>SJYT01064067.1:0-15584 GCA_006410635.1 Cephalophus harveyi
CCAGCGTTTCTCATGATGTACTCTGCATAGAAGTTAAATAAGCAGGGTGACAATATACAGCCTTGACGGACTCCTTTTCCTATTTGGAACCAGTCTGTTGTTCCATGTCCAGTTCTAACTGTTGCTTCCTGACCTGCATACAGATTTCTCAAGAGGCAGGTCAGGTGGTCTGGTATTCCCATCTCTTTCAGAATTTTCGACAGTTTATTGTGATCCACACAGTCCAAGGCTTTGGCATAGTCAATAAAGCAGAAATAGATGTTTTTCTGGAACTCTTGCTTTTTCCATGATCCAGCGGATGTTGGCAGTTTGATCTCTGGTTCCTCTGCCTTTTCTAAAACCAGCTTGAACATCTGGAAGTTCACGGTTCACGTATTGCTGAAGCCTGGCTTGGAGAATTTTGAGCATTACTTTACTAGTATGTGAGATGAGTGCAATTGTGCAGTAGTTTGAGCATTTTTTGGCATTGCCTTTCTTTGCCTTAACTTGGGACAAATCAAATTATCAAACGAGCTTTAGAAAAAAAAATTCATGGTCCAGCTCCATTGCAAACTAGTTAAGTAAGAATCTTTGTGAAGACCTTACATCATTTTAGGTTTGCCATGTGCATCCAGTATTGATAATATGGGACTAGTAAATAGTTAAGTCAAATAATTAACATTGTGATAAGTGCTTTGAAGGAACAGTGGTTGATATTAAAATGTCAAGTGAGGGACCTTCTTTAGGTGGTATGATCAGGAGGAGGTCTTTCAAAGGAAGGGACATTTCTGCAGAGACTTGAGGATAAGAAAAGGAGTCAAGCATAGTGGGGGAGTGTGAAAGTATTAGTTGCTCAGTCATGTCTGACTCTTTGTGACCCCGTGGACTGTAGCCTTCCAGGCTCCTCTGTCCATGGAATTCTTCAGGCAAGGATACTAAAATGGGTAGCCATTCCCTTCTCCAGGATATCTTCCCTACTCAGGGATAGAACCTGGATTTCCTGCATTGCAGGCAGATTCTTTACTGTGTGAGCCACCAGAGAAGCATTTGCGTTGACAAAAAAAGAAAAAGTTTTCCAGACAGATAAAATAGCAAGTACAAAGGCCCTGTGGTTGGAAGAGCCTTGTGTATTCAGATACCCTGATGGAAGACCAGTGTGGCTGAAGCATCACTTGAGAGGGACTTGAGATGGAAGCTGCATGAGGTTAAGATTATAAACATTTGAAACTCATAAAATATTTGGATTTTATTCTAAACATGATGGGAATTTATTGTAGAAATTTACACAGAGTTTTTGCTTTGGCTTATGTTTTTGAAAACATCTCTGGCTGCCAGGAGGTGAGTCGATTCAAAGCCTTTCAGGGTTATGTAGTTTTCCTATTTCTGGCCATCCTGTGTGCTTCCTGCCCACCTCTGCTAGCCAGCTTCCTCTCCAGTTGACACATGGTGTGCAAGTGGCTGCCCTGGCCCCAGCTTTCTCCATGTCATTCCCTCTCGACTCCCATAGTTAGGAAGGGAGTTTGATGGCCTCATTCTGTCTCTGAGCCACTTTGGAGATGCCTGGGGATATGATTTCATGGGGTGGTTTTAGGAGGAAATAAGTTCATGCCTTTAAAGTGCTAAGGACAGTACCTGGCACACTTAGTAAGTGTTCAATAAATGTCACTTGTGATTAGTCACGAGTGATTGGAGAATCGGCAAAATGAAGAAACAAGCACTGGGACACAAGATGGTTCACAAACAGTAAGCAGCCCGAGAGTCTCAGAGAATGAGGGGGAACCTGGCCTCCGGAGGTATCTGGGAATGATGCGTGTTGACAGTAGCTGTGGAGGCGGTGAGTCCCACTGCTTCTTAGCAAATGACAGCTCATGGAATTAAACTGCGTCATGGCTAGTGGTTTCCTGGAGATGCACAGACTCCAGAACACCTGTGCAGAACTTGCTGGCCATCGTTCAGTTGCTAAGTCATGTCTGATTCTTTGTGACCCCATGGATTGCAGCACACCAGGCTTCCCTGTCCTTCACTATCTCCCAGAGTTTGCTCAAACTCATGTCCATTGAGTTGGGGATGTTCTCTAACCATTTCGCCCTCTGCCACCCTTTTTTCCTTTTGTCTTCAGTCTTTCCAAGCATCAGGGTCTTTTCCAATGAATCGGCTCTTTGCATCAGGTGGCCAAAGTATTGGAGCTGCAGCATCAGTCCTTCCAATGAATATTCAGGGTTGATTGCCTTTAAGATTGACTGGTTTGATCTCCTTACAGTCCAAGGGACTCACAAGAGTCTTCTCCAGCACCACAGTTTGAAGGCATCAGTTCTTCAGTGCTCAGCTTTCTTTATGGTCTAACTCTCACATCTGTACATGACTACTGGAAAAATCATAGCTTTGACTATACAGACCTTTGTCGACAAAGTGATGTCTCTGCTTTTTAGTACGCTGTCTGGGTTTGTCATGGCTTTCCAAGGAGCAAGCATCTTTTAATTTCATGGTTGCTGTCACTGTCCACAGTGATTTCATACCAGGTGACAACAAAGACCAAATGGGATGAAAAGGACCAGTACAGAGGTTCTGGCAGCAGCTAGTCCTTGACCTGCTGTGTCCTCTCAGGAAAGGCCTTTCCCTTCTCACGACCCCAGTTTTCTCATCTCCAAAATTCACATGATCTCTCAGCAGATACTATGTAAGCATCTGTTACTGTGTTGTGGCCGACTCTTGTGGGGCTGGGAATATATAAGACCCTATTCCACCCTCACAGAACATGTAGTGAACTCAGGACTCAGATAATGTATTTGTTTTCTGTTGTGGTTTAATCAGTCACCATAGATCTTGCAGCTTTAGAAACACACTTTTTTCTTTTCTGACTGTGTCATGGATCAGAAGTCTAGATACATGTTAGCAGGTTCTCTGCTTGGGGTCTCAGGCCTGAAATCCAGGTGTTGACTGGACTGTAGTCTTACCTGGGAGTCAGAGTGCATTTCTAAGCTCATTCAGGTTTTGGCAGAGCTCAACTTTAGGACCAAGGTCCCCATTTCCTTGCTGGCTGTTAGTTAGGATCCTTCTGGGCTCCTAGAGGCCACCCTTAGGTCTTAGCTGTGTGGAGCAGCTTCCTTCTTCAAAGCCAGCAGGAGAATCTCCCCGGTCTGTTATATGACATAATCACAGCCGTACTAGTCTATCTATAGAATAGTACCAGGTTCTGCTCACACTCGAGGGAGAGGTGATCCAGGACCGTACACCAGGAGCTGGGGCAAAAGCCTTGGGGCCAACTGAGAATTCAGGCTGCCACAGGCAGGGAACAGGTTGGACGACAGACAGGTGCAATGAGAACCCATGGGGGGAGCCCCCATCCTGGCTGGGGTAGAGAATGGAAGAAATGGGGATACCCCCAAGAGGGGTTCTGCCTACACTGAGCTGGAGGCTGAGTGGACTGACAGTAGAAGCCTTGTAGGGGGAGGAGGAGCCCCCTGCCAGGAAGGAGAGGACACCAGGCCCGCTGGGATGCACACAGTTAGGGCTTAGGTGCTAGGGTGAGGAAGGAGAGAGCAAATGACGTCAGCCAGGTAGGCAGGGCTTGGGGAAACCAGGGAAGGTGGCCAACCCTTCCAGCTCATACCTGCCAGGCTGCCAGTGAGGCTGCATGAGGGGCTGACCTAGACCCATGTCCCAAGTCACCCCTCCCCTTCCTTACCAGCCTGGGTGCACATGCCCTCTCCCACAAGCACAACAGCAGGCCACCCACCAGAACAGTTCACTCTTTGTGTTTATTTTTCCTTCTTCTCTGTGCCATTTAAAATGAAAACAAAACCTAATCCTTGATCCTTGTGCTGAACGATGGTCAGGCTTGGTCTTCTGTTCTCCAGGCAGCATAAATATATCTCAGTCCCCCCCAGAGGAGGAACATGAAGCTCAGATACTATGATCTGCCCAGGTGAGTGAGTTCCAGGCAATTCCAGTTTCCCATCTTTCAGAGCATCCTGGCTTTCCTTGGTCACATTCACACCTTCTATTTGTATATTCAGTTTATCGCCAAGATATTCTCCATCAAGATCAGTAGCCAGTGGCCACCTGTGAACTCAGGAGAAAAATGTGAGACTCTCTGGGAAAGCCCTGGGACATAATGATGTTCAGTTAGTGCTTGCTGGATCCAGAGACTCTGACCACAGCATCTGCGCAGGGTAGGTATTTAGGAGAGGGAAAATGAAGTAGAGGGATAAAGGAGAGGAAGACTTGGGTTCAAAGTCAAGTTGCACTACAGACTAACCGTATGAATTTAGACAAGTTATTTAGGCTGTTTGAGCCTCACTCTACTTACCTATACCCCACTCCAGTACTCTTGCCTGGAAGATCCCATGGATGGAGGAGCCTGGTAGGCTGCAGTCCATGGGGTCACTAAGAGTCGGACTCAACTGAGCAACTTCACTTTCACGCATTGGAAAAGGAAATGGCAACCTACTCCAGTATCTTGCCTGGAGAATCCCAGGGACAAGGGAGCCTCATGGGCTGCCATCTATGGGGTCGCACAGAGTCAGACACGACTGAAGCAATTTAGCAGCAGCAGCTACTTAGCTATGAAGTGACAATAATAGCGTCAAGTTCATAGGTTACCATCTATGCTTTATAAAGTAAGAGACTGGAAGGTACCCAGTGGTTAGCAAACGTGCCACAAACACGAGCACAGTTCTCTTAATGGTTTTTACCTTTATGCTGGCTATGGCATTTGCAACCTGGAATTCACCAACAGTTAGAAGGAAAGGGCTTCAGAGGTGGTCTAGTGGTTAAGAATCTTCTTCTCCCACTGCAGGGGACACCAGTTCAATCCCTGGTTGGGGAACTAAGATCCTATATACATCGTAATCCGCCCCAAGAAAAAGGAAAAAAATAAAACTATTAACAACCCAAATCCATCCCTACATATATACTTGTTATCAATGAAAGAATACAGACAGGACAGAGCCCCTCCTTCTGCGGCCAGCCCTGAGCATCCTCCCAGCCTGGGCTGCAGGAGACCTGGCACCTGCCCTCACCACCCCCTTAAAGACAGGCTAGCACCTCTCACATCAGCTGCAAATACCAACCAGAGATGCCTTCCCTTCAAAGCACACGCATCCCCCAGCATGGCAGATGGGTGATTCCCCCCTAACGCATTGTGACAAGTACTGCCCCCCAGACAATACCTCAGAGAACTCAAGGAATTCCACACCCAAGCAAGAGACGCTTCGCGGGACATAATCAGAAATTATAAAGCAGCAGCACACGAGCTGATGAGGACGGCGGAAATGCCTCCTTCCACTCCATCCCACACATCAATTATGATGCAGCCGGCTGACTGGTGCCTCTTGGATTGATTTTTAATTGAAGAAACATTTCGGGTATGTTTGTAAACCTTTGAGTCAGAAGTAGGCCCTACGTGAGTGCCACAACGAATTAGGGGAGCCGGCATGTGGGCTCCTGTGCCCAGCTCCCTCTAGAATTCCGTTCAGAAAGAATGAATGTCGCCTGCTGCAGTGGTGGACCCGGCAGGGCTGCTCCTTGCCTGGCCACTCACTCTGGAGGATGATCAGAAGGACAGAGGGAGCTGGCCAGGAGGGATCCTGATTACAGCATCCCTGCCACCTGGCCAGGAGACGCTTGCTCTTCCCTGCTTCTTGAATGAAGCCTTTGAAATGCCATCTGCAGTTCCAGGGACTCATGTGGCTGATGGGCCTGCTGTTTCTTTTCTGCAAGTGAGGGAAAGAGAACATGAACTGAGCTAACGGGATCCCATTCTTAGGTCCCATTGCAGCACAGCACCTCTTGGGACCTTGTTAGAGCACAGATACATGGATCTCACCCCAGATCTGCCCAACAGGGATCTCTGCAGTGGGGCCCAGGAATCTGTGTTGTAATAAGCCTCCCAGGTGACCCTGAGCCTGCTGAAGCTTGGAAAGCATCATTCTAGAGAGTGGAAAGTACTCCTTTCACCATGTGACAGCCAGGGCGACCTTTAAATGCATATACAGCAGGTCACATCATTAGAACTCTCTGATGCATTCTTATTGCCGTAAGAATAGTCTTAGAGCTGCCCACCGAGACCTTGATGTCCCTGTATGACCTGATCCCTGACCATCCCCAAACACCTCTCTTCTTCTGCCCCTCGCTTGTCCATATGCCATCCACGCTGGTCCTGTTTCTTCTTACTTGAGAACACACTAAACTCTGTATCCCAAGGGCTCCTCCCTCTTCTTGGAAAACTTTTCGCCCAGGCTTTCTCAAGATCAAGACCAGTCTTTCTGCTTGTCCAGGGCTCACACTGACCTTTCCACTTGCCCTCCCTCTTAGTCTTCATCCCGTTTCCTCTTCTGTGGCCCCTCTAGCCCTCTTGGTCTGCTTATTATCTTCTCTCTAGAAATGCATTCAAAAACCTTGTTTTTCTTTCATTCCGGGGCCCAGCACAATACCTGCATGTTGTAGATGCTCAGTAGATATTTGCTGGAGGTGTGTGTATTTGAAAGGCAGGAATCACAGGTGTCAAGTACAGAGTATGGATGTGCGCTGTCGCTTCAGTCGTGTCCAACTCTTTGCAGCCCCGTGGACTGTAGCCACCAGGCTCCTCTGTCCATGGAATTTTCCAGGCAAGAATACTGGAGTGGGTTGCCATGCCCTCCTCCAGGGGCTCTTCCCAACCCAAGGATCAAAGCCACATCTCCTGCAGCTCCCACATGGCAGCGAATTCTTTACCCCTAAGCCACCAGGGAAGCCCCCATGTACCAAGTGTCTGCTACGTATCCAGTTCTGTGACAGACACTTGATGGTCATGACTAAGGCTGTTCACAGGGCAGCGGTCACAAGGTTCCAGGAGCAGCTCTGGGCAAGCCCCACCAAACAACCACTTTTCAAGTCCCCTGTTTGTGTCACATTTGTTAATGTCCCATCGACCAAAGCATGTCCCATGGCCAGCCTAGAATCAGTGAGGGAGGAGGGTAATAGCAAAGCATGTAGATAAAGGGGCAAGAGTTTATAGCCAATTTGTCCTTGATTAAGGTATTATTGTCCCCTATATGCATGTCCGGAAATGGAAGCACAAACAACTCTGGTCACTTGCCCAGAGATACTGACAGAGGTCAGAGTTCAGACCTAGTTCTGCCTGAGCCCAGAACCCTCAGTTGCCCTCTGGACCCCTCAGCCTGCCCTGCTCAGGGTGCCAGATTGGAGTCGTCTGCCTTGTAGGGAGCGGGTTCCCCATTCCACCCGAGGCTGAGTGGCCACCAGCCTGGCTGCGTGGAATGACTGACATTCGAGAATTCCTTCCGAGCCCAGTCTTCTAGATTTTGGACTCTGCCATCTCCCTGCCTGCTCCCTGACACCTCCACAGACTGTCTGGGGCTCCCTGTCTCAGTAGGAGCCCCCTGGGGAAGCCCTGCCTCTTTCAGACATCTGAGAGCGGAAGGCCTTCCAGACACCTCTAGGCGCTCCTGCGCCTTCGCCCCCCTCTTCCCAGCATGAAGCGATGGTGGCTCTCACGGGAGGGGAGAGCAGGGGGCAGGGCATCAGGACGGGTCCTGGTGTCAGCGTTTCCTCTCGCACACCGTGCTCTGCAGCAAGTGAGGACCCTCCCTGAGGCTGAGCCGTTTCATCATGATGATGGTGTAATCAGACTGAAAATCTCAGAGATTCTTCCTAAATGGATGATACTGCAGTTGCAGAATTAATCTTTGTCTCTTGAAACCCTCTTCATTGGTCCAGGCCCTTGATATGCCAGATCCTTATCTTCCTACCTAAGAAAGACTCAGCACAAAGCTCGGTGTCAACAAGAACTGCACAGGGATAGACCTTAGGGAACAAGTGTGTTTAGGGGGAAACAACCAGGAGAAGAATGAAGAGGATTGGGGACCTCTGACCCCAAGAGAGACCAAGGAGGAAGAGGGAATAAAGGGAAACTGATGCCAAGCTTGGACCAGGTTCCTGTTTGGGGAGACAGGTGATGGGGACATCTTTCTCAGCCAAACCCAGTTCATGTTGAGTAGTGGTCTGGATCCCGGGTGCTGGAGTCAGACCTGGGTGTGTGGATCCAGCTGTCTACCTTGTAGCTATGTGACTTGAAAGAAGTCACTTCACCTCCTGGAGCATCCTCCCCTGTAACACAGTGATGAGAATCTGCACTGTGTTTATAGCGTTACTGTGAGTCTTAAAAGTGCTAACAGCTCAAATGTGGCTGACATGCCGTAAACAGCAGGTACGTAGTAGAGGTTTATTGTATCACGATCACATTCTGTTATCATCATCATGATGAACCTCGGTTTGTCTGTCTGCCTGTTGCTCAGATCCCGGCAGAGAGCTTGGTTTTAAGGGACAAGAGAGATTGGAGCCAGTGGCAGAGAGACAGGAAGTGGTCGTGCCATCACTCGTTTTCACTCACTGAGGTTTTCTGGAACCTCTGGAGCTGTTTCCTGTAGAGTCCACGTGGCTGTGACGTTTGTCACATTACCAGCACCTTTCTCCCCCAAACCCTAAGTATTTTGTGTCTCTGTCCTCACTCTAAACTCTTTGCTGAGGGGGGAAGACGAGCTAGATTAG
Organism: Cephalophus harveyi; assembly: GCA_006410635.1. Lineage (NCBI taxonomy): Eukaryota > Metazoa > Chordata > Mammalia > Artiodactyla > Bovidae > Cephalophus > Cephalophus harveyi. The sequence continues at coordinate 8,530 of SJYT01064067.1, forward strand.
GCAGGGCTTGCTCCCTGCTTAGAAAACTCAGACACGAGTCCAAAAGCAGGTCAGTGGGAGAGTCCACAGCCAAAGCTGGCCTCCCTTCACACTCAGTCATGCCTCCTGCATCCCATCCCCTCTGGCAGTTCTGACATACACATGGATGCAGAAATTATCCTTGCCCTTTACTCCCCAAATTTCAAAGGCTTTGTATAAACAGCTGTCTCATCCAGTTGCAGAGTCCTCCCATTTTGCAGACAGAGACTGAGATGCAAGTGGGATCATTCAAAATCCCGGGGTCTCAGAGCCCAGCAGAAACCAGGGGCCTTGTAGCAGAGGCTGAACACAAATTTCAGTGAAATCAAGCATTGTGGAGAATATAGTGCCTCTTTCAAAACTGGCTGGGGTCAATTTGATTAACAAGTGCTATAAAGTATGAGAAATGGAGGGCATTTTACCCTGATGAATACCTTAATCCTCCTTAGTGAAAGAGGAAGCAAATCCAGGCAATACCAATTCACAGAATTACTGAGAGGAAACTGAAAGTCCATCAGGAAAACCATGGACACAAGATAGGTGTGCCCATTTTCTTTTGTTTAGAAGCATGGAAATGCATAGAATCTATTTCCTGGTAATTGTCCAAATAAAGTGAGCATTCTGATTCTGTACCTCTTTACTGGGTAGGGAGAAAAAAAAACTGAAATGGGCTTTTGCTGTTTTTTTAACCATAGATTTTATGTAGCAGGCACTTCTAATACTTCTGGAGGAAAAAAAATTTTTTTTTTCTAGATCTCTCTCCATTTTTGCAGAACCCTCTTGGTTGGGAGCACCTTTTGTTTTCATCTGGGTTCCATTTTCCCCCCTGCTCTCCGTGGCCCAGTGTCTCCCAGGTAGCCTTGCAAAATTGCAAGGTGCCCTAGAGCAGGAAGGGCTCTAAAAAATGAAGACAGCGTCACCCCAGGCTCACTTCCGTTTCCAGCATTCACACGTTTTGTTTTTTTTCCTTCCCTTTGCCAGTGTTTTCTTTTCACTATCTTCCAAGTCCTGTCCAGATACCTGTCCACACAGTCCAGGTTCAAGAACTAAAGCTGACTGGACACCTGGAGCCTCAATTCCTTCATCAGAATGGGGGGAATGACGGGGGCACAGGATTTGGGAAGTGTCTGGTGCATAGTAATGAGCCAGTAATTGCGGTTATTATCAGTCTTATTTTCACAGCTTGTTTTCATGCTCCTTGTGACTCATGGCCTCCCTTTGGCTCAGCCCCCTGTGCCGGTCCCTGCTGCAGGAGACCAGGAGCACTGCTGTCTACCTTTGCTGGCCGAGACGGGGAGGTGGGGGACTTTCAAGCTCGAAAGGGATCTTTACATCCTTTCATGTACATCTCCCCACCCACTGTTGCAAAGGGGAGCCTGAAAAGGCTTACAGTGAAATGTGACTCCATGTCACCTGTCTGGTTGTAAACATTCAAAGGCTAGAAGCAAAAAGGTGAGTGTTTTGTGCCCATTTTATAGATAAAGGAACTGAGGTTTGTTGATTGTCCCCCATCACATAGTGTTTAATTAATGCCTAGAGCAAGGGTTTGGATTTGGCACCAGCCCCAGGCTGGCGGACGATGCGCAGATACGCAGCTACCGCAGATAACGGTTGGTTACGCCGGTGAGGCCCACGCATGCGCAGGTGCGTCAGGTGTCCTTTCTGCTTGCAGGCTCCAGATGCTGGAGGCCATCTGCAAGCACTGGGAGGGGCCCGTCAGCCTGGCACTCTACCTGTCGGACGCCGAGGCCCAGCAGTTCCTCCGCTACGCGCAGGGCTCCGAGGTGCTCATGGGCCGCCACAACGTGGCCTACCACATCGTGTACAAGGAGGGCCAGTTCTACCCTGTGAACCTGCTGCGCAACGTGGCCATGAAGCACGTGGGCACGCCCTACATGTTCCTGTCTGACATCGACTTCCTGCCCATGTACGGACTCTATGAGTACCTCAGGTGAGGACACGCGGGGTGCAGGCTCTGACGCCCCTCTGAGTGGGGCGGCTGGAACACAGAAGGGGATGCTGCTGCTGCTGCTAAGTCGCTTCAGTCGTGTCCGACTCTGTGCAGCCCCACAGACGGCAGCCCACCAGGCTCCCCCATCCCTGCGATTCTCCAGGCAAGAACACTGAAGTGGGTTGCCATTTCCTTCTCAATGCATGAAAGTGAAAGTGAAGTCGTTCAGTCGTGTCCGACTCTTAGCGACCCCGTGGAGATGAGAACTACCTAAATCCACCCAGGGATACGGCCGCTGACTGCCGGGTTTGGAGGGGCCCTAAGGCTACCCAGTGCCTTCATTTTTCTGACTGTTGGCTTGAAATCCCAGTTTACCTCATGAAATGTTCAAGGCAGAGCTTGGTCTAGGAAGCATCTCTTGTCTCCCAGTCTAATGCTCTGTCTATAGCTTTCATGAAAACATCCCTCTTCTAATTTTGGATCAGACAGCCTTCATCTAAGCATTCCAGTAAGATCACTGCCTATTCTGTAAAACAAATCAAAGTGGTAGTGATGGCTAACATGTATTGAAGTGCTCGCTGAGTGCCTGCCACAGTTCTGAATGCCTGACAAGTGGGATTTCATTCCCTCCCCTTGCAATCCTTGCCACAGGTACCATTATTAATCTTTGTTTTCCCAGTGGGAGACTGAGGGACTGAGATGGCATGTGGGGCTGCATACCTACGAAAGTGGGAGCTGAGGGCAGCTGGCCTGACCCCAGGGTCATGTGCTGATCATTGCTGCCGCCTTGGTAGCTGTGACTCCCTTCCAGCCCTGCCAACGTGGAGGGCAGGTGTCCAGCAGCTGCAGAAAGCTCTCGGCTTGTGAGAGGCATAGATGGCTGTGTGGGGAGTGGCATTTGTTACGGAATAACAAACCATCTGAAGTGGAAGGGACTGTAGAATCCATCTAGCCTGAAAGTCCCCAAGCAAGCAAACTGAAGTCGCAACATGTAACTGGTCAAAGTTTGTTTTAACCCTTTATCCCTGTCATATGTCAGCATGAGTTACCTCTGTTCCTGAGTGCCTTCCTGATCCAGGTACCCTGAGGGGTGGTTTGCATATATTGTCCTGCTAGATCCACACATCAAGTTTAAAAGGCAGGTATGGTTACACTCTCCCTGTTATTGTGGTGAACAGGGAGGCTCAGGGAGTCCAGGTGACCTGCTCAGGTGCACGTGGGCTGCTTCAGGATCTGAACCAACATCTTTCAGCTCTGCAGCCTGCCTGCTTCACACTTGTCTGGCTGCTCTGTGGCTTGTGACTGTGCCTCACGGAGCAGGATCAGAACTCCTCCTCGCCTGGTCTCTGGCCCTCCCCACTTCCCTCCATCATGCGTGCCTGTCTCTCAGTCTTACTTACAGTCTTAAAAGAACTCCCTCAAGAGTCTTTAAACCTTTGGTCCTGAAGCCAGAATGTGTGTTTGATGTGAGCACACCTGTTCCACCCCCTCTAACCCCCACCCTGCTCTCGAGAGCAGGGGAAGGCAGCCGGTGTTCTCTGTCCACTTTCTGAATTGAGTTTCCATCCAGGCTTATCTTGGGATGTTTCTCCCCTCTGAGCAGGTGGAGTCCCTTCCAGCCTGTCTCAGTTAAGAATCACAGATGAGTGACCTCAAGGCAACACCCCTCCGTCAGGCAGGATGGGAGGTGTCTTCTCAGAACACATGGGCAGTGGCACTGAGCACCGTGAACCCACGACCCTGCTGGGCTTAAGGAATGAACCTGTCCTCGGGTTCCAGCTGGGCCTTGGGATCTCGGTGGGTGGAGTGAGGGCGCCCCCGCGTGGCAAGACCACACTTTCAGCCCCTGATTCTTGTGAATCCGGAGACCTCAGCGGCTTGCAGGTTGGTGACATACTCTGGGTGCATCGGGTAGGGTTTCCAAGCAAACAGGTGGTGGTGGTGGGGAGAGCTGAGCTCCACCTGCCAGAGAGAGGCTTCGGGACTGGGCCACAGCCCACCCTGCACCCTCTGGGGATCTTGTGCAGGAGTACCTGTGGAGACTGCCTTCCAGCTAGTTGAAAGGTAAACTGGCCCCATCTTAAAAGTCTGGTCTCTACTCTCCCATCCAAAGACTGTTTTATTATTTTGCCTCATGGTCCCCGTGATTTTAAAAACATTACACGTGAATAGACTGTTCAGAATGTGTTTTATCTTCCTGTGTTTTATTGATCAAAGATGTCAATAATTGCTAATCATGACCTTACCCGTTGTGATATAACTGGTATTGCCCATTAATTAGCACTTTCTTACTGCAGAGTGACCTGAAGTTTCTGTTGGCCTGTAGCCACATCAGAGGAACATCAGAGGTTTCCCTTGTGCATTTTGAAATATTGCAAATTGCCCCTAAAAGCCCATTCCTTTCTTCACAGGCCAAGACCCTGAGCCGAGAATAACTGCTCCTATCCAGTGCTTTTTAAATTATTTTTAATTGGAGAATAATTGCTTTACAATGTTGTGTTGGTTTCTGCCATACAGTAACATGAAGCAGCCTTAAGTATTCATGTCTCCTCCCTCCTGAACCTTCTCCCCACCCCATCCCACCCCTCTAGGTTGTCACAGAGTACAGCATTTATTTCCCTGTGTTATCCAGCAACTTCCCACTAGCTATCTGTTTTACATATGATAATGTATATATTTCAATGCTACTTTCTCAATTCGTCCCACCCTCTCTTTCCCCCACTGTGTCTACATGTCTGTTCTCTATGTTTGTATCTGTATTCCTGCCCTGCGAATAGGTTTACCAGTACCATTTTTCTAGATTCCATATATGTGTTAATATACGATATTTGTTTTTCTCTTTCTGACTTACTTCACTCTGTCTAACAGGCTCTGGGTTTATCCACCTCACTGGAACTGACTCAAATGTGTCCCTTTTTATGGCTGAGTAATATTCTGTTGTATATAGGTACAACTTCTTTATCCATTCATCTGTCAATTCGCCCCAGCCTCTTTTAGTGCACATGTGAAAAGAGACCCGAGAAGCTAAGTGACTTCCCATCTAGGGTAAAAAGATAGTGAGACTTCCCTGACTTTTCTTCTCCTCCATCCAGAGTTTCCATTCATTTAGTGAGTAATCATGACAAGGTACCTTAGGGCCCCCATATTTATTTGTGACCCACACAGATAGGATCTGTGAATCCCATAGCTTTAGACCAACAGGAATGACGGTTGATTAAAGACAGACTCTTTAGGTACCCTGATGGGTGTGTCCTGTCCCAGAGTTGTCAGCTGATCTAGGGTGGAGGCAGCATAGGATGGATGTCCTATTGAGTTCAACCTAAATGGAGGCTTGAAGACTGAGCTGGAGTTCACAAGGAGAGGGATGATGTTCTAGGTGGAGAGAGAGAGATCCATTCTGGAGAGGCAGGGTGGCCAGAGCCCTGATGAGAACAGCAAGAGCTGATGTGGCCAGAAATGTAAGCCAGGGTGGGTCCTTCAGGACTTCTCCTAAGATATGCTAAGGAGTTTATGAGCAGGGGTGGAGGGACAATGGAAAAACACTGACAGCATGGCGTTACTAGATGTCCGTTCAAGGAAGATCATTTTCATTGCATCAGGAAAGGATCACAGTCAGTAGAGCAAGAGAAGATAAGTTAAGGGAGGACTGCATTCATTCTGGTGAGAGATGAAGGCCAGCAAAGGGATCGGAAGTAGCAGCACAGACAGGTAGATAGACCAGAGAGCATTCTACAGCTGAAATCAAGAGCTGTCTGCAAAGGTGGCTGGGCTTTAGAAGGCAAGACAGGGAACCTCTTTCAAATATTGCCACCCAAGACTTCCTCTGCAAAAGTCTGCACCTGGAAGTCCTGCTCGCTTTGGCCTGTATCTTGTACTGGCCTCCTCTTGATCTGCTGTGCCGATGTCCTTCTTGGGCTGAGCAGCATGTCACTGAATTTGAGTGTTACAGTGGATGAGGCCTGCACGGTGACCCTGGCTCCAGCTTGCACCCTGTGCCATAAGTAACTGTGTGACTTGCAACAGTTCAGTTTTTTTTTCAGCCTGTTTCCTCATTGTGAAATGAAGAAACAGACATATCAGGAGTGGCAAACACAAATGCCCGCTGGGGCCAGGACCTTGGCCTCAAGGAACCAAGGGTGGTGAGCATGATTCACTGCTAGGGAGACAGGAGTCCCCATCTCAGGCAGCTGCCATCTGTGCACTCTGATTGTGGAATTTACTGGTGAGGGTAGAGGTCAGGCATAAGGTCTTTATATTTTGCAAGAGGAATGAGAAATCTGGATTTTCATGTTTTAATTTCTAGCGTTGACAACTAATGTTTTTTTAAAAAACTGAAACACTGTTGAGTCAGACCAAAACATGTCTTCAGGATGAATAGAACCTTCTTACCCCCAAAGACCACCAGTTTGTGACCTCTGACCTTTAAAAAAAATTTTTATTGAAGCAGAGTTGATTTACATTGTTGTGCTAGTTTCTGCTGTACAGCGAAGTGATTCAGTTATATTTCTTTTTTAGAGTCTTTTCTCATATAGGTTATTACAGTATATTCGGTAGAGTGCCGGTCATCTATCTTAGACATAGTAGTATACACGTGTTAACCCAGGCTCCTGATTTATACCTCCCCACCCATGTCTGAAAACTACTCACAGAAAACTTGTCAGTCTAATCACACTAGGACCACAGTTCAGTTCAGTTCAGTTCAGTCGCTCAGTCGTGTCCGACTCTTTGCGACCCCATGAATTGCAGCACGCCAGGCCTCCCTGTTCATCACCATCTCTCGGAGTTCACTCAGACTCACATCCATCGAGTCAGTGGTGCCATCCAGCCATCTCATCCTCGGTCGTCCCCTTCTCCTCCCGCCCCCAATCACTCCCAGCATCAGAGTCTTTTCCAATGAGTCAACTCTTCGCATGAGGTGGCCAAAGTACTGGAGTTTAGCATCATTTAGCTTTAGTATCATTCCTTCCAAAGAAATCCCAGGGTTGATCTCCTTCAGAATGGACTGGTTGGATCTCCTTGCAGTCCAAGGGACTCTCAAGAGTCTTCTCCAACACCACAGTTCAAAAGCATCAATTCTTCGGCGCTC
>SJYT01064067.1:19298-148289 GCA_006410635.1 Cephalophus harveyi
GATTTCTTTGGAAGGAATGATGCTAAAGCTGAAACTCCAGTACTTTGGCCACCTCATGCGAAGAGTTGACTCATTGGAAAAGACTCTGATGCTGGGAGGGATTGGGGGCAGGAGGAGAAGGGGACAACCGAGAATGAGATGGCTGGATGGCATCACGGACTCGATGGAAGTGAGTCTGAGTGAACTCCGGGAGATGGTGATGAACAGGGAGGCCTGGCGTGCTGCGATTCATGGGGTCGCAGAGTCGGACATGACTGAGCGACTGAACTGAACTGAACCCATGTCTGCCCTTCAGTAACCGTAAGTTTGTTTTCAGTATAAGTCTGCTTCTGTTTTGTAAATAAGTTCATCTGTATCTTTTTTAAAAATTAGATTCCACATATGACTGATATATATTTGTCTCTCTCTTTCTGACTTGCTTCACTTAGTATGTAATCTCTAGGTCAAGCCATGTTGCTGCAAATGGCATTATTTCATCGTTTTTATAGCTGAGTAACACTCCATTGTATATATGTGTGCCACATCTTCATCCATCCCTCTCTTGATGGACACTTCGGTCATTCCCATGTCTTGGCTGCTGTTAATAGTGCCACTGTGAGCATAGGGGTGCATGTATCCTTTAGGATTGTGGTTTTTTCCAGATGTATGCCCCAGAGTGGGATTCTGGATCATACTCCAAGGTTTATAAGGAGCCTCCATCCTGTTCTCCATCAGGAGCTGTACCAATTTACATTCCCACCAGCAGTGTAGGAGGGCTCTCTTTTCTCCACACACTCTCCTGCATTTATTGTTTGTAGACTTTTTGATGATGGCCATTGACCATTGTGAGGTGATACCTGATTGTAGTTTTGATTTGCACTTCTCTGGTAATTAATGATGTTGAGCATCTTTTCCTGTTCTTTTTTGGGCATTGGTATGTCTTCTTTGGAGAATCTTTAGATCTCCTTTTTTTTTTTTTTTTTAATTGCATTGGGTTTTTGTTTTGTTTTTTACATAGAGCTGCATGAGCTATTTGTAAATTTTGGTGATTAATCCCTTGTCAGTGTGACCTCTGATCTTGATCATCCCTAGGAACTAAAATTTTGAGAACTGGTAAGGAATATGATTGTATCAGAATAAGTCCCAAATCAGCACGCAGTCCTTTTCATGTGAAGACAACCATGTTGACTTGCCGTAGGCTTAAGGAAATTTTTTTCCAGTGAGTGGGATAGATTTGTTCCTAATCCAAACACTAGAAATGGATATGTTCGTGACCAGCATTATATAGCATTGGTTTGGGAAGAGGTTCAGGGCACAGCTTGCCAAGGCAGCTGTGAGCCCCAACAACACCCCCAAAGATTGACTTCTTCAGCGTGGATATCTAACAAAATACTCTACCCAAGCCTTGTTAAAGCATTACTGCTAAAAATGATGATAGTTGCTATTGACTGAACCCTTACCAGCTACCAGCATCCCTGCCAGCTGCTTTGTATAAATGTCCTCGACTCTTCAGCACTTCTTTATGAGGTAAGTGTTATAACGGGTGACCAAAATGATGCCCAGGGAGGGTAACCCTTACTGTCCAAGGCGAAAGGTAGACACCCCTACACTAGGCTGCTCGGTAAGTGGAAGCAGCTATATTCCCCCTTGAAACTCAGTATACCAGAGCAGTCTGATTGGCAGTCTTTTGATCAGACCCCCCAATACTTACCCATATCACCTTTTGGGGGGGGGGGTTATTTGATTACCAAAAAAAGTTCAGCATCCTAGCTCTCCAGCAGTTGCTTAGTAACCAGCTAACATTACAGCAAAAACAAACAGATCAATTGGGAAATAATGAAATGGGCTCTATGCATAGACGTAGCTGCAAAGTTTCACTGAAATCTCTCTCCCACCCCCTCCACCTGTTTCTTCTAAAAATCGAGTGTGGAGATGTGCAGCTTTCACTCCCGATTTCAGAAATGTCAAGTGAGATTCCGCAGGCATGGTGGAAGTCACGCAGACCTGCCTTGGAGCCCAGGTTCTGCTGTGCTCATCAAGGATGTGCCTGGGGGCTGCTCGTTGCATCTCCCCAGTCCCGTTTCCTCAGTTAGTAAAGGGGCTAATAATAGCTAGGTGGGGGCTCTAGCAGGCGTTCAGCAGGAGTTAATTGTCTGTGTTTTGGCCCATTCTCCGCACACGGAACTGAACGTCTCTGCCAGGCGGCCCCCACCCAGAACCCCCACTCTTGCAAACTCTGCTGCCTTCAGTACAGCCTGGCAACTTAGTTGGTAACGATCTCACTTTTTAAGAAACGAGAAACTATATACTCATGCCCATTCACTCTTAAAACTGTTGCGTGAGCGCCTATTATACACTCGGCGGCAGGCAGCATTGTGGCCGTGCTGTCCCTGGAGTCACTCAGACATGCATTTCAACACTGAGCACATTCTACCCTACACTCACTGGACCTTCCGAAAGGTACTTAACCTCTCAAGCTTTCCATCAGTGGGGACCATAGGTTTCTTCACACTTAAGGTTCTGGTAAGTGGAGGAGTAGCCGGGAAGCACGTGGCTGAAATGTTCCACGCTGCACCGGTGTGGTGGCCCAGCTGCACGGCCAGGCCCTGTTCTAGGCACTCGGGCTGTCGCAGTGTCTGGGACAGGCCAGGTTCCTATCCATTTGGGGTCTACGCTCGAGAGGGTGCTCCAGCTGTGGGCACTGCCACTACTCTTAGCAACACAGGTGCAGAGATATACATACAGGAGCTGAGGCCCACAAGAAGATGACCCAGTGTGGGTGGGCAGGGCGGCCTTGAACATAGTTCAGGCGTGAAGGACTAGCTGGTGAACAGGCGTGGAATGTCTTGGCATGTTTGAGGAATGTTGCAGAATGGCCGAAGCTCAGACAGCGCCATCAGCTGGAACTTCCCACGTGCATAAGACTGGGGCAGGTTTCTCACCTCTTTCCCTCACCCAGCAGAATCCTCACCTTTGTTCAGTGCTTGTAGCTTTAAACCTCTCTGCTGTGCTTTTTTGCCAATGCTACCTTGCTCCCGAGGGGACAGACCTGCTCCATTGGTCGAGACTATATATCCTGGCTGCAGAGGAGTGACAGATTCCACTTTTATTGTGTCCTCTGCAGGGTGGTGTCTCACCATCCTCCCCCATCACGAGTCCCCTGGCACGTGATGGCTGCTCCGTCAGCACCGGTTGAATGAGGGGAGACATGTGAACAAGGGCCAGGAGCAGGTGGTACCACACGAGGCCAACTGGCTGCTTGACGAGGGACATGACCAGGTGGCATTTCCTTGTGTTCATCATTGTTTCTACAACAGTGAACATTTGCTGAGCGTGTCGTATAGGCCAAGCACCGTGGCAAGCACTTCTGCATGTGTTTTGTCATTTAACCTTATCACAGTTCATTTAACAGATGAAGACACCTGGGTGAAATAACACACCCACAGGCACAGCATTACTAAGAAGAAAACTCATTTAGCCTGGGTTTAGCCAAAGGCATTCTGTGCTTAACCTGCTTTTTTTGATTGAAGTATAGTTTACAATATTGTGTTAATTTCTGCTCTATGGCAAAGTGATTCAGCTATACATATATATACACAACATATATCCTCTTCAATTTTGGTTTATCATAGGATAGTGCATATAGCTCCCTGTGCTTACCAGTGGACTGTGGTGTTTATCCATTCTGTGTATTAATATAATCATTTGCATCTGCTAACGCCAAACTCCCACTCCATCCCTCCCCAGCCCCTTGACAACCACAACTCTGTTTTCTATGTCTGTGAGATTGTTTTGCAATAAATTCATCTGTGGCATATTTTAGATTCCACATATAAGTGGTGAAAGTGTTAGCTGCTCAGTCGTGTCCGGCTCTTTACAACCCCGTCCGACTGTAGCCTGCCAGACTCCTCTAATCCATGGAATTCTCCAGGCAATCTTCCCGACCCTGGGATCGAACCCAGGTCTCCTGCTTTGCAGGCAGATTCCTTGCCGTGTGAGCCACTAGGGAAGCCCAATGTAAGTGATACCATATGGTATTTGTCTTTCTCTTGCTGGCTCACTTAATATGATAATCTCTAGGTCCATCCATGTTGCTGTAAATGGCATTATTTCATTTTTTAATGGCTAATATTCCATTGTATACATCACATCCTCTTCATTCACTCCTCTGTCAGTGGGCATTTAGGTTGTTTCCATGTCTCGGCTGCAGTTAACATAGGGGTGCCTGTACCCTTTTTGAGTTTGGTCTGGATATATGCCCAGGAGTAGGATTGTCAGATCATGTGGCAAGTCTATTTTTAGCATTTTCGAGGAGCCTCTATACCTTTTTCCATAATGGCTGCATCCACTTACATTCCCACCAACAGTGTAGGAGAGCTCCCTTTTCTCCACACCTTCTCCAGCATTTATGGTTTGTAGACTTTTTGATAATGGCCATTCTGACTGGTGTGAAGTGACACCTCATTATAGTTTTGATTTGCATTTCTCTAATAATTAGAAATATTGAGCATCTTTTCATGTGCCTGTTGGCCATCTGTATGTCTTCTTTGGAGAAATGTCTGATTAGTTTTTCTGTCCACTTTTTGATTGAATTGTTTGCATATTTTGGAAATTAAGCTCTTGTAGGTTGTATTGTTTACAAATGTTTTCTCTCCATTCCATAGTTTTTTCATTTTGCTTTTGCTTTCCTTTACTGTTGTGCTTAACCTGTTTGTGGGTCCAAATGCCTGATGGGCCCATCTCTGCCATCATTGTGATGGCCGTGATCATCCTCCCAGGTTGTGGTTATCATGTGCCTTCTATGCACTGAAGCACTGTCTTCGCTTCTACATGAGATGACCCCTTTAATCTGTAGAGAACTCCCCTGCCCAGGTCCTAATACTAGCCCCAGCTCAGAGAGGATAAAACAGCGGCACAAAGATGTAAGTTGCTGGAGAATAAGAGCAAGTGGGTGTCCAAGTAGGGCCTGAATGTGCGCAGGCTGCCCTCCAAACTTTGAAGCTCTTGACAGCCCCTCCAGTGACCTCTGGCTCACAACTAACCCAGGACAGCACGCAGAAAGCACCCTTGGCCCTTCAGTCATAATTGCTAACAGGTAGGAATGAATAATCCTGGAGAAGGAAATGGCACCCCACTCCAGTGTTCCTGCCTGGAGAATCCCAGGGACGGGGGAGCCTTGTGGGCCGCCGTCTCTGGGGTCGCACAGAGTCGGACACGACTGAAGCGACTGATCAGCAGCAGGAATGAATGAGGATGTTGAGAGGACCATGAGATGCTGACTAGAGTCCCTGGCAGAGATCTGGATGCAATCAGCAATAGCTTTCTCTTTTATTAATTGGCCCTGAAAGCTCATTCATAGCTTTTCTTTCTTTTCTGCCCCTCCCTACCTGGTATAACTTCACCTGGATGTGTTAATACCATCAATTCAGAAACCACCCAGTCTTGTTGCCCCCACCCCAGCTTTCAGAGGACTCTGCCCACCTCCACCTGTGTCCTGATGTGTCTCACGGCTCCATTCCTTGTAGTCAGTCTTACCTCCCTCATTTGCAAGTCCTTGCTGTTGTCCCCACACACCTCCTGGAAGCCTGTCTGCTGGGAACTTATTTCCTAGGCAACTGGAATAGAATCTGAGCAAAACCATACTACCTGGCTGCCCGAGCAGGGGTGTGAAGCAAGGCCGGGGACGGGCTGCTCCCAGGTCGGCCTCCGTAGTTACACGCGGATGAGCAGCACACCTAGCCCAGAGGTAGGCTGCTGAGTCCCACCTGAGAGGTGTTATTCAGATGACCTCTCGTCGCTCTAGTGGAAGCCAGGCTTCTTTCGGGTCCTCTCGAAGCTAGGCAGTGTGAGGGATGTGGGGCAGCGGGAGGCATGGGGGCTTCTCAGAGCTACACGCTTTTCTTTGCCCCCCGAAGGGTTGGTGGTGTCTGTGGCCATGTTAACCCTGCTGCTTCTCACCATCTGCCAGCTTGCTCACTGGTTCGTCTGCACTGTGCCCACACAGTTCCAGGAATAAGCAGAAATCAGAGAAGTACGGGGGCATTTCAGACACATGTCTCAGCCTCCTCTTCAAGGAGGGATCACCCCAGCTGTGCCCATCAACTCCTCGTGAGCCTCCCAGGAGGATCTGAGGGTGCAGGCAATCCCTGCAGACTGAGGGATGTCTACAAGCACCCTCCATGCACCAGGAGTTGTGCTAGGTGCTTGACAAATGTGATTTTTATCACAAACATTACCATTTTTTAAATGCAGAAGATAAACTTGATCAAAAGCCCCAAGTGGCAGAACTACAACTGCCATCTGGCCCTGTCCTTTCCAAGGGCCTTCTTCACAGTACTATCCATTCTGTCACGTAAGATAACCACAGATTGATTCCTTCATCCCCTGCACATTTATTTAATGCCTGCTGTGTGCCTGGCACAGTGCTGGAGCAAGAAACATAACCATGAGCAAGGCTCATCCCTGACCTCAGGCGTAGCAGAGCTGATGAGTACATGAGCAGGCAGTCCTGTGTGTTACTAACGCTGCCACCATCCACTGTCCCCAGTGAGCAAAAAGGTACAGGATGATGCTCAACATTGCTAATTATTGGAAAAATGCAAATCAAAACTACAATGAGGTATCACCTCAAACAAGTCAAAATGGCCATCATCAAAAAGTCTACAAACAATGCTGGAAATGATGGAGAGAAAATGGAACCCTCTTAGATTGTTGGTAGGAATGTAAGTTGGTACATCCATTATGGAGAACAGTACGGGGGTTCCTTGAAAAACTAAAAATAGAATTCTCATATGATCCTTCAATCCCAGCTCTGGGTATATATCCACAGAAAAGCTTAATTAGAGAACGTACATGCACCCCAGTGTTCATGTTGGCACTATTTACAATATCCAAGACATGGATGGAAGCAACCTAAATGCCCATCAAGAGAGGAATGGATAAAGATGTGGTACAAATATATAGTGGAATACTACTCAGCCATTAAAAAGAGTGAACTACCATTTGCAGTAATGTGGATAGACCTAGAGATTGTCATACTAAGTGAAGTACAAAGACAAATGTCATATGATAGCACTTATATCTGGAAACTAAAAATGCTACAAATGAACTTATTTACAATATACAAATAGACTCAGACTTCAAAAGCAGACTTCTTATGATTACCAAGGGTGGGGAGGGATAAATTAGGAGTTTAGGATTAACATACACACGCTTCTTGTTTAGTTGCTAAATTGTGTTCAGCTCTTTTTGTGACCCCGTGGACTATAGCCGACATTGCTCCTCTGTCCATAGGATTTCCCAGGCAAGAATACTGGAGTGGAGTTGCCATTTCCTTCTCCAGGGGCTCTTCCCAAACCAGGGATCAAACCAGAGTCTTCTGCATTGGCAGGAAAATAAGATAATCCATAAGGACCTACTGTGTAGCACAGAAAACTCAGTACTCTATGAAACTCTATATAGGAAAAGAATCTGAAAAAGAATGGATATTTGTATAACGGAAGCACTCTGCCATACACCTGAAACTAACAACACTGTAAATCAACTATACTGCAATATGAATTTTTTAAAGTCCAGAATGAACCAGTCCCATAGAAGATGTAGCTCCCCATCAAGCGGGACACATCAAGGCCAACAGAGGTGGTCAAGGGAGATACAGGGAAGCAAGTTCCTCTAATTGGCTGCTCACAAAGCCTTAAGAGAAAAAGTGATGCTGTTCTGGTTTTGGAAGTGGAGGCACAATCCAGCACAAATTTCTTTCCCTCCTCCTGTTCCTTTTGCTGTAACTTTCCTGTGAGTGAGTCCTGGGAACTTGTATAAGCATCGCTTAGATTCCTTACAACTCAGGTTTCATTAAAAAGCGGGCTGTCTGACATTTGATGCTGCGGGTATCCAAGCTCTGAGAGCTGAGGTTCTCTCCTGGCAACCTGACAGCGGCCCCCATACCTTCAGCCCCATGGTTCCCAGCAGTTTGTCACTTGACAGCATCAGCCTCAGCCATTCATTTGCACCAACACAAGGAAATCAGCACAGCTACTTCTGTTAATGGAGTGGAAGCTTTCATGACCAGAGAGTGAGGATTTTCACCCCTACCCAGGAAGAAGGGGCAGCAAGAGATGTCCAGAAGACAACGAGCACCAAGAGGGCTCATGCATAAAGCAGCAAGAGTGGGAGATGGCGTTCTCAAGCTAAGGGCAGAGGGATTGGTCTTCAGCACCAAGTGCAAAGGAAAGGCAAGAAAAACGAGAATGGCAAAACCTGTTGGATTTGACAGTGAGGGACCATTTCTGACCTTGGCCTGATCCAAGGAGTTAAAAGCAGACTGTAGTAGTTAGAGAAACTCGTGGATGGTAAAGAAAAGAAACATCACCAGTGTAGGAAGCTCAGTAGGCCAGGAGGTCGGTGCACGCCTCTCTATCTCCAAATGCTGCCTGCATCCTGGCCTCTGCTCAGTTAGCTGCTACACGGCGGGCTCCCCCGTGGGGATGCCGTGTAAGGAGTATCAGCGTGCAGGCTCCAGCCTCCTGCCATCCCCCTCCATCCCTTTCCTAACCTCTCCCACCAGCTGCCTTGACCATGAACTCCCATGAGGCTCACTGCTCTGGCTGCCAAGTCACCGCATTGACAGACCTGGTCCATACAGATTCTGTGATTGTTGGTCTTTCCAGGTTATTTCTACACTGGTGTAGCCTTGATTCATACAGTATTGATTTCAGCGTCTTCATCCTTTGTTAATGATGGTGTTAACCACTAGCTGTGCTTTAAGACAAACTACTTAGCCTCTCTGAGACTGAATGTCCTCTTTGGTAAACTCAGAACACTAGTATATATGTCACAGGTTGCAGTGATTCAAGGAGTAATGTCTACATAAAGTGCCTGGCACAGGGCTTGCCAATGAATACATTGAAGAAATATAGGTAATTCTGATTACTGTGTATTCACCACCTACAATATATCAGGTGCCTTATAAGAAATTCAGTTCCCCTGGCTCCTTTATGCTTCCTTATTTCCAAACTTTGCAGATACCTTGAACCCCCTTCTCCTCCTGACTGGCTAACTGCTGCTTCTTAGAACCCAGCTTAACCAATGGCATTTTTCACAGAATTAGAACAAAAAAAAATCTTAAAATTTATATGGAAACACAAATGACCCCAAATAGACAAAGCAGTCCTTACAGAGAGAAATGAAGCTAGAGGAATCAGCTGCCCAGATTCAGGCTATACAACGAAGCTACAGTAATTAAGACAGTATGGTAGTGACCTAAAAACAGAAATATAGATCAAGGAAAGGATAGAGAGCCCTAAATCCACACACTTATGGTCAATTAATCTGCAACAAAAGCAAGAATGCACAAAGAAGAAGAGTGAGTCTCTTCAATAAGTGATACTGGGAAAACTGGACAGCCACCCATAAAAGAATGAAATTAGAACATTCTCTAACACCATACAAAAAAATAAAATGAATCAAAGACCTAAATGTAAGGCCAGACACTATGAAAGATAAGCAGAACACACTTTGACATAAATTGCAGCAGTATCTTTTTTAATCCACTTTCTAGAGTAACAAAAATGAAAAAATAAATGAGACCTAATTAAACTTAAAAGCTTCTGCATAGCAAAGGAAACCATAAACAAAACCAAAAGATAACCCACAGAATGGCAGAAAATATTTGCAAACAAAGTAACCTACAACGGATTAATCTCCAAAATACACAAACAGCTCATGCAGCTCTGTGTCAAAAAAAAACAAGCCAATTGAAAAATGAGAAGAACTAAACAGATATTTCTCCAAAGAAGACATACAGATGGCCAACAGGTACATTAAAAGATGCTCAACTTCACTAATTACTGGAGAAAAAAATGTAGCTTATTATCTATAAACTCCAATAAGGTATCACCTCAAACCCAAAATGGCCAACAGCAGAAAGTCTACAAACAATAAATGCTGGAGAGGGTATGGAGAAAAGGGAGCTCTCCTACACTGTTGGTGGGAAAGTAAATTGTTACGACGACTATAGAGAACAGTATGGAGATTCCTTTAAAATCTAAAAATAGAATGACCATATGGTCTAGGAATCCCACTCTGGGACGTATATCTTGAGAAAACAATAACTCAAAAAGATATGTGCACCCCAGGGTTCACTGAAGCTCTATTCACACTAGCAGATGGATGGATGAAGATGTGGTACATATATACACTGGAATATTACTCAGCTCTAGAAATGAATGCAGCAGTGCCATCTGCAGCAACATGGATGGGCCTAGAGATGATCACACTAAGTGAAGTCAGAGACAAACACATGTTATCAGCCATACGTGGAATCTAAGTTTTCAAAAGGAGATACAAATGAACTTACTTACAGAACAGAAATAGACTTAAAATTATCAAAAACAAACCTGTGATTACCAAAGGGGAAAGGTGGTGGGGAGGGATAAATCAGGAGCTTGGAATGAACACACAGACACCCACACTACAATGTATTATTAATAACACATAACCAACAAGGACCAAGCTCTCCTGTGCTGTGCACAGGAAACTACTCAATGTTCCATGATACTCTATGTGAGAAAAAATGATGAAAAAATAATGAACATATGTATATAATTGAATCACTTTGCTATACACCAAAATGAACATTAAAAAATGACTATACTCCAATAAAATTATAATTTTTAACAATGCATCATCCTAACCCATCTGTGCATCTTTTAAGTGTAGAGATTGGTGGCATTCAGTCTCATTGTTTTGCAACCATCACCATTATCCATCTCCAGAACTATTTGTACCTTCAGAACTGAAACTCTGTAACCAAACAGTAACTCCCCACTCCCTCTCCCTTAAGTACCTAATAATCTTTAATATAGTGATACTTTGTCTCTCTAGGAAAAAAAGAACCCAGCTCAACGATGGGAAACTCCACACCAGAGACCCTACATTTCTGTGTTCCTCACTCCCTCCTCTTTGGGCTCTGCCACGACAGAGATTATCATCAGTTCGCTCAGCTCTAGACTCTGTATCTCTGCCTGGCTTCATAAATATTCACTAATTAATGGATATATTATCTTAGCTTTCTTAATAACCCAGCCTGTGAAGTGTTTATTTTTATCAAGATAAGGAAACAAATGCCCAGAGTTAAGAAAACTGCCTGTGATTACACAGTTAGTGGTGCTGAGATAGAATCGGCATCATGTGATGGAAAAGGTGATGCTCTTTCTCACCACTCAATCTCTCTTCAAATCGGCATCCCCTGACAGACACCCAGCCCTCACATGCGTTGCAGATCGCTTTAGTCGGCTCCTCTTGAAACATCAGAATATCTGGCCATCCCATGTGGCAGCACCTATATTATGTCAAGGGCTTTGTGATTGATCTCCTGGGAGACACTACAGTCAACTCTCAGTAGCAGAGTGATTTTTTTAATACAGAAAACTGATCCTCTCACCCCTCAGCTCAGAGTTCCCCAGTGGCTCATCTCACCGAGTAAAACCCGGCCCCTTTGTGTTAGCTTCCTGTGGCTGCTGTACGGATTCTGAGAAGGGTCAGGGTGTCTGCAGGCTGCACAGTCTCTGGGGGCCCTAGAGGAAAAGCTGTTTTCTTGCTCCCTGGAGGCCTACCCGCATTCTTTGACCTGTGTCCGCATCGCTTCAGCCTCTGCTTCCATCATCCCGCCTCCTCCTCCGACTGTCACACGTGTGTGAGCATTATTTGCTCAGGTGTGTCTGACTCTTTGTGACCCCATGGACTGTAGCTGCCAGGCTCATCTGTCTATGGGATTCTTCAGGCAAGAATACAGGAGTGGGTTGCCATTTCCTTCCCTTACCTCCCTCTTACAACGATCCTCACTGTTACAATGAGCCCACCTGAATAATCCAGGATAATCTTCCTGTCTCAGCATCCTTAATCACATTTGCAGCATGGCTTTCGCCCTGGAAGGTCACTGTCTGCAGGTTCCTGGGACTGGGAGGTGGATGGCCTTGGGGGCAGGGGGCTCATTTGCCCACCGCAGCCTTCAGTGGTCTGTGAAGCCTGTGTAATCTGCAGAAGCCTCTCCAGTCCCCGTTCTAGACACTCCCCCTGCTCCTCACTGTGCTTTTCTCAGGTGGGCCTTTGCACTGGCTGTTTCCTTAACCCAGAAAGCTCTTACCCCAGGTCACCATGCGGCGTGCTCCCTCACCTACTCCAGCCGTTTGTTTAAATATCCCCTTCTCTGAGAGTCCTGCCTGGACCACCTTATTTAAAATCACAACCCATTCCCACCTCTGGCATTCCTAACATCCCTCACCCAGCACCATTCTCTCTCAGCAGTTCTCACTTGCCAACATACCATGCTGTTTGCTCTTTGTTCTTCTCATCTGTCCCCCGACCACAAAATGTCAACTCTTTGAGGGCAGGGATGTCTGCCCGTTCTGTTTACCAGTGTAGCCCAGGTGTTTCAGCAGCGCCTGGTACAGGGTGCAATGAGCCAGGAAATGAACCAATGACAGCGAAATGGGAAGATCCAGGGTGGGTGCCAGGCTGTGGGCAGGCCAGCATAAAAAGAGGACAGGTGCCCATGCTGATGAGCAGTGCACACCACAGCTTGTCATCTGCCGGGCACAGGCTGTGTGCTCGATGCTCACCAGCTCAGTGCTCACTAGCACCCTCTGAGATCAACATTGGGATCACCATCCCCATCTTCCAGACAGAAACCGCAGGACAAAGAGGTTAAGTAATCAGCTGGGGTGCAAACCTAAGCCCCCAGCCTCAGAGCCCTCATCTTTACTGCATTAGAACCCACAATGTATCCCTGTTTCTTATTTCTCTGAGACTCTTTCCCATCATCTCCACGTGTCAGAAACCTGGGCTGTTTTCCTGATGACAGAGGCCTGCCTCTAGGATGGAGGATGGGGTTATAAAGGGAAGGGGTGTGGGGGTGGCGGGGGTATACACGCAGTCAGCTACCAGGATCAGTCTTGGAGTTTGGTCATTTTAAGCACCAGGAAGCCCGTCTACCTACAGTAGAAAGTCTACCCTTGCATGCTATTATTTGACTTAATGCTGAGCCCCATGAAAGCCTGCAGTCTCTACCCACCTCCACCCCCTTGACTGGCTTAGGGAACCACGCTACTCTCACATTCCCTCCTCATCCCCACCAGTCACCAGTTTTAGCAAGTGGGAGCAACACAGTCTGTGAACAGTTTGCATACTTGAGTGAACTAACACGAGAGGCTGAGGGGAAAGACACACAGGTGAGGACACAGGGGACATGGAAGGCTCACAGTCTCCTAGGAGGTCAGCTGGGCCAGGCTGGATGGGATGAATGGACTCTGTTGGGAACACCCGAATTATCTGTGACATGAAAGAGGGCTCAGGGAGCTGGCTACAGACCAAATCAACTCTGTTTCCATAGACAGGCAGGCTGGCAAGCCAGAAAATGACCCTGGTTTAAGCAGTTGGTGGCCTTTACTGAGCCCTCTGCTCTCACCCTCTCACTTGCTCCAGACCCACTGGGAAGCTGAATCTGAAGAGAGAACGCTAGCTCATTTGTTACTCAGTTATTCTAGAATGTCTCTAGAGCGATGGTTTCACTTCATCCTCACAGCAGGTCAGACTGATAAGAACATCATGTCCATTCTACAGATGGGAAGGCTGTGACTACAAGGTCCCCAAGGTCACAGGAGGGTGACAGGCAAGACCCGAACCTGGTGCTGGCTGCTTCCAAGTCACTGTGTTTCCTGGGCGCTCTGTTATACCAGCAAGGTTCTGACTTGCTGCTGTAGATAACTAAGGTACCTTTTAAGAGTTCTGCATGCCCGAAACATTCTAGCAGTCTTGTGAATAATTTCAAAGGGGTCGTGGGCAAAGGCAAGTGGGCCAGCCAGGATTTTTCAGAGAAACAGAACCATAGGGTCATGAGATGGCTGGATAGTGACTTTACGGAACTGTGATGGTGGCAAGTCTGAAATTCATAGAGCAGACCAGCAGGCTGCAGACACAGGCAGGATTCCTGTGTTACAGTTTGGGGGTAGAATTCCTTCTTTCCCAGTAAAGCTCAATGTTTGCTCTTCAGGCCTTCAACTGATTGGACGAGGCCCACCCACATTATCAAGGGTAAGGGTTTTTACTTGATCCTAAATGTTGATCACATCCATGAGATACCTTCATGGCAACATCTGGCGGTTATTTAACCAACCAGCTGGGCACCACAGCCCAGCCTAACTGACACACAAACAAACCATCAGGAGCGGCCACCATCAAGTAGTCAGTGCCTAGTACGTACCAGGCGCTGCACCAAGCATTTCTGTATGCAACGCGTGCCTTTTCTCATCAGAGTGCTTTACATGTGCATGAACCCTGGACTCA
Source organism: Cephalophus harveyi (assembly GCA_006410635.1). Lineage (NCBI taxonomy): Eukaryota > Metazoa > Chordata > Mammalia > Artiodactyla > Bovidae > Cephalophus > Cephalophus harveyi. Next base: position 33,618 of record SJYT01064067.1, read on the forward strand.
GAAGGGTCCAAGTGACTTGCCCAAGAGGAGTGATGGAGTCAGGGCCAGAAATCCAGCTGCCTAGTTACTACCGTACCACACTGCCCCTTCATTTGAGGGGCTGCCCTTGGTGGTCCCGTGGCTAGGACTCCCTGCTCCCAGTGCAGGAGGTCCAGGTTCGATCCCTGGTCAGGGAACTAAATCCCACATGCTGCAACTAAAGATTCCACATGTCTCAAGAAAATCGGAGAGCCTGTGTGTGCCACAACTAAGACCCGGTGAAGCCAAATAAGTAAAAATATTGTTTTTTTTTTAAATCTTCAGTTTGAATGCTCTAGATTAGCTAGTCTCAGAGAGGTGAATGACAGACTCCAGAGCTGTTCAGCCTGTCAGAGCTGGCTCCAGGACGCAGGTCTCTTGGCCCCTGGGCCAGCCTTCCTGCTTCACCATCCTCCCTCTGCTCCTGGAAGAACCTGCACTGGAGACATTCTGTCCCCTCCTAGACTCACTTTCTAGTAAAAGTGGCCATAGACCATGCCAGCCAAGGTGGTCAGCAGGCCAGCCAAGGTGGGAGGTGCTGGCTGGATACACTAGTGCAGGAAAGCCCAGGCTGCCGTTACCAGCTCAGGGAACAGATGTTCTCAGAGTCAGTGCCCTGAAACCACTTTGTTGCTGAAACAACTTCTTAATAAGAACCATTCAGGACATCGATATCAAAGCCTCCTGAACTGAGGTTGAAATGAACCTATCTAGTGACAAATCCGTCTCCGTGGCACTTTGTGTTTCAGCGAGATTAAATGGAATTTGCAGAAAGCACTCCAGAATCTCATGCTGTCTATGCAGAGGGAAATAAGCTTGCTTAGGACTCAGTGTCGGGCGGCATGCTGCTGACTGGGTCTGCTTACTATGGACCTTGCAGTGTATTGGTTGGTTGGGCGCAAGCAACAGAAACCAATGCTGAACGCTTAATTAAAATGAAAAGAAATCAAAGGGGAAGCATAATTGCTGAGTGGTTTATCTTATGGAATCAAAGTAGGATTCAGAAAACTAGTACTTGAGACCATAAGTAACCTGTGGCAGCTCTGGGCCCCTGTGCAGCAGAGATTCAGGAACCTCTGGAGTGCTGCCTGGTGTTAGCACAAGGCAGCTCCGTGGTTTCCAGCCTCTGCATCTGTTCAGATTTCCAAGAGTGAGAAATTAATTTAAAACCTTAGTGTCTGCCCCTGAACACCTTGTCAGGGCTTCACGTAGGGCAGCATAGCTCAGGGCTGCCCCTGTGTACAGGGTCCGTGAGAAGGGGAATTACCTTCTATTCCAAGAAGTGGCTTCTAGAGACTTCCCTGGTGGCCCAGTGGCTAAAGCTCCATGCTCCCAGTGCTGGGAGTCCGGGTTCAATCCCTGGTCAGGGAACTAGATCTCACATGCAGCAACAAAGATCAAAGATCCTGCATGCCTCAACTAAGACCCGGCACAGTCAGAGAAATAATTTTTTTTTAATTTTTAAAGAAGTGGTTTCTATAATAACCTTGATTGTAACAACAATTTGAGGTTCATATAGAGATACCCACATTCATAGATCTCTGTAACTGCTGTGTATGTGTGTACACTTCGCCATTCCCTTTGTCGTTCAGCCCTCCCAGCCTCCCACTCCATTTCCACAGCAATCATATCTTCACATAATTAGCTGCAAATGCAATCTTGAGTCCTAGTTTAGTGATCCTTGCCCTTGGGCTTTTAGCATCCTGAAACATTTTAGATGAGAATGTCAGCATCAGGCAGGAAGAGACTTTGGAGGTGGTGGTCTGTATTTCCAAGCAGAACGCCTGGCACATAGTAAATGCATGGTGACTGTTGAAGGAATAGCGACCACCCATCAGTGCTGGGATATCTTCCCTCCCTCCAGGGGCTTTGCCATTTTGATCCAAGGATATTCTTTAGACCCATATGTCCCATCCCTAACACCCATGTCAATAAATCTGGGTCTCCCAGGTTGCTCAGTGGTAAAGAATCCATCTGCCAAGCATTAGATGAGCATTTGATTCCTGGGTCGGGAAGATCCCCTGGAAAAGGAAATGGCAACCCACTCCAGTATTCTTGCTTGGGAAATCCCATGGACAGAGGAGCCTGTTGTGCTACAGTCTATGGGGTCACAAAGAGTCAGACACAACTTAGCAATTCAACAACAACAACGTATCTCTCCTGGAGGAAAGGTAACAAGCCCCCAATCTGCCAATGTCCAGCGTAAGGTTGATATGAAAGAGAATGTCTGGCCACAGGCCAGGGAACCTTAGGTGTTTGTATAAAGGCATTGCTTAGAGAAAGACAAGAGGAATGCAGGCCAGAACAGGCTGACTCAGACCTCTGATCCTCCAACCGGCCAAGGATAGCTCACCCAGATTCTATCTTGGTGTCATCCTTTACAAATCTGTCTTGAAATAATGATGTGAGGGTCATATATCATTTGGTATATGCTTAACTGAGGCATAATTATAGAGTGAACTGCAAATGATACTTGAAGAATTCTCATGTCAACTTCCAGTCCATCCCAACCACCCTCTTGCACTGGGAGCTGGTGAGACCCCTTCACCAAGAGTGGTTCCAAGAAACCCCTTCTTATCTCGACCTGGTCCAGATTCCCCCTCATCTGTGGCTACCGAACCCTGCTGCTCTTCTTTTTTGGATTCCTTCTCTGTTCGTGTCCCACGCTGGTCTGGGCTCACAAGTTATCCTTGCACAAGTTACTGCTCCTTGCAGTCCAACCTGGCCTCCACACACAGGCTCAGAGTTCTATTGAGTAAATTACTTTAAGTAAGAAGCAGTTGTATTGCTCTGGATGACTGCTCCTTACAGCATTTTTGTGAAATACCTCATGTTACTCCAAGGGAGAATTCTTTCTCTGTCTCAGAGATAACGAGCATCTCAGGCTAGCCTGAGACCCGAGGGTCAGTAATCTGAGCAGGAAGCCAGCATGAAGTATCACAGCCATGGCCAAAGAGATGCCTGGGAATGGGACGGCACTGAGTCTAATGGGGACTGTTTGCCATGTGCCTGGTATGCCTGGCAGTACTAGTATTTCTGGTACCTTGTCCAGTTTCCACAGCAGCTCAGCAGGGAGATATTATTGCCCCATTTTGAGGAGGAACCTGAGGTCATGAGAAACTGAATTACTTGTAAAATATGGCAAGATACCTAAAGTGAAGAGCCAGGCTTTTAAGTCCTATCTGTGGTTCATTACCAGCCTCATGCGCCGTGACCTTTCTCTCTTTCAAATGATGGCCTCAGAGCTGGCCCCAGGCAGGCAAATCCAGAAAGCAGGAGCTGGGTCTCGGAGGTGCAGAAGGCAGGAGTGAGTGAGAGGATGGAGGGGTCCGGAGCTCTGGCATGTTGGGTGCTGACTCTGTGGGGTGTGTCAGGCGAGTTTGAAGGCTTAGCATCGGAAGGAGTCCAAGGAGTGAAGAGTCCCAGAGATGGGACCACAGATGCCCAGGTTGGCAATCATCTTATCAGCGTTGTGTCCAGCTCTCCTTGTGGCCAATGATGCATCAGGCGTGCGGCCAGCCCAGGGGACCCAGCAAGCAGGCTGATCTCCACACTTTGTGAATACCTGGTCTCTTGGCTTTTGCACTTGGCTCTGACAGGGGCACACACTGCAAATGTGCAGCCCCTCCGCTCCCTCTCCAGAAAGACTCCGCCTTCTGGCCCAGAGACAGCCAGGCTCCTGAGTGCTGCTGGACAAGCTTCCAGGCCTCCCCCAGGTCTCGGACTCCCTTATGTTTAAACTGAGAGGCTGCCCCTGGCTTTCTCTCTGACCCCTCCTTGTACCAGTCACCTCCACGCCCTCGCACGGGGCAGCCTCTACCTGGCATTACAGGGGCCCTGTCTCTCTCTGCCTGCCCTCTCTCCAGGAAGTCTGTCATCCAGCTGGACCTCGCCAACACCAAGAAGGCCATGATCGTCCCCGCGTTTGAGACACTGCGCTACCGGCTCTCCTTCCCCAAGTCGAAGGCAGAGCTGCTCTCGATGCTAGACATGGGGACCCTCTTCACGTTCAGGTGAGTGGCCCTCACTGCCACCCCCTGGGAGAGGGGCAGCCCAAAGTCGTCCTCGCTCCTGGGAAACCAGAAGCCAGAGGAGCTGCTGGCCTAGACGGCTGTCATTGGCATTAGACCATTTTAAGGCCACAGAAGCACTGCTGGCCCAAACTGTGTGCTTGGAATAATTCTTTCTCCTCCCACGTGCCATGTGCTTTTTATGTGATTGACCTGTAGGGCTTCCCTGGTGGCTCAGTGGTAAAGAATCACCTGCCAATGCCCGAGACCTGGGCTTGATCACTGGGTGGGAAGATGCCCTGGAGGAGGAAATGGTAACCCACACCAGTATTCTTGCCTGGGAAATCCCATGGACAGAGGAGCCTGGCAGACTATAGTCCACAGGGTCATGAAAGAGGCGGATACAACTTACCAATTTGAGAGAGAGAGTTCGCCCTGTGTACCCAGAGGGAAAGGACAGGAAGGCTGGGTAGGGTGGTCAGCTTCTTCTTTTCCACTTAATCAGCTGATGTCCTGCCCCTGTCTGCTGACTCTGACTTCTGCTTTTGGTTTGCTCGTCCATTCACTCGTTTGATCAGTGGGTTTCGTCACCTTAGGGCCATGGTGGCCATCTCTCGTTTTCTTTTCTTGTGAGCGGTCTGTTCTCTGAGGTCCTCAGGCCTGGGATGGGCAGCGGTAGTAGCTTCAACAGCTAAAGGCATCCAAGTGACTCCAAGATTGCATACAGCAGTGTGGCAGCTGTCTGTCCTGTTGCTCAAGTGACAGTTTCAAACAAATCCCTCATTTTCCTGACTTCCCAGACGCCTCAGTCCTGCAGAAGCATAGCAGGGGAGCTACCCGTCCCCCTGTCCAAAGGGCCAGGGGGTCTGCATGATGGCGCAGATGCAGATGGCTTCTGTCCCCAGGGACAGACTGCAGCATTAAGGGGAGCACCCCTGGATGAGTAGCAATCCTGCTCGGTCTCCTGATGGTGAGAGAGAGCCGTGCCCGCCTTCTGCTCCCATTTTAAAGAAAGGCCTCCCTTTTAAACAGTATAAACACTTTCTTTAACCTAAAAAAAAATAAACCACGTGCGTGCTCAGTCACTTCAGTCGTGTCTGACTCTTTGTGACCATATGGACTGTAGCCTGCCAGGCTCCTCTGTCCATGGGAATTCTCCAGGAGAAAATACTGGAGTGGGGAAAAAAGAATACTGGAGTAGTTTGCCATGCCCTCCTCCAGGGGATCTTCCCAACCCAGGGATCGAGCCCACACCTCTTAGGTCTCCCACACTGGCAGGTGGGATCTTTACCACTGGCACTACCTGGGAAGCCCCCCCAAAACATACATTTCTATGCAATCTGAATTTTGCTGAAAAGATCCTAATAATAATTTAGGTTTTTATACCACTGTTAAGTTACTAGAAGTTTCTAGAAGGTTTTCTCAAGCAAACATTATTTTGTGAAGATAATTTATGAGATAGGTTATTCATGCAACAATTCAGAGGAGCTCCCTTTTCACCTCTCATACAGATAAAGAAATTGAGGAGTGGAGTGAAGGATGGGGAAGCCTGGTGTGCTGCAGTCTATGGGGTCACAAAGAGTAAAACACACAACTTAGCAACTGAACAACAAACCATGAGCTGGGCACTGGGATCAGCTCATTTAATCCTCACAACAAATCCATGAGGCAGATATGCTATCCCCATTTTACAGAAAAAGAAACTTGAGGCTCTGAGAGGCTACATAACTAGCCCAAGCCACACAGCCAGTACATGGCAGAGCCTGGATTCAGGTCAGGTTTCTAAAAACCACAGAGCCTAGGCTCTTAACCAAAATACCATCAGACCACTGGTCAAGTCCTGAACTTACTTACCGGCGTCTGAAAATGCAGGCAGGAGTGGAGACTTTGGACTCCGTAGCCCAGTGGCTGTGTGTGTGCTCAGTCACTCAGTGGTGCCTGGCTCTGAGACCCCATGGACTGTGGTCCTCCAGGTTCCTCTGTCCATGGGATTTTTCAGGCAAGAGTACAGAAGTGGGTTGCCATTTCCTACTCCAGGTGATCTTCCCAAAGGCTCATCACCTGGCAAGTCTCCAAAGCACCCTTCCTTCCAAATCCCCAAGTTATTTAAGAACTTATTTCAAGGCCAAAGCCAAGGGCCTGAGAGCTGGGAGAGCTGGGGGTTGGCCTGCTGTGTCTGTGATTGCTGCTCTGGCCAAGAGCTTGCAAGCCATCATGCCAAGTGCTGAATTACAAACCTTCCTTCCAAGAAACTGCTTTGTCACCTTCCCTCCAAATGATGAACTCTTAAGCCTCCTAGCCGCTGAAATCTACTCCCACCAGCACCTGAACTAATAAGTCATGCTCAGGTCTACCCGTCCTCCAGGGCAGCGGTTCTGAGCGTGGTCCTTGGACCAGTAGCATCAGCACCCCCTGGGAACTTGTTAGAAGCACCAAGTCTCAAGCCCCACCCCAGCCCTACTGGATCAGAAACTCTGGGGGTGGAACCCAGCAATCTGACTGTTAAGTAGTCCTCCAGGGGATTCTGATACACATGCCAGCTGGAGAACCTCTGCTCAATGCAGACTGCCCCGAGTTTCTTCTAAGCAGCATCCCACAAGGTGGACCCAGGAAATGTCTCTCATCACTGTTTTTTTTTTTGGGGGGGGGGGCGGAGCTAACGTTGATTTTCTCAGAAAGCACGTTCTGGAGACCACTGTCTACTGATGTGACAGTAGGCTTCTTGGGGCATTTTCTGAAGCTTTTCTTTCTAGAATTTTCTTTTTCTGGGGCCCCATCTGCTGCTTCACTGTCTCTCAGCCCCCATCTCTTTTGGCATCCAGAGACATATTCCTGCCCCACTAACTGACTTCTGTCTTAGGTGCCTCTCAGGTTTTTAGATTTCTCTTTCATTCATTCAGCTTAGTGTATAGGCCCCATTGACTACTTGTTCTAGATACAGGCCAGAGAGTGTGGTGACAGTGACATATAAAAAGAGGTAACTCAGCATAGTTAACTTAACCCTTAACCTGATTAAAGGTCCTATCCCTTGAACCAGGCTGCCTAGGTATGCATCCCTGATCTGCCTATTGCTATGTGTAACTTGATATTGGGTATATTATGAGAACTTACAATTATGGGTACTACAATATAACCAGTTTAAGTGCTTACTAGAGCTTATTATCATTATTATTGTTGTTCAGTTGCTAAGTCATGTCCAACTCTCTGTGACCTTATGGACCAGAGGCTTCCAGGCTCCTCTGTCCATGGGATTCTCTAGGCAAGAATACTGGAGTGTGGTGCCATTTCCACCTCCAGGGGATCTTCCGGACCTAGGGATTGAACCTGCATCTCTTATGCCTCCTGCATTGGCAGGTGGGTTCTTTACCACTAGGGCCACCCATAGTTATATTCATTTCTATTGCTATATAACAAATTACCACAAGTTTAGAAGCTCAAAACAATACAAATTTATTATCTCCCAGTCATTTTCTGAGGGTCAGAGGTCCAAGCATGGAATGACTGCATTCTCTGCTTATGGTTCTCATTTGGCTGAAATCAGTGTGGGTGAGGCTACAGTTGTCCCTAGAGTGTGTGGTTCTCCTCCAGGCACACTGCTTGCTGACAGGATTCCTTTCCTTGTGATTGGAGGACTGAGGTCACCATTGACCCACAGGCTTTTTGCCACATGACCCCCCATAGGCAGCTCACACATGGCTTTTTGCTTTCTTCCAAACCCAGATCTGAAGGTTCATGTGATTAGGTCAGGCCCACCCTGGTAGTCTCAAGTCAACTGATTAGTAACCATAACTGCATCTACAAAAATCCCTTTTGCCATATAATGTAACATAATTGCAGGAGCGATATCATGCTCATAGGTCCTGCCTCAAGAGGAAGGACATTATACTAGGGCAGGGTCACCAAAAGTCATCCCAGATTTCTGCCTCCCACTTCCTGTTACAGACTAACCTGCTGTTCCATATAAATGATAGACAGCAATCCAGAAAGTCATGTACCTTTTCATAGCGATAGCCTCTTCATTAGTGAAGGATGTATTGGATTGGTCAACAAGTTCATTCAGGGTTTTCCTTAAGATGTTATGGAAAGCCCTGAACACACTTTTTGGCCAACCCAAGGGGCTTCCCCAGTGGCACAGCAGTAAAGAATCTGTGTGCAATGCAGGAGACGCCGGAGACAGGTTTGATCCTTGTGTCAGGAAGATTTGCTGGAGAAGGAAATGGCAACCCACTCCACCAATCCTGCCCGGAAAATCCCGAGGACAGGGGAGCCTGGCGGACTATAGTCCATGGGATCTCAAAGAGTCAGACACGACTGAGCACATGAGCACAAGGATAGAAAAAACAAAACTAGGAATTCAGGAAAAATATATTTCAACATTAATTACTTGGTCTTGGCCAAGCTGCTCAACCACTCTAACACTAAAAAAAATATGGAAGGGGCTGTCTCTGTTGCTGTAGGGCTTCCCTGGTAGCTCAACTGGTGAAAGAATCCGTCTGCAATGCAGGAGACCCTGATTCGATTCCTGGGTTGGGAAGCTCCACCGGAGGAGGGGTAGGCTACCCACTCCAGTATTCTTGGGCTTCCCTGGTGGCTCAGTTGGTAAAGAATCTGCCTGCAGTGTAGGAGACCTGGGTTCAATCCCCGAGTTGAGAAGATCCCTGGAGAAGGGAACAGCTACCCACTCCAGTATTCTGGCCAGGAGAATTCCATAGACTATATAGTCCATGGAGTTGCAGAGAGTCAGACATGCCGGAACGACTTTCACTTTTGTTGCTATAGCAAAGTGCTACAAACTGGGTGGCTTAAAATGACAGAAACTTATCCTCACCATTCTGCAAACCAGAAGTCCAAAATCGAGGTGTTGTTGGTAGTTCCTTGCTTCCTCCAAAGGCTCAAGGGCAGATTTCTTTCTTGCCTCTTTCTAGCTTCTGGTGGTTGCCAGCAATCCTTGGCATCCCTTGGCTTGGAGATGTCTCACTTTATCTCTGCCCACGTCTTCACATGGAGTTCCTCCTGCATATCTCTGTGTCCAAAATTTCCTCCTTTTATAAGGACTTTGGATTAGAGACCACAACAATCCACTGTGACCTCCTCTTGACTTGATTACATCTGCAAAGATCTTCTCTCCAAATAGGTTGCATTTACGGATACTAGGGGTCAAGACTTGAACATACTTTGGCCGGGGTGGAGGGGAAGGCGAGGAATGGGGACAAAAATTCAACCCACAACAAAGACTATATCAGCATATACCTCTTCATCCTCCAGACCAACATTTGGAAACCTCTGCTTCCTTCCCCTCCACCAATGGCTTTTCTCCTTGTGTCCCAGGTACCATGTCTGGACAAAAGGCCATGCACCCACAAACTTTGCCAAGTGGCGGACTGCCACCACGCCTTACCGGGTTGAGTGGGAGGCCGATTTCGAGCCGTATGTTGTTGTGAGACGGGACTGCCCTGAGTATGACCGGAGGTTTGTGGGCTTTGGCTGGAACAAGGTGGCTCACATCATGGAATTAGATGCCCAGGTGAGAAGACCAGAATGTTATGGCCCCAGTATTGTGGGGGCGGTAGGGAGGTGGGGAGGGGAGGCCTGGACCTCAGAGCTGAATGGGCCTTGGAGATAAGAGGCAGGGACTCAAGAAGGAACAAGATGTGTTCACGGTCCTAGAGTAAGAATCTGACAGTACTTGTTCTCAGCTCTGTTGATTCCTAATCCATTTTTCTTTCTCCTCCCTTGGGTGACAGTTGGGTTCCCATCCAGGTCCCCAGCACATCTGAGTGTCCTGGTACAAACAATTTCACCCCCTCATCCTCATTCAACCGAGTGATGAAGATGAGTAAATGGTGACCATTCATCACTCAGCCTGTAAGTCATGTAACTGACACAAAGCATTCTAGGAATTCCATATAAATGACACAAAACATGCAGATAAGGTGCAGCTATTCTACCCTATAACTAAAGGAGTGATTTTCAGGCTGTATTTAATCATGAAACCCTTTCATTCATTCAGCTAATACTTATTGAGCACCTGCCTCGAAATCCCCTACAGAATTCTAATAGGTTAAACCAGAGGTCTGCAAAGCGTTTCTCCAAAGGACCAGATAGTAAATTTAGGGGATTTGTGGGGCCAGTAAGTTTCTTTTTGAGCTCCTCAGTTGTGCCTTCGTAGTTCAGTTATAGACTGTATACTGTAGGTGTGACTATGGTAGTAGTCTCAAGGGAGTAGAATTACTTTCAGTTTATAGATGAGAAAACTAAGGCTCAGAGAAGCCAGGTAATGTACCCAGGGTCATGGAGACAACCTTGAACTAATTGCCGTCATCCACGTGGTGATGCTGTCCATGGTGCTGCCCTGGTACTGGGTCACACACGACTTCATTCCTTTGTTTAGTCAAGTAGCTGTCTGCTTGGGTGCTCATTGTACATCACTGGGGGACTCTGAGGGTCTCAGTCTGCTCTTGTCTGCTTCCAGGAGTATGAATTCATCGTGCTGCCCAATGCGTACATGATCCACATGCCTCACGCCCCCAGCTTCGACATCACCAAGTTCCGGTCCAACAAGCAATACCGCATCTGTCTCAAAACCCTGAAGGAAGAGTTTCAGCAGGACATGTCCCGCCGCTATGGCTTTGCTGCCCTCAAATATCTCACGGCCGAGAACAACAGCTAGCACCAGGAAGCCCACCATGAGCAACAGATGTTCTGCAGGGCGGGGAGAGCCACTTGCTGTTTGGGGCCCAGCCTTCAAACTCAAATTGAGCACCACTGTTTTGGTTTGTTTTTTAATTTGTCTCTTTGGCCCAATTAAGCTGCCCTCATTATGGAGATCTGGGACAAGGATCCAGCCAACCCCGCTCTGGCCCATGATCTGTCATTCCCAGAGCAGGGGAAATCACCCATCTACACAGTCTCTCTGAGAACGGGACACGGAGGGTGAGAGGGAGCAAAGGGGTTATCCTTCCACAAAGCCACACAGCCAGGTCTTTGGGATGTTTTCATTGTGTTTTTTTTCCTTTTTCTTTTTTTTTTTTTAAAGGGAAGGCAGGGTGTTGGGGGTTATCCATCCCAGGAAATAAAAGCAAAAATGTCTCTTTATCAGAGAAAACTTTCTTCTTCACCCTACAGTTTAACCATGTATCCAAAAGGAGGGCATGCCAATGATCGAACTATTGTACTTGACATTGTACTTGACAGGACCTGGAGGCAGGATCAGTTGGCTCCTTATCCTCAAGGTCACTCTTGTTTTGTTTCGGGGGGTTTTGTTTGTTTGAGTCTGGGAATCCCAAATAGAAAACCTGATCCTTTAAGGCTCCGAAGGAAAACCAGCTGCCTCAGCTAACATCCCTTGATCAGCAGTGGCTCAACCAAGAAGACAAGAGTCTTCAACCAGTATTTAAACATGGGTAGCCTTCTTCAGGATGGTCCTCAAGGCCTCATGACCTTAAATTCCCAACTGTTCAGAATCCAGGGGCTACAGAGGACTGTGGAAGTGCAAAGACCAGCTGTTGTACAGCTGGTCTCGTTTTCTTTGGGCAGTGACTGAGTCATGGGGACAGGGCTTTAAATGGATGGTTTCTGTGCACATGAAAGGTATGAACCGCTCAGGCCTTTAGAAGAACTTTCATTATTCAGTCCTGAAGATTCATGAGCCCGTTGGGAGAACTTTAGGAAGAACGTGTGGGGCTCCTCTGTGTTCCTGTCTGCTCTGCTGCGGCTGGGCCAAGGTCATGACCTCAGGCTCCCTTGGGGACCCATCCAAGGGTAGGCCAGCACCTTCACCATCACATAGACTGAGGGGACACTGGACTTTTTACCCATTTTCTTGAATCTTCAATATTAATGTTGTGTTTACATTGATGAGAACAAGAGTCAGGGCCCCAGGCTCTGCCGGGCTGTTTGTATCGAGTTGCAGTGTGACCAGCAGGCGCTGCATCAATAAATGCAAGTACAGACTGTTTTTTCCTCACTCCCCTCCCACTCTCTTAAGGACCTGCTGGAGACACTTCAGTGTAGAAAGCAAAGTCGATAAACGGCAACTTTACACTTCTGTCCTCCCGTTGTGTTCGCTCATCATTTGAACTTGAACTTTTTTTTCTCCCTACCTGAGGTTAGATCTCACTTCACACTCGTGACCTCAAAGCAGTTTCCCACTGTCCGTTTAGCTTCCATCACAACATGGAAGCCAGGGGTTTTAGGTACCAGATGTGGGCTAGCAAGGTAAATCATGGCTGCTGCTGCTAAGTTGCTTCAGTCGTGTCCGACTCTGTGCGACCCCATAGACGGCAGCCCACCAGGCTCTGCCGTCCCTGGGACTCTCCAGGCAAGAACACTGGAGTGGGTTTCCATTGCCTTCTCCAAAATCATGGCAGTTTATGACAATTATGAAATTATGAAACCCTGTGGCTACCGGATTTATGAGAGCCCCTTAGTGTGTTATGCACTCAAGTGCATTCGCTCAAATTTACTAAAAACTTTAAGAAGACTGTTAACTAACTCTCACACAGATATGTTGGGTTGACCAAAACAATTGTTCAGGTTTTTGGTATGATCTTATAGAAAAACCCGAACAAATTTTTTTAGCCAACCCAATATGTAAGTGCGTGTGTGTATTTATGTCTCATGAGTGTGTGTTTGTATGTATATGTATATATATCATGTACATATACTACATATATGCAGGATTTGTTATTATGAAAGTTATACATGAATATTGTAAAAAGTGAAACATCACAGAAATATTCAAAGTTCATGTTAAATCCCCATTTTCCATTGGTGCGTGGGAGCCAGCTCATACCAGCTCACGAGAACTTACTGTGCACATCTCTTTCTTACTCCTGTGTTCAGTAACATCACATTTGTAGCATGAAATCATCTGTGATCGTAGTATTTACACCATGGAAATCAGAAAACACCACAAACCAGGGCACCAATGCCCTGAGAGCTGGTTGTTAAACGTCTACTGGCACGCCACCTTTTCCTTTCCCTTTCCTTTTCCTTTCCTGTACACACACACACACACAGTCTCTTTCTCTCAAACTTTCATATGCTGGTAGCTCTAATTCCTCAGTGCTGAAAATCAAATTTTAATTCCCTAAAACTTATTTTTTTAATTGTTCATGGCCCTTGAATCATGCCCAGCCACCTTGCTTTCACTTGCATTTCTATGAGTATGGTTGTGTCTACGTAATTTGTTATCCGAAGTGGGTCACCTCTGAGAATGAAAGAAGGTGCTAATTACTTAGACACAATAGGTGTAAATTGGGGGATGGTATTGCTTCAGGTACACTGAATTTATTAAAGCCAGAATCTGACACTCCATACCAATAAGAGAAAAATCCTACTTTCCCCCAAGACAGGTGCCTGACACTCTGAAGCCAATCTCACTTAAGGCTAGAGCTCAGATGTTGGCTGATGCCCAAGTTCAGCACAGAGACTGCCAACCCAGTGGAGACAGAAGTCAGTAGAGCCAACGGCGTGTGAATTCCCAGAACTTATGTTGCGAGCAGCAGCTCACTGCCAGCCCCAGCTCCTGTGTGCAGAGCTGCAGCCGCTTGGGCAGAAGCAACTGCTGCAGATGTCGATTCCTTCGTATCAGTTTCCTAGGGTAAAACAAGCTTATAAATGGGGCACACTGATGTTTTCATGCTTAAATAAGCCAATACCATCTTGGCTTTCAGCTGGGAGGAAGGAAAGGATTGTTTCATTCAGCCCCTGTAATACTCAGTGTACAAGAGAGCTGAGATTTATTGAGTAACCACTGTGCAAGGACCTTTGGCATGTATGAGCTCATTGAAGCCTTGCAGCAAAACAGCAAAGTGGATGTTACTGTTTATTGATGGGGAAACTGAGCTCTGGGAAATTAAGTAACTTCCCCAAGTTCACATAGTCCATATATCGCAGAATCAAAATTTGAAACCCAAACCTACCTGTTTAAATCCAAAGCCATGTAACCTGTAATGATGTTCTCTTCCCCAATTAAAAAAAAAGAAGAAGACATGTATTAAATATTGTCAGAGGGCCTGGTGGTCCAGGGGTTAAGAATCTACCTTCCAATGCAGGGGATGTGGGTTCAGTCCCTGGTTGGGGAACTGAGATCCCACATGCCATGGGGCAACTAAGAACAAGCGCCACAAACTAGAGTCCACATGCCACAACTAAAGAGAAGCCCCCACACCACAATGAAGAATCCATGTGCCACAACTTACTGACACAGCCATAAATAAATACATATTTAAATACTGACAGAGGATTTGAACCAATGGAATATTATGAGATTCCTGATCCTTCACCATCCCTCCAATAATGCACACACCCTAGAGAGCAACCCTTTAGATGCTCCAAAACTTGCAATGCTCACGGGCTTTCTGAAAATTTGAAACAGGTCTGGGAAATCTATAACCATATATAGACAGCTGAGATCAACTCTAGGAGGGCAGTAATTGATTCTCTGCACACTTCTCCTGGGTTATTTCCTAGATGGTGTGGCCCAGGTAGAAACACTTAAGTTTTCAGCTCCCCTTTGGACCTCACCAGCATGCCGCTTCAAAGTCATCTCTCCAAATGCCTTGAGCTGATTTACAGAGGACATATTTGCTGAATTGACTAATAGCGTCTTTGTACCCCATCATGAAAGGACAGACCCTACTTTAATTCTGTTCCTTTCAAAGACTCTACTGTCTTTGAGTTAAGGCTTCATTTGTGGTCACCAGGCCTTTAGGGAGCTCTGTGTTAGTGGAAGAAACGTGATTAAAATCCCCTCTCAGATGCAGCCCCTGCACCCTCTTGCTGAAGATAGTAAGAGCTGCCATTTACAGAGCCAAGACTTCTATGGGATTTGGCACTGATGGGTCTTCACAGCAACATTATAATATAAGGAAGGTATTATTATCTCTATTATTTAGCTAATGGAACTGGTCCTGAAAGAAATTATGTTATTTACCTTAATTCACAGAGGTTGTTAAGGAGGTGCTGGAATTTGAATCAAAATCTAGCTGACATCTGAATCCCACGTTGTTCTACTCTATGCTACTATCTCCTCCTAAGATACTGTAAATCAGCTTGGCTGATGGGCTTATACAGTTCTATCTTCATGTAGTTCATGACTCAATGCTTTTTTTTTCCCCTCTTGCTTTTTTAATCCCAAGTGTTTATTTTTCAGTCCACTGTCAGTAAAGTTTAGGATAGTCAGTTATCTACCAAATGCATTCTAAGAAGTTTCAGATCCAGAGAATCTAATATCCAAGATATACCTGTCTTTGTTTTCACTCATTTAACAAGAATGTTCTTAGTAAGTGTTCTCTAGTTTCAAGGGATGATTGATGATATCTGAAAGGAGACAGTGGGGCACCACAAAGATGTAGGGGTTCTCTTGTGAATATTTGATGGATTTGATTATTGGTTTATTACAACACAGTCAATAATCTTCAGAGATAGCATCTTCTGGAATGCAGGAGTGTCCGTCAGTAAGTGGGGAAGTGTTTCTCACTTGGGTCTCAGGTACCAAGACTATCTGGTCAATGAGGCCAGACACTGCCATGAAATGATTGACAGGGCTTGCTCAGGAGAGACTCATCAACAGATTCCTGGGTAAGTAATGCTGCTGTGGTTCCAAAGGAAAGAAGTCAAGGCTGTGGTAGCATCTTTATCACTTCTTCTGTATTCCACACAACTGAGTATCAGCTCCATGATGGGCATGTGAATACAACAGTAAGCCAGGCACAATCTATTTTTGTGTCACATAGAATTATCTAGTTAACAGAAAAGTAAACAGACGATGCCAAGATGTTTCACCATATTACATTCATGGAAGCAGTTTATTTTTAAACTTACAGTGCAGAAGAGTGGCAAGAATAATACAAATGACTTTTGTATACCCTTATTTAGTTTCACCCACTGTTAACATTTGGCCACATATGCTTCATATCTCTGTCTATAATATTTTTTTCTGAAACATTGCAGAGTAAATTGCATATGTCATGCCCCTTACATCCCAATATTTTAGCATGTATTTTTTAAATAAAGACATTCCCATCTGTAACTGCAGTACACTGATAAAATTTTAGCAATTTAACACTGATGTAATACTATCATCTAACTCACAGCCTACATTTAAAGTCTGCCAGTTGTTTTAGTAATGTTTCGTATCGGTAACACTTTTAATGTCCATCCCTTACCTCCACTCCTGATCCCAAGACCCTGTCCAAGATTTTAGTTGCCCATAGTCTTTAATGAGGAACAATTCCTGGTTCTTTTTTGTCCCTTATGACAAGGACATTTTTGAAGAGCACAGACAGTTGTCTTGCTAGCTTAGTGTTTTGAATGTGAAGGAGGTACACATATACAGAGCAATTCAGAAAATAGATATGTATATACATGTGATTTTTTTGAGTTCATTAATACTATATAGCACAAGATGTAACAAACATTTATGGCAGACAGTGCTGAAGAAGCTGGAACTCAGAAAGCTCCCCACCCACCAACGTGTACACATGTGTGCTGCTGAGACGGTCACGTGGGTGGTGCCCTGCAGCAGAGCACGCTGTCACAGGACACTTCCTTCACCCCACTCTGCTGCCTTATCACCTGATGATGGAAGTGATCATGGTCATGATCCTGACAATGGAAGTGCTCCCTGCTTCAAGCTCTGTAGCAACTTTTAAGATACAGCCACTAACTGAAATACTGTGTGTGTTCTGATGAGTGCATGTTATATGCAGATATAAATGTGAGCCCTTGGGATTTTTCCAGCTTCCCAGATCTATGAAAAAGGTAAAACAACAATTCTAGACTTTTCCCTGACTTCATTATATATGAGCCCATATTATCTATCTCACTAATGTTTCCACTCTCCCCAAGGATTATTTAACATTTGGGTAGAACTGAGCAACTTGATTTTCTTCCCAAGAATATTATGATAACTATTTAGTATTCAGACCTTTCATGGATTAGAAACTAGGTGAGAGAAGACACTCTTACCCCCATGACACTAACACCCATGAAAGAAACGGGCCGAGAGCTCTCTTTGTGTGGACTGGCTTAGCAATCTGGCCTCAAGACAAAGAGCTGCCCCTCAGAGGTCTCAGAAATGCCTCTGTTTTCTTGTTGGCCCATGGTCACTGCACCACACAAAGCTCCTCACTCTCAGATTCCACAATCCCAGAAACCCCTCCATAACGATGCCCTCTGTAGTCTAAAGTGCATCCTATATACATATGGAACAAAAGGCAACTCTGAGCTTGGAAATTTCATCAACTCTGAGTTACTTAGGACATAAAACCTATAAACATAAAAACCTTTGTCTAATCCAACAGAAAAGGCTCATGAAGACCCTGTTTAATCACATCTTCCCACAACTAATCTGCTGTGAAGATTCTAATGATGTTCAGAGGCACCTGCAACCAACCACTACTACCTCTGATGGAGCACTTATGTGTGGGTGGGCTGGGTCTGTTGCTTCTCTTGCCTGTTGGAATCCCATAAGAGGTGGGGTTATTCTTTTCATGAATGAGGAAACTGAGGCTCAGTGCAGTGAAGCAGTTTGGGAGCCACATCTCAAACACTATGTGTCTGACTCCTTGGACTGTCCTCTGCAGTTCTGGTGGACGGAAGTGACATGAGTATGGGATGTGAGGACAAGGAGGATGAGGAGACACATGGTCTCCCTCCTTAAAGTTCTTTTCCTAATGCTGCTTGGTAATCAGAAACCATTCTCAACAATGCAGGTAAAGGTGAGTCCAGAACTGGGGGAAGGAGCAGGATGGAATAGACATTTGCTGAACAATATACATGATTTTATTTCACCTGCAATAGAAAATATGGTGTGAAGATAAGGGAACAGAAACTCAGAGAGATAAAATGAGAGTTCTGAAAACTGAACCCAGGTCTATGTGCCCCATGGATTACAACCTTGTCAGTTATCTGCAGTTTCCCAAGGATTCAGATAAACACGAGATTATAGGATCTTCACTTTTGAAAGATCCTTAGTAGTAACAATAAGCCTAGTCTTTAGGATCTTTTTTTTTTTTTTTTTGCCCACACCAGTGCTTCTCAAAACTTTAATGAATCACTTGGGAGGATCTTAAAACCTGATTCACTACATGCGGCCTGAAATTCGACATTTCTAACGAACTCCCATGTGGTACACTGGCTGCTGGTCCACGGACCACACATAATACGATCTCTGCATACTTTTAAGAATCAATCAGCGATTCCCAAATATTTATGAAGCCCTGATTGCCTGTCCAGAGTCATCACTAGATACTATAGAAACCCCAACTCAAGTGATTGGTTCACTATTTAAGAAATATTACTAGGTATGGAGCCCCGCATTTTCATTTTGCTCTAAGCCCCACAGATTATTATCTTCCCTGGTGGCTCAGACAGTAAAGAATCTGCCTGTAATGCAGGAGACCCAGGTTCGATCCACATGTAGGACCACCAAAAACAGATGGGTCGTGGTGGAGAGTTCTGACAAAATGTGATCCACTGGAGAAGGGAATGGCAAACCACTTCAGCATTCTTGCCTCGAGAACCCCATGAACAGTATGAAAAGTCAAAATTATATGACACTGAAAGATGAAGCCTGCAGGTCTATAGAATTCCAAATGCTACTAGAGGAGAGTAGAGAAATATCCCCAGAAAGAATGAAGAGGCTGAATCAAAGGGGAAACGATGCCCAGTTGTGGATGTATCTGATGATAAAAGTAAAGTCTGATGCTGTAAAGAACAATATTGCATAAGAACCTGGAATGTTATGTCCATAAATCAAGATAAATTGTAAGTGGTCAAACAGGAGATGGCAAGGGTGAACATCAACATTTTAGGAATCAGTGAACTGAAATGGATGGGAATGGCAAATTTAATTCAGATGACCATTATATCTACTATTGTGGGCAAGAATCCCTTAGAATAAATGACATAGTCAACAAAAGGTCCAAAATGCAGTACTTGGGTGCAATCTCAAAAATGACATAATGATTTCAGTTCACTTCCGAGCAAATCATTCAAAATCAGAGTAATTCAAGTTTATGCCCCAACCACTAATGCTGAAGAAGCTTAAGGTGAACGGTTCTATGAAGGCCTACAAGACCTTACAGAACTAACACAAAAAAAAGATGTCCTTTTCCTCATAGAGGGCTGGAATGCAAAAGTAGGAGATCAAGAGATACCTGGAGTAACAGACAAGTTTGGCCTTGGAGTACAAAATGAAGTAGGAAAAAGGCTAACAGAGTTTTGCCAAAAGAACACACTGGTCACAGCAAACACCCTCTTCCAACAGCACAAGAGATGACTCTACACGTGGACATCACCAGATGGTAATACTGAAATCAGATTGATTACATTATTTGTAGCCAAAGATGGAGAAGCTCTATGCAGTCAGCAAAAACAAAACTGGGAACTGACTGTGGCTCAGATTATCAGCTCCTTATTGCAAAATTCAGCCTCAAATTGAAGAATGTAGGAAAAACCACTAGGCCTTTCAGGTATGACCTAAATCAAATCCCTTATGATGATACAGTGGTAGTGACAAATAGATTCAAAGGATTAGATCTGATAGACAAAGTGCCTGAAGAACCTCCTTATGAACAGAGGTTCATAAAACCGTACAGGAGATGGTGACCAAAGCCATCCCCAAGAAAAAGAAATGCAAAAAGGCAAAATGGTTGTCTAAGGAGGCTTTACAAACAGCTGAGAAAAAAAGAGAAGCAAAAGGCAAAGGAGAAAAGGAGAAATATACCCATCTGAATGCAGAGTTCCAAAGAAAAGCAAGGAGAGATAAAAAAGCCTTAAGTGAACAATGCAAAGGAATAGAGGAAAACAATAAAATGGGAAAGACTAGAGATTTCTTTAAAAAATTAGAGATATCAAAGGAACATTTCATGAAAAGATAGGCACAATAAAGGACAGAAACCATAAGGACCCAACAGAAGCAGGAGATATCAAGAAGAGGTGGCAAGAATACACAGAAGAACTATACAAAGAAGGTTTTAATGCCCCAGATAACCACAATGGTGTGATCACTCACCTAGAGCCAGACATCCTGGAGTACAAAGTGAAGTGGGCCTTAGGAAGAATTACCACAAACAAAACTAGTGGAGGTGATGGAGTTCCAACTGATCTATTTCAAATCCTAAAAGATGATACTGTAAATGTGCTGTACTCAATAGTTGAAAATTGGAAATCTGGAAAATTTGGAAAACTCAGCAGTGGCCACAGGACTGGGAAAAATCAGTTTTTATTCTAATACCAAAGAAGGGCAATGCCAAAGAATGTTCAAACTACCACACAGTTGTCCTCATTTCACATGCTAGCAAGGTAATGCTCAAAATCCTTCAAGTCAGGCTTCAACAGTATGTGAACTGAAAACTTCCCAGATGTATAAGCTGGATTTAGAAAAGGCAGAGGGACCAGAGATCAAATTGCCAACATTCACTGGATCACTGGAAAAGCAAAGGAATTCCAGAAAAACACCTGCTTCTGCTTCATTGACTATGCTGAAGGCTTTGACTCTGTGAATCACAACAAACCATGGAAAATTCTTAAAGAGATGGGAATACCAGACCACCTGACCTGCCTCCTGAGAAACTTGTATGCAGAAGCAACAATTAGAACCGGACATGGAACAACAGACTGGTTCCAAATTGGGAAAGGAGTACGTCAAGGCTGTATATATGTCACCCTGCTTATTTAACTTATATGCAGAGTACATCATGAGAAATGCCAGGCTGGATGAAGCACAAACTGGAATCAAAATTGGTGAGAGAAATATCAACGACCTCAGATATGCAGATGACACCACCCTTAGGGCAGAAACTGAAGAGGAACTAAAGAGCCTCTTGATGACGGTGAAAGAGGAAAGTTAAAAAGCTGACTTAAAATTCAGCATTCAAAAAACTAAGATCATGGCATCCAGTCCCATCACTTCATGGCAAATAGACAGGGAATCAACGGAAACAGTGAGAGACTTTATTTTCTTGGGCTCCAAAATCACTGCAGATGGTGGCTGCAGCCATGAAATTAAAAGACGCTTACTTCTTGGCACTAAAGCTACGACAAATCTAGACAGCATATTAAAAGGCAGAGTAATCAATTTGCCAACAAAGGTCTGTATAGTCAAAACTATGGTTTTTCAAACAGTCATGTATGGATATGAGAGTTGGACCATAAAAAAGGCTGAATGCTAAAAATAAACTCAAAATGGATTAAAGATCTAAACCTAAGACCAGAAACTATAAAACTTCTAGAGGAGAACGTAGGGAAAACACTCTCCGACATATATCACAGCAGGATCCTCTATGATCTACCTCCCAGAATACTGGAAATAAAAGCAAAAATAAACAAATGGGATCTAATTAAAATTAAAAGCTTCTGCACAACAAAGGAAACTATAAGCAAGGTGAAAAGACAGCCTTCAGAATGGGAGAAAATAATAGCAAATGAAGCAACTGACAAACAACTAATCCCAAAAATATACAAACAACTCCTGCAGCTCAAGTCCAGAAAAATAAATGACCCAATCAAAAAATGGGCCAAAGAACTAAATAGACATTTCTCCAAAGAAGACATACAGATGGCTAACACATGAAAAGATGCTCAACATCACTCATTATCAGAGAAATGCAAATCAAGACCACAATGAGGTACCATTTCACACCAGTCAGAATGGCTGCGATCCAAAAGTCTACAAGCAA
The DNA here is from genome assembly GCA_006410635.1 of Cephalophus harveyi. Taxonomy (NCBI): domain Eukaryota; kingdom Metazoa; phylum Chordata; class Mammalia; order Artiodactyla; family Bovidae; genus Cephalophus; species Cephalophus harveyi. The sequence goes on from SJYT01064067.1 coordinate 55,336, forward strand.
TAAATGCTGAAGAGGGTGTGGAGAAAAGGGAACCCTCTTACACTATTGGTGGGAATGCAAACTAGTACAGCCACTATGGAGAACAATGTGGAGATTCCTTAAAAAACTGGAAATAGAACTGCCTTATGACCCAGTAATCCCACTGCTGGGCATACACACCGAGGAAACCAGAATTGAAAGACACATGTACCCCAATGTTCATCGCAGCACTGTTTATAATAGCCAGGACATGGAAGCAACCTAGATGTGCATCAGCAGATGAATGGATAAGAAAGCTGTGGTACATATACACTATGGAGTATTACTCAGCCATTAAAAAGAATACATTTGAATCAGTTCTAATGAGGTGGATGAAACTGGAGCCAATTATACAGAGTGAAGTACGCCAGAAAGAAAAACACCAATACAGTAACAGTTCAGTTCAGTTCAGTCGCTCATATATATGGAATTTAGAAAGATGATAACGATAACCCTGTATGCGAGACAGCAAAAGAGACACAGATGTATAGAAAAGTCTTTTGGACTCTGTGGGAGAGGGAGAGGGTGGGATGATTTGGGAGAATGGCATTGAAACATGTATACAATCATGTAAGAAATGAATTGCCAGTCTAGGTTCGATGCAGGATACAGGATGCTTGGGGCTGGTGCACTGGGATGACCCAGAGAGATGATATGGGGAGGGTGGTGGGAGGGGGGTTCAGGATTGAGAACTCATGTGGTGGATTCATATCAATGTATGGCAAAACCAATATTGTAAAGTAAAAAATAAAAATAAAAAAGGCTGAATGCTGAAGAATTGATGCTTTTGAACTGTGGTGCTGGAGAAGACTCTTGAGAGTCACTTGGACAGCAAGGAGTACAAACCAGTCAATCCTAAAAGAAATAAACCCTGAATATTCATTGGAAGGACTGATGCTGAAGCCAAAGCTCCAATACTTTGGCCACCTGATGTGAAGAGCCAACTCCTTGGAAAAGACCCTGATTTTGGAAAAGGTTGAGGGCATGAAAGGAGGGCAATGGAGGATGAGATGGTTTGATGGCACCATCAACTCAATGGACATGAGTTTGAGCAAACTCCAGTAGATAGTGAAGGACAGGGAAGCCTGTCCATGTACAGGGAAGCCTGTATACTGCAGTCCATGGGGTTGCAAAGAGTCAGACACAACACCACTCAACAACACACACTGCAGATTATGTATTAATAGTTGGTCCTGCATATGCGGTAAGTAATGGGGATAAGCTTAGAGACGAGCTTTGTCTACATACTATTTATGGAACTTTATGATTTCCACCAGTCACTGAATATGAGGGGCCATGGGCTCAGGAAAAGAGCAGCTCCAGTAGACAGAGAAGAGGTGGACACTGCTCTGTGGTCTTCCTCCTGGCAGCAGGAGAAAGCAGCAGTCTGAGGGCCTGCAAATGGGCAAGACAGAGAGGACTGAGACACTTCCAGTGGTCTACAGAGACCTGCCTATCCTACCTGCCTGACATGACAGCAAATCTACCATTAGGATTCAGCAACTGGGGCTTCCCCGGTGGCTCAGTGCTAAAGAACTTACCTGCCAGTGCAGGAAGACATGGGTTAGATCCCTGGTCTCAGAAGATCCCACATGCCTCAAAGCAACTAAGCTCATGTGCCACAACTACTCAGCCTGTGCTCTAGAGCCCAGGAGTCACAGCTGCTGAGCCCAAGAGCCACAACTACTGAAGCCTAAAGGCCCTAGAGCCCATGCTCTGTAACCAGGGAAGCCACTGCAATGAGAAGCCGGCACACTGCAACTAGAGGGTAGCCCCCACTTGGCGCCACTGGACAAAAGTCCATGAAGCAGTGAAAACGCAGCACAGCCAAAAATAAATACTTTAACAGATCTCATTTGAATCAAGGATTCGCCGCTTCCCAGCTAGTTATTGCACCTCTCTGAGCCTCCATGTCCTCGTTTGCAAAGTGACAATGTTAAGGATTCCTACTTTCCAGGACTAAGAAATTTATGTGAAATAGTACCTGGGACATATAGCTACACATAGAGTTGATCTTTTCTTTTCCTTTTATCTTCCCTGTGGCTTCCCTGTCCCTTTCACAGATGTTTCCTCTGCAAATCCTTGCAGGAAAGAAAGGTCTTTAAGTTTGGACTCTGAGAACCATAAAGAGCATAGGGGTGAGAGGGAGAAGAGAGGGCTAGAGCAGTGAGAGACCTGGGCTGGGAGGGAGCAGTATACAGGGATACCAGAAAGTAGAGAGGGCAGTACAAGATACACAGAAGAGGAAAAACAGAGGGCCAACCCCAACCACCGCTTGTATTTTTAACTACAGTCCCTCCTAGTGTTCCATCACTTTACACTTCTTGTATACATTGTCCCATCTGCCTTACAAAACAGCCTCGAGATATAGGCAGTGTGTACATTTTTAACCTGATTTTGCAAATGAGGAAATTAAAGCTTAGAGCGGTTAACCAGAGTGCCCAGGTCCTACATAAGAAACAGAGTCAGCACTGGAACTCAGGCCCGACTCCAAGCCCTGTGTTCTTAAGATAACTCTTTGATGAGCCATCATCAAGAGGGGAGCAGCTGGAGGGAACGTTAGGTCCAAGCAGTTCATCAAAAACCCACTCTCAGAACCTGTCAGGGTTGGCAGGGGGCTTATGAATGGGAAAATAAAAGGCTCTGGTTGGCTGGAGGTTAACAAATACAGGAAGCAAAGGTTGAGGAGCTTACAATAAGTCATCCATGGATTTCCTTCAAGATTCCTGGTTGACTGAACAACCACAAAAATAGGCAGCCAGAAAGCAGACAGCAGAGGTGGCTCTACGTTACAGACAGGAGGAGAGAACGCACGGGCAGAAAGCAGCCGCCATGTCCTGGTCCTGTGCTGGCTGCAGGATCTTCATCACCTCATCCTCAAGCAGCCCTGGGACACAGATGCTGTGAGCTTCTTCTCTGTGCATGGGAAGTAAGGGTCATGGAGGGGAAGCAAGGGGACTTCCCTGGTGGTTCCCTGGTTGAGAATTCACCTTCCAGTGCAGGGGACGTGGGTTCGATCCCTGGGCGAGGAACTAAGACCCCACATCCTATGGGGCAGCTAAGCCAGTGCATCGCAGCTACTGAACCCAGGTGGTTTGGAGCCCACATGCCACAATGAGACAGAAGCCCTTACACCACAATGAAGATGCCACGTGTGGCAACTAAGAGCCAATGCAGCCACATAAATAAATAATTTTTTAAAAAAAAAGGTGGTGAAGCAAAAGCCCCCAGTCTTGCAGCTGGCTAGGGGTGCATCAGGGCAATTAACTCAGGCGTGCCAGGCTCCAGAATCCTTGCCATTCCACCAGCATACGTCCCAAGGAGACCAGAGGGATGTCACATGGGATTTCTCAGAAGGGAATGAAAGAAACCAGTCTAAGGAAGAGGTTTTAAAATATTGCTTTCAGTCACTAAATCATGTCCAACTCTTGCAACTCCATGGATCATAGCCCACTAGGCTCCTCTGTCCATAGGATCTCCCAGGCAAGAATACTGGAGTGGATTGCCATCTCCTTCTCCAGGGCATCTTCCCAAGCCAGGGATTGAACCCACATCTCCTGCACTGGCAGGCGGATTCTTTACCACTGAGCCACCTGGGAAGCCCTTTAAAATGTAGGTTTTGCTATTATTCAGGAATGATGAGGCCAACAGATTAGGAGATGGTTGTCACTGAAAATAAGAGTTTGTTACTCACAGTTCCCAAGAGGAGGAGACTGGCACACCATGCAGGGCCATGTGGGGAAGTAGCAGGACCAGTCCAGAGGCAGAAGGAATAAGAGAAAAATGTGGGCAAGAGGCCCTGCTGTGGTTTCCAGGGAAGGAACAGGTGAGACAGACTAAGCAGGCATAGGGTGGTCTCGTTAAAATTTCAGAAGGCTCTAGGTGAAGGGCTTTCTCCTCTTGTCTGGAACCTGACCCTGCAGTGACTGGTACAGAGAAGTGGCTCAGTGTCAAAGCTTGACAAAGGAGGCAGGAGAAGTGAGCTTTGCATCGGCTGACTTGCATATGGAAGATGAGCTCAGGAGGGGCTATCTCTCCAGGGTCAACAAAGCCCCAGATGTTGGACACACATGGGTCTTACAGAAGAGCAATGTTTAACCAGGCAAACAGGTTACACCACAAAACTTCAAAGTAGCTAATAATGGTGCTCCTGGGTCTTCTCTTCGTTCTGGAACCAGAGAGTGGAACTTCACAATACCAGGAAAGACCTCTTGGTTGCACTGCCATCATTGGGAGAAAGCAGGATGGGCATTATTTTCAGCACCCTGACAGCAAGTGATTGCAGATCAAATGACCCAAGAGGATAAACTAATTGTAATTAAATGAGATTAATCAAAATAAGCTGTTATCTCTGTATCAGGAATGTCAAGACATTGTCTGCTAAAATGAAGAAGTACATATGAGGCAAGCGTGTGTGTGTGTGTGTGCACGTGCGCGCATGTGTGTGCAGTGTTCACACAAATCTGGATTGGAAATAAAGAGAGGGCATTTGACTGCCTAGGCAGGCAGGGAAGTAGGATGAAGCAAGGGACTGAAGGAATGTTCTTTGAAGTTTATTTCTTGCCCTTTCGATGATTTCTGGATATAAATAGAAATTGAATCTGCCTCCTCTATTACTTATCCTTAACATTATTTGACAGTGCGATTAAAGGTAAGGAATAGAAATAGGAATCAGATAAACCTTGCAGTATTTCTAGGATAAAGATAAAGTTTCTTATCACGGCTTATAGGGTGCTGCAGGCTCCAACCTCCACCTTCATTTCTAACCTCATCTCACACCACACTCTACCCCACTGCCTAAAATGCCCTTGCTCCTCCATCAGCTGCCTATCACCCTTTCATTCTCAGCTTTAGCACTATTCCATCAAGAAAGTGTTCACTGAGAAGTCACAAAGAAAAAGACAAATACCATATGATATATGGAAACTAGAATATGACACAAACGAACTCATCTACAAAATAGAAACAGACTCACAGACATGGAAAACAGACTTGCGGCTGCCAATGGGGAGAGCTGTGGGAGTGATGAATCGGGAGGGTGAAATTAACAGATACAAACAATACGTAAAATATAAACAACAAAGTCATAATGTATAGCTCAGGAACTATATTCAATGCATAATGGAAAAGAATATGAAAAAGAATACACATATATGTATATACATAACTGAATCACTGTTTTATACCAGAAACACAACATTGTAAATCAACTATACTTCAGTTTTAAAAAAGGATTAAAAAAAAAATCCTACTAACAGAGAAAAACAAAAGTGTTTATTGAGCTCCCTGCTCAAGTCAAACCCCCAAACTATGTTCTCAAAGCACCAACAACTTCTCCTTTGCAACATCTGTCACAGCTGAGCTTCACACTTGTTTATGTAATGATTTGCTCAGTAAGGTTGACCCGAGGCTGTAGGCTCTTGAGGTAGGTAAGAACTGAAACTATTTTCATTCAAGATCCTAACAGGTAGGAGGTCCTAAATAGATACTTGTTAGATGAGTAAACACATGAATGATCTTGCATTCTCTTCCCAGACCCATCTCTGTACAGCTCCTCATTCTTGAATAAGTAATTCCCCCCAGCTACTGGCCTCCTTTATCTGTAATATTAAAGAACTGATGGCAATGGTTTCTAAAGTTGTTCCTGGTCTGATGCTGTAAGGGCTGTTGAAAGGCTTTCTGTGTCCTGGAGCATTTTTATTTCCTCCTCCTGGTAAGGAGAAAGGGACTTCTTTCAGATGTGGGAAGGCTGTAGGGAGAGACAGCACTCTAAATGTTGAAGGATGGTCCAGGGAAGTCTCACTGAGATGTTCAGAGACTTGAAGGAAGTGTGTGTGAGACGTGTGGACATCTGGGCAATAGCAGATGCAAAGGCCCAGAGGCAGGAGAATCCTTGGCAGCCTAGAGGATTGGCAAGATGCATGGGAGCAGGGCAGACTAGGGAAGAGTAACAGGCAAGGAGGACCAGGAAGCAAGGGTGGGAGAGGACAAGCACACAGGGCCCGAGGGGCCATCGTGAGCCTGGCTTTCGCTCAGAGTGGGTTGAGAAACCACTGGAGAGCTTTGAGCAGAGGAGTGACGTGAACTAAGACCTAACTGGATTCCTGGATGACAGTGAAAAGATGGGTTATTGTAAACTGAGCTTATATTGTCTACAGGTGCAAATTCCCTGGAGTTCCACGTTCATAAATTCATGTCATGTCATAAAAATATTGCCATTACTGAAGAAAACAAACACCAATATATGTCATTAAAAAAGGTGCCCTTGGAACTCCAGCTACTCATTCCTCCACCTCTCTTTCCAATAGTGTAAACAAGCACTGGATGGATCTAGAGTTTGTCATACAGAGTGAAGTCATAAAGAGAAAAATAAATATCATATATTAATGCATATATGTGGAATCTAAAACAATGGTATAAAGGAACCTATTTTCAGGGCAGAAACAGACACAGACATAAAGAACAGACTTGTGGACACACGGTGGAAAGCGGGGACGGGATGAATTGGGAGGTCAGGATTGACATGTATACACTACCACGTGGTAAATGGCTAGCTAGTGGGAAGCTGCTGTACAGCACAGGGAGCTCAGCTCAGTACCCTGTAATGCCCTAGAGGGTGAGAGGGAGATACAAGAGGGCAGGGATATACGTATACATATAGCTTATTCACTTCGTTGTACAGAAGAAACAAAATATTATTAAGCAATCATACTCCAATTTAAAAAGCAGCTTTGTAGTAAACCTAGGACTTTAATTTTGTCTCTGAAAGTTATCAACTATGAGACTTTGTACTTAAGTTATCACTTAAATTCCTAGAACCTGATCTACAAAATGAACATAGAAATAGACCTTAATACACACTTCACTGGGCTAATGGAAAAGTTAGATGAAAGTGCGCATGTAGTATCCTTCCGATAGTACTTGGGTCATACTTGGTGCTCAGAAGATGCTAGTGTCCTTTCCTCTCCTTTTTGCATGACTTGAACAATTCTCCATAAGGAACAGCAGACTGGGGCTTGGGGCATGTAAAGATCATGACAATAATATACATTTGACCAGAAATGAATTATGTTCCTAAACACTGGTACCAGACAATTTTGTGAGCTATCCAGAAGAGAGAAAAGCATCTCCATTTTATAGATGGAAAGCGTAAAATCCAGCAAGTTAGAGAGGCTTATTCACTCTGTGGGATCACAGAGTGAATAAATGGCAAAGCAGGGGTTTTGAGCTTTACACTCCAGTGCCCATTTCTGTGTTCTTTCCAGCTACTTCTCTCCAGCGTTTGGCTTCAGTTTGTTTGAACAGTCAACCAATTTCCAAAAGTGCTGGAATCTGTGAAAGCTTTAAATAATAAAGGCAGTCCCCACAGGTGTTATCCACACCATGCCTAAGAATCTCTTCTCATATCCTCCAGATGTATAAAAACCATATTTGAAAGATTCAAGGAGCCACGCATCTCTCGGTAGATTAATTCTGCGGGAGAATTACAGCTGATAAATTCTCGGCTCGCCTTGCTGACAGTTCCCTGCTCAGCTGGTAGAGGAAGCAGCAAGAACTGCCATTCTGGACTTGATTTAGATCAATAAGGAAATGCTGACTGCTTGTCTGGCAATGGCACTGAAATGAAAGAAACAGCAGCGTGGGGTAAAAGGAAGAAGCCCCAGCACTCACCTCCTGGGGCTTTAAACTTTGATAACGCAGATGTCAAAAGTAAGGCAAAAAAATGGACATGATCCCAGAAACTGACTCTTCAAAAAAGCAAAACATTTAAGAGAGAAGACCCTAAAAATGAAATCTGACAATATAATTTACAATATTCCTAGTCAGAGATGAAAGAAAGAGACATCTTAAGAAATTAATACAGCTGCCTGGGTGGGGTCTATGTCTTAGGTAGGGTCCTTTCGGGCAGAAACAACAAATCACTTTGAACGAACTTTAGAAGAATCAAATAAAGCAGAATACGTTAAAAGCATCCTGGGAAATATCACAAAATCCATGGGCAACTAAGTCCCTTTAGTGCTTCTGGATTTCAAACAGCAAACTCAGATATGCAAGAAACACTGCATCAGTGTACACCTGGCTGTGGCTCTCCCATTTGCCAGGTTGAAGGGATATAAAATCTTGGCTATCTGGGGGACATCCTTGCCCATCTTTGTCCTTGGAGCACCAGAGAAGAGAGAAAGTCTCTCCAGTCTTTGGTTAGCAGTTCTCAGTTTCCATCTGTTGTTCTATTTTTTTCCTATTGTCCTAGTTATTTTCCCATTGTCCCAGTCTGAACTTCAGGTCTTGAAACTCTCTTACTTCCTTGCTGAATTACATAAGATTCAATATGGCTATATATAAAACTTAAAAACAAGCAATGGATTAAGATGGAAGCCTACAGGGCTTCCCTGATGGCTCAGCAGGTGAAGAATCTGCCTGTGATGTAGGAGACCCAGGTTTGATTCCTGGGTCAGGAAGATCCCCTGGAGAACGAAACATAACCCACTCCCGTACTCTTGCCTCAAAAGTCTATTTCCCTCTCATATATAAAAAAAATGGAAATCCAGCCACTTTTACAGGGGTGACTGGCTAAAATTTGGCATTCTTTTCCTGAATAAGAAAAAAAGAATGGAAATTGGGAAGCTGCTAGCAGTCTGACATCCCTGCCATCCTCTGGGCCTAGGAACTTCTAGGGAAGCTTAGGAGCAGAGTCCTGCTTTCCCAGATTCATGAAGAAGGCAGTGCTCCTTCTGAGGCTCAGTCCATCCTCAGACACTGCTTCAGAGCTTTGCATGAACTGCTGCTCTGCCAGGCCACCCTAATCTCTACTGTCTACATGGTCCACTCCTCCCAACACACACAGTATCCTGCATGGTGCTCCTCTCCCGCATCTCATCCTCTGGGGTACTGTTCTTCAATTAGTTTGGGTCTTCGGGGCCGGGGGGAGGAAACTATGATAATAAAAATAACTTGCACTTATTAGTTCCTTTATGACATGATGATGATTGTTGTAAGAATGTTATGTTATTACTTAATTTAATTGTCACACTAACACCATGAGGTAGGCAGCATTATCTCTAACTTACAGATGGGACAACAGGTAGATTGAGTCATTTGCCCAGGTTCACAGCCAGGAAGTGATGCAAGAGCTTCTAAATCAGATGGCCCAGCTGGAGAACACTTGCTATTATTCACCACCCTCTACTGCTTCTGTGTGTTATCTTCAGGCAGCTCTTGCTTTCTATGCTATAACATGAACAGCAGCAATCCAGCAACCACCTCACAGTGGGAGTACGGACACACAGAAACGCAAATTGAAGTTTCAGAAAATAAGCCTGCCATAATTTGCTCTATACAAGTCAAACTCGCTCAGTCATGTCCAACTCTTTGTGACTCCATGGATTGTAGTCCATCAGGCTCCTCTGTCCATGGGATTTCCCAGGTAAAAATACTGGAGTGGGTTGCCATTCCCTTCTCCAGGAGATCTTCCCGACCCAGCGATTGAACCCGGGTCCCCTGCATTGCAGGCGGACTATTTACCATCTGAGCCACCAGGGAAGCCACGATTTGCTAGGACCGGGAAAGTCATCAGGAACTCGTCTCCTTAGTTCACTGTCTGTATGTCATTCTGTACATCTGTCCATTTTCCTCTCTTACCAATTCACTGTGTACAGTCCAATTATGCTGCATTTCACAACTTCTGAGGTCCCAATCTGTCCATTCAAGCAGTCAACCCAGACTAAAAGACCAACTCATTCTCAGCTCCAAATTGCTGAGAGAAAGAGTTTGATTCCCTAGGTGTCCATCCTTTGTCCAGTCTGCAGTCAAGAGGGATGATGACCTCGCATCAACCCTACATCTGGTGGTAGGCTCAGAGAAAGAGAGTGACCTCAAAAAGAATTGCCTAGGTTCTGTTTTCTTAAATAGAAGCATCTGTACAAAATCCAGAGAAAGGGAATTAGAGCCAAACAACAATGACAAATTATTGAACCCAAAAGAATTTTGCCAGGAAAAGCAGAGGTTGACATAGTTATAAATAATACAACAAAGCAAACAAAGAAAGGAATAGACTCACTTCTTTATGGCAGATATTAGAATGTTATCACATGAAACAGAGAAAAGTAAATGATTCAAGTCCTACTTTGCTTCACTGCCAAGGGGAATAATTCTAACAATAAATGGTAGAAAAACTGTCTTTAAAAGGACACTTCCCCGAAGATAAAAGATGATAATAAAAGAGCATTTAACATATTTTAAATTCCCAGAACCAGAATAATTACATCTCAGGGCACAAAATGTATTAATAAAATGTATCTTTGTTGATGCAGTCAACATTTCTGCTCTTTAAGAAATGATGAAGGAGAGTTAGGCTGGAAGACTGGGGGAAGGTAAATGTCATTCTGTTTTACCAATAAGGTGAAAAAGAGGACTTCTAGAAATAGCTATTAAAGTTTTTCAAATTAGAACAAAAAAGCCTGAAGGAAATATCATTAAAAATATGGTCTATAAGCATTTTAAAACTTTAAAAGATTATTAGGAGCTAGAAAAAATAAATTATATGATTAATTTATTCATTTGTCAAACATCTATTCAGTACGTAATACATGTGTTGACTGAAAAAATGCACAACCTAAAAGTTGAGAATTATGTTTTATTTGGTGAACTTGCTGAGGACTTAAGCCCAGAAGGTAGCCTCTCAGATAGCTCTGTGGGACGGCTCTGCAGAGGTGAAGAAGGAGCCAGGATAGATAGGAGCTTTTACAAAATAACAGGTAGTCAAAGAGTACTGGTAATTAAAGAAAACTAGACACCTCAAGTTAATGAATTTAACCCTTTTATACATATAGGAAGATGCAAGTATCTGGGCCTTACCTTTGATGTGCTCCTTAACTATATAGGGCCAGGATCCCACTATTCTCCATCCTGAAGCCCCTCAGGTGCACAGCAGAGGCAGTTGCAGTGGCTGATGGCTTGATGGCTGCAACACCATTCATTTACTGATATGGCAGGGGTCAGTCTTCATCCACATGTGCCAGACAGAGAAGTTATAAAAATATATAACTTGGACTTCCCTGGTGGTCCAGTCCAGTCAATCCTAAAGGAAATCAGTCCTGAATATTCATTGGAAGGACTATGCTGAAGCTCCAATACTTTGGCCACCTGATGAGAACTGACTCCTTAGAAAAGGCTCTGATGCTGGGAAAGATTGAAGGCAGGAGGAGAAGGGGACGACAGAGGATGAGATGGCTGGATGGTATCACCGACTCGATGGACATGAGATTGAGCAAGCTCTGGGAGTTGGTGATGGACAGGGAAGCCTGGCGTGCTGCAGTTCATGGGGTTGCAAAGAGTCAGACACAACTGAGCGACTGCACTGAACTGGTGGTCCAGTGGTTAAGAATCCACCTGCCAATGCAGGGGACCCTGATTTGATCCCTAATCCAGGAAGATTCCACATGCCATGGGGGAAGTAAACCCATGCACCACAACTATTGAAGCCCAAGTGCTCTAGAGCCCATGCTCTACAACAAGAGAAGCCATAGCAATGAGAAGCTCCAGCCGGCTGCAACTAGAGAAAGCCTGTCTATGGCAAAGAAGACCCAGCCAAATAAATAAATTATTTAATTATATATATGTATGTGTACACACACAAACAGATATGATGATTTCTAAATGTGGTGCTGGAGAAGACTCTTGAGAGTCCCTTGGACTGCAAGGATATCAAACCAGTCAATCATAAATGACCGTGAATTGTCTTTGGAAGGACTGATGCTGAAGCTCAAGCTCCAATACTTTGGCCACCTGATGCAAAGAGCTGACTCACTGGAAAAGACCCTGATGCCAGGAAAGGCTGAAGGCATAAGGAGAAGGGGGCAACAGAGGATAAGATGGTTGGATGGCATCACTGATTAAATGGACATGAGTTTGAGCAAACTCGGGGACATAGTGAAGGACAGGGAGGCCTGGGGTGCTGTAGTTCATGGGGTTGTAAAGAGTTGGACACAACAGAACAACAATACATACATACATATATATATATATATATATATATATATATATAGCTTTACTATCAATTTAGTAGCATTTTCCTAGCAAAAATTCATAATTAGCCTCATTATATTTTTTCATACTTTTACTAGCTTGGTAGGGATACATTTAAATTCAGGTAAGCCCTTTGAAATGGACTCTGATAACTTACAGACAAGATGAGGATATATGGACTGACTGGTATTTTTTAAATCACCATAAACAAAGGCTGTTGACTACTTGTCAGTCTTACCACAGTGAACTTCTCTGAGGCCCAGGCATATTGTTTCCCATACTTAAGCCCTGGTGTGTTTGATTTGTGGAGCTACCTCCACATGGAAGAAACCATCAGGAGTAAAGAAGAAACCTGTCTTTCTCAACAACAAGCTCCAGAAGGAGCATACAAGTGGTCCATATTCAAAGGAACACCGTAGACTATCTTACCGCCAAACTTAAGCACTTGGCTCCAGGATATTCAACAGAGTGGGTGCAATATCAAGGGTCCAAGTGAGCGTACAAGCATGCTAAGTCACTTCAGTTGTTTCTGACTCTTTGCAACCTCATGGGCTGTAGCCCACCAGGCTCCTCTGTCCATGGGATTCTCCAGACAAGAACACTGGAGTGGGTTGCCATTTCCTTCTCCAAGGGATCTTCCTGACCCACGGATCAAACCCAGGTCCCTTATGTCTCCTGCATTGGCAGGTGGGTTCTTTACCATTAGCGCCACCTGAAAATAACAAGTAGTGAGCAATCAGATTTAGTCACGGGTCAAAAAATCAAAGAGGGGTTTCCAGTCTTGGCGGGGAGGCGGGGGGGACATGGACTGCAGCCCACCAGGCTCCTCCATCCATGGGATTTTCCAGGCAAGAGTACTGGAGTGGAGTACCATTGCCTTCTCCAAGAAAACCACTTAGATTATCATAAATATATAATGCCTTAGTATAAACTGTGTAGAAAAGCTATGCTGTTACTTGACAGGTTGTGATATTAAGGTGTCCAATCCTTAAGATACAACCAGGATGGAATAGATCAAGATATACAATTACAGGGACATCACAGCTACTTCACTGGTAACCTACTAGTTATGATGGGTTATACACATTCTATTATATAACAACTTCTCTGTGTGTAACATTTATTACATGTCAAAATTTTTTCTTGTGTTTAAAGTTGACAGCTAAGTATTAGAAATTGAAGTAGGTTGAGTACAATATACAAGGTACTTTATGTAAACAATCTACTATAAATCAGAACTATTAAAAGAGCACTAAAAAGCTGATCCCCATATCTTACTTCCAAGTTTCTCTGAAAACCTGTTATTGGGTTAATTAGAGTCTTTCATCACAAAGACATTTATTCATAAAGTCCCTAAAACTTTAAACAGAAGCACAAAACACTTGAAAAATATCTGAGTGTTCCCTGATTTTTATTTAACTCTAATAAGAGAATATCTTAACAATTATTCTGCAGAGTAGTACGTGTTAATCTTTCACTGACAAAGAGGGTCATCCTCTCTTTGATTGCTCAAATATGATTAAATCAAAATAAAAGATTCCATTTTTTTTGATAGGTGTCCCAACTTTTCTAAATATAAGGGTTAGTAATAATTTTAGTGAATTTCAAACACGACAAAATTGTGTATTTAATTACTGAGTAATTTTGAAAATATTTTTTACCTGTATCCATACTTTGGTTCAACTGTTGATCACTTGTTTCTCCATCTTCACTGATATATCCAGGAGGTGGCGTTTCTACAAAAGTTTAGAACAAATCAAGTACAGCTTCAATTTAATCTCAATGCCTTTTCTCCCAGCTACCAAAGATAACCAACAAATCACTCCAAATAACATATGAATGTTACATAACATCACTATAAAAAGCAGTATTGGATACTGAGGGCTTATGATTCAGGTTCTGACCCAAACCGTACAGGTGAATCCTTAAAACCCACTTGTAACACAACTGAGCTCTCTGTGCATATTTTCTTAGCTATTATTTACATATCTGGCTCATTCTCATTTGTATATTTTCTGGGGCAAGAGCCAAAAATATAACTTCAAAGATGCCTCAGTTCTTAATCAGTATGTTTAAAAGAAATCAGTAACCCAAGGGAATTTTTTAACTAATGGCCATCATAAATGGTACTTAGACACAAAACATAGGCACACAGGTTTCAGGATTACAAAGTAATACAGGCTGACATACTACACCAGGTTCTATAGGGCAAACTATGGTAATATAGTTCAGGAATGGTCTAGCCCGAATTCTATCTAAAAAGTGGATTGCTTGAGTGATTTCTAAACAGTAAATCCTGAATGCTTGAGGCAGAAAATTACATTCAAATAAGACTGCTGCCACACAAAACTGAGGTCAATTACTTTCTGAAAATACGTAAGATTCTAATGTGTCATTTCCAAAATGGTTTATGAACAAAATGTTTATATTCAGAAAGTACTGGAATATCTGAATACACTTCATGTAAAATAAAAAATTTATACAATTTTACCAATTCCAAGCAGGAAACAGAAGTTTAGGTGATGCAGGGTAAAGGTCTCCTTCATGAACTCTTGACAATCTCTCTTCAATAAATTAATTTTAAGTTTTAAGTATCAAACTTTTCATTTTAAATGTCAGTGCCCCCCAATTTTTAATATGAGAATAAAATAAATTCCTTCATAGTAATACTCGAACAACAAAGAATATAAAAATAAGAATATATTCAGTTATGTGCTATTTTAAAAGTTAAATAAAATTAAAAAGAGCTAAGCTTTGCCAGTTTAACCACCATGTCTCAAAGGTGTAAATAGGGAAAAAACTGAACTGATAAATATGCTATTCTTTTTCATTTTTCTCCATTATTATTTATATATAAAATAGTAGACAACAAAGGTATAATACTAGTGTCTTGGAGGAAATGTTACAATTTCTTTCGCAGTGGAATAAAAAGTGAACACCAAGGTTTTGCTGTCAGTTGGAGCTGGGTAAGATGCACTGTCCAGAAAGGCAGGTTAAATACAATCCACATGTGATTTTCCACTTTGTAAAAGACCCAAATTTAAACAAAGATGATGGAAAATCAGCCCAAATATCTCCACAGGTAAAAGTCAAACATTTTGATTAATATCTTTCTATATAATCACTGGGTAGGTATCTTATAAGAGCAAATGCTTACATCTCAGTTTCCTAAGGATTGCTGAATTATACTAACTTCCACATCAGATTTAAGGACTCCCTCAATCCAACACACTACTCACAAATGTAACTACTTTCAGTCAAATTCCTCTCCCTAAAAAATGCCTTGTGTTCACCTTGCTTCCACTTGTCCTAGCCCCCATTTTCCACAACAAACTCTTTGCCCGGTACTAACTCCTCAAAATGTTTATGTTTCCCAATAAAAGCAGCTTTAAATCTTCTTTTGAAATAAACAGTAATAAAAGAAAAAAGCATTAAGATAGCCAGAAAACACTTTTTAACCTTAAAATTAGCTGTTTTTAAAAAGTCTTTACCTTATGTTTTCAAAATTACCTCCAATGAACAAGCATTATTTCCACGATGAGACACATTAAGACAATTTTTTCACTATAGCTGAAACTTGAAGTTCCTTACACATTTTCAGTGGTATAAATAAAACATAAAAGTGGAATAGATAAATACTACACACGGAGAAAAAAATTAAAACACCAAAAACTCCAATGTACAGCTAAATGCTCATGCTTACACCTTTAGTTTGTACTGGACATACAATGTAATAGAGCAGAATCTGAGAATCATGTAGTTCATCTATTTTTCAGCATTACTGAGTCCCAGATGAAACAGAACTAAAATAGAAGTTTCCTCATTTTTCAGTACAACATATATGTTGCTATGTCTGCAGAACTAAAATTTTTAAAAAGCCAAACCATAACTTATTAATTTATTAATAGATGAATGTTGATGAACAAAATTTGTATCTATCTCACAATTTAGGAGACTCAGAAGGCAAAAATACCTGGTATATAGTTACTCTGTGGCTCAATTCCTGCTGGGAAGTTAGTGTTTTCTGGAATGGAGTGGGTATAGTCATCCAGGGGGGGCAGTTCTGTTAGGATCTCAGTGTGCCGGGGCACCAACACCGGGGGCAAAACTGAAAGAGGGAAAAATCCAAGTTAATGGCAGAGCAGATGAGGGCGGACCCTTTTATGAAAAGTTTCCACACACAAAAGAATTAGCCCGATTAATTTCTGAAGTTTAGAATCGACTTATTTGATATTATTCGGCTATTGAGAAACTGACAAACCTGATTATGATTTTAATTTACCATGAAGTCCACAATCTAAATCTCCCAAGTTCTGATTTATCCCATACTTCTGGGGAGTGATCCTGATCATATTATATGACCACAGAAGTTCATAAATCCATTGGAAAGGTTGCAAAAAGATTTGTAAAATCAAGCTTTTTTCCCCCTAAATATAGCAGCATTCTAGTAAATTTCAAGTACTAAGTAAACTAAGTAAGTAAACTAAGTCCTGCTATGAATTTTACTAAACTGCTTAGTTACAAATGGTATCATTAAAATACATCAAAAAACCAAAGAGTGAAATGACGTAAAACAGTTAATGCAGCAGACAGGTAATGAGACTTATTCAGTTCTAAGCAGACTGTGTATCTATAGGATTAGAATTTTCCAGATATGTACTTTGATGTGAAATGTTATTTCAAGAAACTAACATATCTTTCCCTCTAAGATATATTTTTCCATAACATATAATCAACGTTTTTTTTAGTATTTTTAATTACTGCCAAAAAATATACTGAATTCAAGGCAACTTTAATTAGAGTTTTATGCTCCCCTGGTGGCTCAGATGGTAAAGAATCCGCCTGCAGTGCGGGGGACCTGGATATGATCCCTGGGTCAGGAAGAAAAGGGAATGACAACCCACTCCAGTATTCCTGCCTGGAGAATGCCACCGACAGAGGAGCTTGGTGAGCTACAGTCCATGGGGAAGCAAAGAGTCAGACACAACTGAGCAACCAGCACTCTCACTTTTCACTATTAGAGTTTGATACTAAAGTTTCCCTCAGTCAATTAGGTGGAAGAGTACCTAATATACTTAAATTCAAGCATTTAACTAAAACGAGGGGAAAAAACTAATTTTCCTACCTGGTGTCTCAACTCTCTGGTAGTGGTAAGGGTTTACACATACTTCATCCTTTTTAAGATTAAAAGCATATTCGCAGTTTTCAATTGCTTTGAGTTCATGATGACTGTGAAGATCAGGCCAGCGCCATAATCGGCAATATATTACATGAGGCAGTCCTTTTCGATGGGACACCTGAAGACGACCATCTAGAGACCTGTTGGGAAGCAAGGGGAAAAGAAAGATGGGAACTTTAAAAAGAAAAATAAACATACTCAACTGGGCTAAACTAGTACATTAAGAGCATAAAGGAAGGAATGACAGACATTTAGTTAGTTTTAGTGAGTACAAGGAAGAAAAACGTACTATCTAATGGATCTGATATAAAGGTAAGCAGCAGCACTAGGGTATTTTTCTTGTAAACATGCTACATAAATGACTCAAATGTCAATCAATGAACAGGCAGCCGCTTGGAGGAAAAATTTGTTTTGTTTTGTTTTTTAAAAAGTCTCATACAGCTACACTTGAAAAATGTTATCAACTTCTATCTTTAGTGACTCAAACTCTTAGGGAGGCTTAAGGGCATTACTTCTGTAGGTGACTGAATTATCAAAAAAAGGAACTAGTGTGAAGAATGACAAATACCAACAATGAAGTAAAAGTAACTTACTAAAACTAACGTAACTTATTACCCAGTTGTGACTGTTTTGCGTACTGAGGTATATTTTCTATAGCTCACACATAAATGCAGATGGTGATGAAAATGATGAGATGAAATGGACAAATACCAATATGCTCAAAAAGAGAATAAGGTGATTTAAAAAAAATAACCAAAACGAGTCAGCCTACCATTAATTGTGACATAAGGGGTTCAGTAAATAACCATGTACTTATTAGTATAAAGATGAGATTTAGATGACAGCAAGAAATTTAGCAAAAACTGGTTATGTATTTACTGAAAAATTAGGCCAACAACAGATTTTAATCTACCCTCACACTAAAATGAGAATACAGTTATCAAAGCTCCTATTCTTTAGGGGATGCAGTAATTTAAAGAATATTCAAAACTAGAATTTCATTGATCAACACGTCAGCGGAAACATTTAATATATTTTTAGTAGTGGCAAGCAGTTATTTTAAATGCCATGCCTTATTTTACATTAAGGAAACATCCTAGGCAAAATTATACTAAGCAACCCACTTTAGGTCTTCCAAAACACCCTCCCTCCCACAAGATCTCTAGGATTCCAGAGAGGGCAGAATATTCACCTGGTTTGTTCAGAGAAGCTGTAAAGGCCTGTTGTATCCCACTGATCTATCGTATTTGGTGTACTCAGTCCCCAAATTTCAGAGCAAGTGCTGTGCATAAATTGAAAAACAAAAAATTGATGTGAACATGGAAGCATGGTTATTCAAATTACCATGATGTAAAACATGGAAAATGTACAGAATACTTCCTTCACCCAGAAAATATACACTGCGTCACTTTTTCACGGGCATTTAGTGCTGATTTCTATATTTTCTATATGAAGGAAGCCAATAAAATGGAACATGTGACTCCAGATAAGTCATGATTATGTTTTTAAAATGTGAACACCAATGCTCTCTAGCTTAATGAAATCATACCTGTGCCTTTTCCAATTTCCTCTGCTCACAACAGAGGATCCTATGCCATTAAGTCTTACTAACAGTGCTTCATTTTATAATCCAGTTTAAAAAAAAATCTAAAAATGGATGTCAACTGGTATGTTTAACATAGATAAAATTCCAATTAAAACAGACATATATATCCAGTTAAAATTTCAAGCTTATTTAAGATACATACATATTCAGTTTTACTGAAAATTATTATTGTTCTTATTACAAAGGACAAGGAAGTGGATTTTGAAGCCATCCTAGCATAGCACACTATCTGAAAATTTTTAAGAAACTGCTACAAGGATTAAAGATATGTGAAAGTACAAAATTTGTAAAAGACACTATGACTATGACAAAGTTGCTGTATCTAGTTTTTTTTAACCTGAAAGACATACACCAGAAAGACTTTTTGAAAAATCTGATTTCAAATTTCAAAAATCAAAATTTTTCTTCCACATTTCTTTCCAGAACAACGACAGCCCAGATATAAGTCTGCCTATTTTCCCTGCCACCACTTCATCTGTGTGAGAAGAGGAGAAAAGAAGAGCTTGATAAACAGTCTGGAATCGAACTACTGACTGCCAAAGGGGTCTCAGGGAGCAAGTCCTACTCTTTTAAACAATAAGAGTCAAAAGACAATTTTTGAAACTCCATTTCAACTTCTTACCTGTTACAAAATCATCAAAACTTGAGGAAGAGAAAGAAACAACTCAAAACAACTTCTGAGCATCCTTTGCTAAGGAGCTCACTCACTCAGCATTTCAAAGGTCACTGGTGAAAAGCGCTGCCTTCCTGAGGCTGGGCAACTCGTCCAGTCCGGTGGGGCTGCTCAGCGCCTCCTGCAGGGTTACTGAGCTGCACTCGGGGTGGCTTTGCAAAATGCATTTTCAGACACTTTGGAGCAGCTTGTTGAGACATTTTTACAGATTCTCTTGGATTTTTTAGGCTTCACAAGTCTAACTTCCACTTCTCAGACTACAAAAGTCAGAAAAGGCCAAACTGGAGGCTAACTCAGACCTTTTCTTTTCTCCCAAAGGTGCACTGACTAAAAAGCCATGACATAAATGATTCTTTTATATGAGATACTTATCAAATATCTACTGGAAACATATAGCACCAAGTGGTTTAAAACACAATGAAACCAACCCACTTCTGGAGTTTCATGAATCTGAATTCAAACCTCCGAAGGAACGGTATACACCTTCCTCTTCTCTCTTTAAAAACAGTTGAAGGAAAATGACTGAGAAGAGTACATAATGTGGCTATTCTGCTCTTGAGGCTAAAATAAATATTTCATTCAAGAAACTCTGGAGCTGACATGAGAAGCAGAAATGTAACAGGGCATGAAGAGCTTAAGTTGTGCTTTATTCAAGCCCTGAAATTTATCAGAGAACAATGAACAGTAGCTGTTAAAAGCATGCAATCAATCTAGAGGCAGACAGAACTACATCCCAACTCTTAACTCAGCTCCTTTTCCACTGCCATCACAGGGTATTTAAGTCTCAGTTCTATTGACCATTGCAATCTCTCTCATGCAAATTGGAAGGTTTATTTAAAAATAATAAATTTGCTTCTATCAAGTAAAATTTTTCCTCATTTATATATGAAAATTTTCTTAAAGAATCTATTTATATCAAAATATACAAAATACCTAGGATAAATGTAATTATAAATGTGTCAAAACTATAAAAATAAACGTTTTAATTATTACTAAAGAACACAAAAATCAACCAAAGAGAAAAACATACCTCTTCCTACACAGGAAGCTAAGGATTGATGTTAATTAAATCAGTGGTCTGTGATTCGAATTGGTTTTCTGCTCCAGAGGTAGGGGCTTTTAGAGAAGAGAAAAACCTAATCAGGATTTCTAGTGCTGTCTCAATCTCTCAGCATTTGCAGACGCTTCATGGGCATTTGTTGCACACAAGGCACCAGGTTTAGTTTGTCCATAGCCAGTTTAATCATGAACAGCTTGACACATGTCCAGCTTCCACCATCAGTAGATAATTCCTTAATCTTTACACCTTCTAAATTGGAAGATCCCAATTCATCACTGTAAGGATGTTTAAATAATTCTGGCTATTCAATTAAAACACTGACTCGGAAAGAACAAATTTATCACTGAATATTGCTTTCCATGTTCATTAGACATGAACACATCATAGGCAAAGTTTAACTTTAATCTTTCAGCCTGAAAGATGAATACCAATTCATTCTTGCAGTGAATATATCTCTGGAAAATATTTCTACATGGTTTGTGACAGCATTTTGATGTGATTTTTCAAACATTATCAATAATATATCATTAGTTTCTTCATCTGACAGTGGGAGAAAATTATTATCATGATGATTGAAGAATTTCTTTACAGTTTGGTCTTCTTAAGAAATTCTGCTATCTTGTCCTAAACATTAAAAATTATAATCCTTTATCTCTGAAATGATAGATTCAGTTTATTCAAGATATTGACTCCCATTTTGAAATATAGCAATCCATTCCAAGTAATTGAAGTAATCAAGTCACAAAGAAATGTTTCCTTTTTATCCCTAACTTAAAAAAAAAATAGAACACTTTGTTTTTATCAGCCCCTATGCATCAGCATGAAAAGAAAAATAGAGTTTTGTATACACCAACCATTTTTTCAACACATAGCACCAAAAAAATTCACACATACAGGCTTTCATTCATCATGGTAAAAATTTCCATTTTTTTCCAACCATAGATCAAGATTGGGAGGCATATTGTTGGCTACTGATTAGCCTCTGGGAATAAAATATTCTACAAAATACATGTGCTCTATTGGTATGGGTCCTCTGCATCTGTACTGTCCTTCTCACGGCTCACAAAATCACTTTAATTTAAATAAAAAAAGTTTTCTTACAACACAAGCTTCCAATGGTCAGAGGTTACTGAATGCTTTTCTGTCATATGTGGAAAAGAGCAGGACTCTTTGGGCCCTTCTCATCCCCATCCATGTCCTCCGTCTGCCTCTTGTCTGTAGAAAAACCTTAGCTTCCTAGGCCTTCCCCGAGTTCCAAAGAATGAACTTAAACATAAAAGTGAGAAAATTCAGAAAGAAAAACAAAGACAAATAATAATAGCTTAGCTATTAAATAATTTCAAGGACCTTTAGTTTCTCAAGAGCTATAGATAATATTCTTAGCCATGTCTTTTGAGCTGTTCTGCTAACAAGTGGAAGAGGTTTACTGTACACTGCCCACAAGCACATAGACCCCAAACCCACTGGAATCAGGTTGATGATGTTGACTCCTGATTACCTCACCAGCAATCAGTCAGAACAATGTCCACGAACTCCCTCTCTCACCCAGTCTTTAAAAACCTTTCCCTGGAAGCCATTCAGGGAGTTTAGGTCTTTTAAGCACTACCTGCCTGGACTCCTTGCTTGGAGCCTTGCAATACACTGCATGTTCCTTCACCACAACCCGGTCTCAGTAGATTGGCTTTACCAGGGGGAGGCAGGTGGACCCAAGTTTGTTTCTGTAACACATGCACTATACATGTTTAAGGAGTTGACTTATGTTCTGCAAACCAGTGTGATGCTGATGCTGCTGCTGCTGCTGCTAAGTCACTTCAGTCGTGTCTGACTCTGTGTGACCCTACAGATGGCAGCCCACCAGGCTCCCTCGTCCCTGGGATTCTCCAGGCAAGAACACTGGAGTGGGTTGCCATTTCCTTCTCCAATGCATGAAAGTGAAAAGTGAAAGTGAAGTCGCTCAGTTGTGTCCAACCCTCAGCGACCCCATGGACTGCAGCCTACCAGGCTCCTCCGTCCATAGTATTTTCCAGGCAAGAGTACTAGAGTGGGGTGCCATTGCCTTCTCCAAGTGTGATGAGCTACATGTAAAGCAAAGCATACACTAGAAATGTACACCTAGTAATTCCTCTTCACATTTTTTTTTTATAGTTGATAAGATGGATAAGATGTAAGGTCAAAAAAAAAAAAAACCACAGAGACATTACTTTGCCAACAAAGGTCCATCTAGTCAAGGCTATGGTTTTTTCAGTAGTCATGTATGGATGTGAGAGTCAGACTATAAGGAAAGCTGAGCACAGAAGAATTGATGCTTTTGAACTGTGGTTTTGGGGAAGACTCTTGAGAGTCCCTTGGACTGCAAGGAGGTCCAACCAGTCCATCCTAAGGGAAGTTGGTCCTGAATATTCATTGGAAGGACTGATGCTAAAGCTGAAACTCCAACACTTCGGCCACGTGATACAAAGAGCTGACTCATTAGAAAAGATCCTAATGCTGGGAAAGATTGAAGGTGGGAGGAGAAGGGTACAACAGAGGATAAGATGGTTGGATGGCATCACTGACTCAATGGACATGAGTTTGAGTAAACTCTGGGAGTTGGTGACGGACAAGGAGGTCTGGCATGCTGCAGTCCATGGAATCACAGTTGGACACGACTGAGCGACTGAACTGAACTGAAGGTCCAAAATGTTATATGGTGAAAGAATTTTGCAAATTTTTTTATTTTGGCCCTTCCTTAATCCAAAATTCACTAACTTTTTGACTAGTTTGATAAAATTTTCAGCAGTGGTATGATTGGTATATACTTTGAATAATGCCTCTGGAGTTTTGGACTCTTTTCTCCATTTGTATATACAATTCACTTATATATCATACTATTAAGCATTGTTTGGTGCAAGGACTGAGGGGAGAAAACGTGACTGGATTACCAAAGAGGTCACTATTTTATTTGAAAATAGTACATTTCTATGGCTGTCAGTATTTGCAAAGATTCAAAACTGACAGTTCCCTAGGCAGCAGAAGTAAATGGAACACAAGCTCAATAAAATACATTTTCAGATACTTATTATTATAATTAATATTTTTTGGCTGAGGATTTATTCTTCACTCTGTGTTGTATGGAGACCTTTCCTTAATTTATATCTGTAATGTTACTTTGAATTCCTCTTCACCATGTATTGTATGGAGATCTCTCCACAATTTACATTCATAATACCATTACTATTTTCATTACTTCTATGTTTCAAAAAAAGTAGTTTTGAATCAGTAGTATTGTGCACTTTGCAGAATTTAGCCCAAAACTTTTAAAAATATGACAGCACTCTAAATGTTGTCTTCATGGTTGTCATTAAGAAATTAGAGAGAAATTAGAGAAGATGTAGGAAATTAGCATAGAGCCGGACACACAGTGAGCAGCTCCATAAATGACAGTAAAGTCCAAAAGAGGTGCATTCACAGAAATAAATGGGAGCATGAAGACAACATTCAGATAAATGGCTTTATCCAATTTAATCTCCCAGATAACCCCACAAGCTTGATTCTACATTCTCCTCACCTGGATGCTATAGCCTAAGGGCTTACTTTAAATGTCACTTCTCAGGGAAAGTTTTCACAATTCTCTACCCCAGTCCCCAAACAAGGCTAAATCATCTTGTTCTACGCTCCTATTTAATTCTGTAATTTCTACCTCATGGCACTTACCTTAATTTCTGGTTGATGCTTGTTTAATTATCTTTACTCCCTCACTGAATTACAAGTTTTAGGAGGGTAGTGACTGTGACTGTTTTGTTCAATGTTATACCCTTAGTAGCTTAGAAAGTCATTAGTTTTAAAAAATAGAGCATTGGGTCAATGAATGAATGAATAAAATTGGGGTCCAGAGTTTTTTGAGATGCTAAAATTCTCATAGTCTGAAAGCGGGAGGTGTCTAGAGCTACATATTTATACTGAAGTCCTAATGCCAGGTACCTCAGAATGTGGCTGCTAGGAAATAGGGTCATTGCAGGTGCAATTACATATATCTAGATCAGGTCATACTGGAGTAGGATGGCCCTTAATCCAAAATGACTAGCATCCTTATAAAAGTGAGGAATTCTGACACAGAGATACATACAAGGGGGACATCCCCTGAAGAAGGCAGGGACTTCCCTGGTGGTCCAGTGGCCAAGACTCCATGCTCTCAATGGATGGTGCCTGGGTTCAATCCTTGGTCAGGGAATTAAATCCCACATGCCACAACTAAATTACCAACTAAATTAAATCCCACATGCCGCAACTACATGTAAGCATACTACAACTAAAAAAAAAAAGATACTGGGGGCTTCCCTAGTGGTTCAGTGGTAAAGAACCCACCTGCCAATGCAGGAGATGCAGGTTTGATCCCTGGTGGGGGAAGATCTCCCCATGCCACAGAGCAACTAAGCCCTCACTCCACAACTGTTGAGCCTGTGCTCCACAGCCCCGCACGCCGCACCTACTGAACCCCACACACCCTAGAGCCTGTGCTTTGCAACAAGAGAAGCCACCACAATGAGAATTCCATGCAGCAATGAGGACCCAGCACAACCACAAATAAATAAAAGCATTAAAAAGGAAAGATCCTGCATGCCACAATGAAGACTGAAGATCCTGCATGCCACAAGACCTGGCGTAGCAAAAAAAAAAAAAAAAAACACGAAGGCAGAAATCAGTATGATGCTTGTATAAGATTGCCAGTAAACTACCAGAAGCTAGGAGACGTGGGACAGATTCCCCCTCACAATCTATGGAAAGAACCAACTCTGCCACCACCTCAGACTTCTAGCCTACAGAATTATGAGAAAACGCATTTCTGTTTATAAGGCAGCCAGCTTGCAGTTCTTTGTTACAACAGCCCTAGCAAACTAATTCATGTCCCTTGAGTTTACTGTTCTGCCTTGTTAATCATTAAATTCAATTTATGCTTATCAAATGTCATCAAGATCTTCTACATTAATTTAGATCCTATGAGGGAAAAAAACACGAGAAATAAGAGCTGCTCTCCTTCAGGAATGTATATATGAAAAAAAGGAAGAAAAACTTAGTTTTTTCGGTTCCCAGAAGAAGTTCTGAGATTGTATCCATGTCGACCAAAATTATGTAGAACTACTTTAAAAAGTAGAGGCCAAAATACTCGTTTACAGCATGAATCTATCTACTATTATGTGTTACCCAGCCAACACATATCTGTTCCAGTTAAGAAATCTGCTTGGGAAGAGCATTGAGACTAGAAGCTTGGTTGGTGCAAATAAATTGATTTTGGACAAGGGATATTTTTTAACAAGTGTTGGGGAAAAATAGATCACCTGTCTCCACCACAGGTACACAACTGCCTTAAGGTCTTTAGTGAGTCAGGGTTCCCATCTCCTAAGAGTGTACTATGAACATATTGACAGTATCTATTAATATTTTTAATTTTTTTTTTTTTTTTTTTTTTTTTTTGCCACACTGAGTGGCTTGTGGGATCTTAGTTCTCCAGCCAGGATCAAACTCATGCCCCCTGCAGTGGAAGTGCAGAGTCTTAACCACTGGACCACCAGGGAAGTCCATCTACTTATTATTCATTCTTTCCTCTAACAAATATTGGTGGAGAGCTTTGTCTGCCGGGCACTGTACTAAGAGCTGGAAATTTAACAGCGAGAAAAACCCAGCTCCTGCCTTTGAGGAACACAGCATTAAGTGCTGCTAGGAGGAATTGCAAGACGCTGTCATGAGAGCTCATAGATGAACATCTTACCTACCCTTGAGGAATCAGGAACAATCTCTAAAGCTAATAGGATGGGAAGTGGGTGTATCTGGGGGAACACATTGTTTAAGGTGGAAGTAATAGGATGTGCAAAAGTCCAGATTTGAGAGAAAGTGTAAGTGTTCACCAAAAGAGATGGCAGGTGTTCATGTGCTCATGAACATGTGTTCATCTTCTTCTGTGAGAACATGTGTTCATCGTCTTCATGAGAACACCAAAATTGCAACTAACTGCTAAACAAACATCGACAGGAGAATGTTGGAATCCACCCAGAAAAGATAGCCCATGTCCAAGCACAAAGGAGAAGCTGCAACAAGATGGTAGGAGGGGCTCAATCACGTTTAAAATCAAACCTCATACCCGCCAGAGACACTTGAAGGGCATAAACAAAACCTTGTGCAGAGACTTCCCTGGTGGCACACTGGATAAGAATCCACCTGCCAAGGCAGGGGACACGGGTTCGATCCCTCACTGGGGAAGATCCCACGTGCAGAGGAGAAACTAGGCCCATGTGCCACAACTACTGAAGCCCATGCTCTCCAATGAACAGTAGCCCTGTTCCCCACAACCAGGGAAAGCCTATGTGTAGCAACAAAGGCCTAGCATGCCCCAAAATAAATACATTTTAAAAACAAAAACCTTGTGTGCACCGGGACCCAGGGAAAGGAGCAGTGACCTTCACAACAGACTGAACCAGACCTGCCTGTGAGTGTTTGAGGGTCTCCTGCAGAGGCATGGGTCAGCAGTGGCCTGCCGTGGGGGACAGGGCCTCTGGCAGCAGCAGTACTGGGAGGTGCAGTGTGTGGCTAAGCCCTCTTGGAGGAGGTCACCATTAGCCCCACTTAAGGCTGCCAGGTAGGCGATCCATAAACTGGAGAACAACTCTACCAAAGATGTTCTCACACTGCTGCGAAAGTTCTAGGGCTACATCAGACGTCCCAACTGATGGATCCAACAAAGGGACTGAGAATCCCCAGGGAATCTTTGAAGGTCAATGGGATTTGATTACAGAACTTCCATAGGATTGGGTACACAGAGACTCTTGGAGGGCACAAACAAACCCTAGTGCACACCAGGACCCAGGAGAAAGGAGCAGTGATCCTGTAAGAGACTGAGTCAGACTTGCCTGTGTGTATTTGGGAGTCTCTGACAGAGGCATGTGTCAACAGTGGCCTGCGTGGGGTCAGGGGCATTGACTGCAGCAGTCCTGGGAGGCACGGTGTGTTGGCATAAGTCCTTTTAGAGGAAGTCACCATTACCCTAGCATAGTAATGGCTTCAATGAAATTATGAGCCATGCTGAGTAGGGCCACCCAAGATGGATGGGTCATGGTGGAGAACTCTGACAAAACTCCATGGTGGTCCAAGGGGAAGGCAAAGGCAAACCACTTCAGCATTCTTGCCTTGAGAACCCCATGAAAAGTACACAAAGTCAAAAAGATATGACACTGCAAGATGAACCCCCAGGTTGATAGGTGTCCAATATGCTACTAGAGAAGAGCAGACAAATAGCCCCAGAAGGAATGAAGAACCTGAGCCAAAGAGGAAACGATGCCCAGTTGTGGATTTGTCTGGTGATGAAAGTAAAGCCCAATGCTGTAAAGAACAATACTGCATAGGAACTCAGAATGTTAGGTCC
This sequence comes from Cephalophus harveyi, assembly GCA_006410635.1. Lineage (NCBI taxonomy): Eukaryota > Metazoa > Chordata > Mammalia > Artiodactyla > Bovidae > Cephalophus > Cephalophus harveyi. The sequence continues at coordinate 83,289 of SJYT01064067.1, forward strand.
ATCAGTTAGTTCAGTTCAGTCACTCAGTCATGTCCAACTCTTTGCGCCCCCATGGACTGCAGCAATGCCAGGCTTCCCTGTCCACCACTAACTCCCGGAGCTTACTCAAGTTCATGTCCATCGAGTAAGTGATGCTATTCAACCATCTCATCCTCTGTTGTCCCCTTCTCCTCCCGCCTTCAATCTCTCCCAGCATGAGGGTCTTTTCAAATGAGTCAGCTCTTTGCATCAGGTGGCCGAAGCACTGTAGTTTCAGCTTCAGCATCAGTCCTTCCAATGAATATTCAGGACTGATTTCCTTTAGGATGGACTGGTTGGATCTCCTTGTTGTCCAAGGGACTCTCAAGAGTCTTCTCCAACACCACAGTTCAAAATCATCAATTCTTCAGTATCCAGCTTTCTTTATAGTCCGACTCTCACATCCATACATGACTACTGGGAAAACCATAGCTTTGACTAGACGGAACTTTGTTGGCAAAGTAATATCTCTGCTTTTTAATATGCTTTCTAGGTTGGTCATAAATTTTCTTCCAAGAACTAAGCGTCTTTTAATTTCATGGCTGTAGTCACCATCTGCAGTGATTTTGGAGCCCCCCAAAATAAAGTCTGACATTGTTTCCACTGTTTCCCCATCTATTTGCTGTGAAGTGATGAGACCAGTGTCCTATCTTTTTTGCCTTTTCACACTGTTCATGGGGTTCTCAAGGCAAGAATACCGAAGTGGTTTGCCATTTCTTTCTCCAGTGGACCACATTTTTTTTTTTTTTTACTTTATTTTACTTTACAATACCGTATTGGTTTTGCAATACATTGACATGAATCCATCACGGGTGTATATGAGCTCCCAATCCTGAATCCCCCTCCCACATCCCACCCCATATCCTCTCTCTGGATCATCCCCGTGTACCAGCCCCAAGCATCCTGTATCCTGTATTGAACATAGGCTGGTGCTTCGTTCTTACATGATAGTATACATGTTTCAATGTCATTCTCCCAAATCATCCCACCCTCTCCCTCTCCCACAGAGTCCAAAAGTCCGTTCTATATATCTGTGTCTCTTTTGCTGTCTCGCATACAGGGTCATCACAGTGGACCACATTTTGTCAGAACTCGCCACCATAACCCATCCATTCTGGGTGGTCCTACACGGCATGGCTCATAGTTTCAGTGAGTTAGACCAAGGCTGTGGTCCGTGTGATCAGATTGGTTAGTTTTCTGTGACTGTGGTTTTCAGTCTGTTTGCCCTCTGATGGAGAAGGATAAGAGGTTTATGAAAGCTTCCTGATGGGAGACTGACTGAGGGGAAACTGGGTCTTGTTCTGATGGGGGAAGCCATGCTCAGCAAATCTTTAATCCAATTTTCTGTTGATGGGTGGGGCTGTGTTCCCTCCCTGTTATTCACCTGGGGCCAAACTATGGTATTTCCCTTGTGGCTCAGATGGTAAAGAATCCACCTGCAATGTGGGAGACATGAGTTTGATCCCTGGGATGGGAAGATCCCCTGGAGAAGGGAAAGGCTCCCCACTCCAGTATTCTGGTCTGGAGACTTCCATGGACTGTATAGTCCATGGGGTTGCAAAGAGTTGGACACGACTAAGCGACTTTCACTTTCACCAACTATAGTGGAGGTAATGAAGATAATGGCGACCTCCTTCAAAAGGTCCCATGCATTCACTGCTACACTCAGTGCCCCCAAGCCTGCAGCAGGCCACTGCCGACCCACGCCTCCACCAGACACTCCTGGACACTCACGGGCAAGTCTGGGTCAGTCTTTTGTGGGGTCACTGCTCCTTTCTCCTGGGTCCTGGTGCACACAAGGTTCTGTTTGTGCCCTCCAAGAGTCTGCTTCCCCAGTCCTGTGTAAGTTCTGGCGGCTTTGTGGTGGGGTTAACAATGACCTCCTCTAAGAGGGCTTATGCCATACCCAGGTCTGCTGGCCCCCTGCCCCTGCGGCAGTCCACTGCTGACCCGTACCTCCACAGGAGACACTCAAACACAGTTCTGTCTCAGTCTCTGTGGGGTCTCTGGGTCCTGGTGTGCATGAGGTTTGTTTGAGCCCTCTGAGCGTCTCTGGCAGGTATGGGGTTTGATTCTGAATGTTAGGTCCATGAATCATGGTAAATTGGAAGTGGTCAGAAAGGAGACTGTAAGAGTGAACATTAACATTATAGAAATAAGTGAACTAAAATAGACTAGAATCAGCAAATTTAATTCAGATGACCATTATATCTACTACCATGGGCAAGAATCCCTTAGAAGAAATGGAGTAGCCCTCATAGTCAACAAAAGAGCCCGAAATGCAGTACTTGGATGCAGTCTCAAAAATGACAGAATGACCTGTTCATTTCCAAGGTAAACCATTCACTATCACAATAATCCAAGTCTATGTCCCAACCACTAATGCCAAAGAAGTTGAATAGTTCAATGAAGACCTACAAGACTTTCTAGAAACAACACTTTAAAAAGATGTCTTTTTCATCATACAGTCTGGAATGCAAAAGTAGGAGGTCAAGAGATACCTGGAGTAACAGGCAAGTTTGGCCTTGGAGTACAAAATGAAGTAGGACAAAGGCTAAGAGAGTTTTGCAAAGAGAATGCACTGGTCATAGCAAACACCCTCTTCCAACAACACAAGAGAGGACTCTACACAGGGACATCACCAGATGGTCAATACCAAAATCAGATTGATTATATTCTTTGTAGCTGAAGATGGAAAAGTTCTATACAGTCAGCAAAAACAAGGCTGGGAGCTGATTGTGGCTGAAATCATGAACTCTTAACTGCCAAATTCAGACTTAAATTGAAGAAAGTAGGGAAAATCATTAGATCATTCAGGTATGATCTAAATCAAATCCCTTATGATTATACAGTGGAAGTGACAAATAGATTCAAGGGGTTAGATCTGACAGAATGCCTGAAAACTATGGAAAAATAGCTGAGAAAAGAGAAGCAAAAGGCAAAGGAGAAAAGGAAAGATATACCCCTCTGAACACAGAGTTCCAAAACATAGCAAGGAGAGAGATGAAACCTTTAAGTGAACAATACAAATAATAATAATACAGGAAAACAATAGAATGGGTAAGATTTAGAGATCTTTTCAATAAAATTAGAGATATTAAGGGAAGTTTCATGCGAAAACGGGTACAATAAAGGACAGAAATAGCAGAGAGCTAACAGAAACATTGGAGATTAAGAAGAGGTGGCAATAATACACAGAAGAACTGTACAGAAAAGATCTTAATAACCCAGATAACCACAATGGTGTGATCATCATCTAGAGCCATATATTCGGAGTGTGAAGTCAAGTGGGCCTTAGGAAGCATTACTACAAACAAAGCTAGCGGAAGTGATGGAATTCCAGCTGATCTATTTCAAATCTTAAAAGATGATGCTGTTAAAATGCTGCACTAAATATGCCAGCAAGTTTGGAAAACTCAGCAGTGGCCACAGGACTGGAAAAGGTCGGTTTTCATTTCAATCCAAAAGAAGAGCAATGCTGAAGAATGTTCAAACTACTGCACAATTGTATTCATTTCACAGGCAAGCAAGGTAATGCTCAAAATGCTTTAAGCTAGGTTTCAACAGTATGTGAACTGAGAATTTCCAGATGTACAAATTGGACTTAGAAAAGGCAGAGGAACCAGAGATCAAACTACCAACATTCGTTGGATCATAGAAAAAGGAAGGGAATTCCAGAAAAAACATCTACTTCTACTTCTTTGACTATGCTAAAGCCTTTGACTGTGTGGATCACAATAAACTGTGGAAAATTCTTATAGACATGTGAATACTAGACCACCTTACCTGACTCCTAAAAACTTGTATGCAGGTCAAGAAGCAACAATTAAAACCAGAAATGGAACAACAGACTGGTTCCAAATTGGGAAAGGAATACATCAAGACTGTATATTGTCACCCTGCTTATTTAACTTATATGCAGAGTCAAGTCAAGTGAAGTCGCTCAGCCTTGTCTGACTCTTTGCGACCCCATGGGCAGTAGCCTGCATCAGGCTCCTCCATCCATGGGATTTTCTAGGCAAGAGCACTGGAGTGGGTTGCCATTTCCTTCTCCAGGGAATCTTCCCTACCCAGGGATCGAACCCAGGTCTCCCGCATTGTAGACAGACGCTTTACCATCTGAGCCACCAGGGAAGTCAGTACAGCATGTGAAATGCTGAGCTGGATAAAGCTCAAGCTGGAATCAATATTGCTGGGAGAAATATCAATAACCTCAGATATGCAGATGACACCACCCTAATGGCAGAAAGGGAAGAGGAACTAAAGAGCCTCTTGACGAAGGTGAAAGAGGAGAGTGAAAAAGCTGACTTAAAACTCAGCATTCAAAAAACTAAGACCATGGCATCCAGTCCCATCACTTCATGGCAAATAGGTGGGAAAAAAATGGCAACAGTGACAAACTTTGTTTTCTTAGGCTCTAAACTACTGCAGATGGTGATTGAAGCCATGAAATTAAAAGACTCCTGCTCCTTGGAAGAAAAGCTATGACAAATAGACAGTGTATTAAAAAGCAGAGACATCACTTTGCTGACACAGGTCTGTATAGCCAAAGCTATGGTTTTTCCAGTAGTTGTGTACAGATGTGAGAACCTGACCATAAAGAAGGCTGAGTGCCAAAGAGTTGATGCCTTCAAACTGTGGTGCTGGAGAAGACTCTTGAGTGTCCCTTGGACAGCAAGGAGATCAAACCATTCAATCCTAAAGGAAATCAGTCCTGAACATTTATTGGGAGGACTGATGCTGAAGCTCCAATATTTTGGCCACCCAATGGGAAGAACGGATTCATTGTAAAACACCCTGATGCTGGGAAAGATTGAGAGCAGAAGTGGGTAGCAGCATGTCATGGTTGGATGGCCTCACCAACTCAATGGACATGAGTTAGAGCAAACTCTGAGAGATAGTGAAGGACAGGAAACCTGCCGTGCTACAGTCCATGGGGGTTGCAAAGAATTGGACAGGACTGAGTGACTGAAAAGCAACAAACAAAACAGACGTTCAGGGAACTACTAGTGGCTTATGATAGCTGAAGCAGTAATATAAAATAATGAGGTTAAGTGAGGAAATCAGAGAGGTTCCCCCATTCAAAAGCTTGTCTACCACTCTGAGCTGTTTGGAGATTGTTCTCCTGGCTTTTCTCAGGAGTATAAGGCATCCCATGGAAACTGTAAATGAGAGTGCCTGGTTCCCAAGACAGAGAGGTCACAATACTGAGTAGATAATCTGAGCAGAACTCACCCAGGAAGAAGACAAACCATGAACTCGGAGATAAGCTATGAGTTGGTAATTAGAGGAGAGGTAAGGCATCAAAAAGCTGACTCATTGGAAAAGACTCTGATGCTGGGAGGGATTGGGGGCAGGAGGAGAAGGGGACGACAGAGGATGAGATGGCTGGGTGGCATCACTGACTCAATGGACTTGAGTCTGAGTGAACTCCGGGAGTTGGTGATGGACAGGGAGGCCTGGCGTGCTGCGATTCATGGGGTCGCAAAGAGTCGGACACAACTGAGCGACTGAACTAAACTGAAGGCATAAAAGCAAGAGAGAATATTGGTAACAAGCTAAACTTAATTGGATGACAAAGTGAAGAGTCTAGGGAGTTCCGACACAGAACAAGCCGCAAATAAATAGTGCCTAGACCTAGGGTAGATTAGCAGAGCACAAGAAAGGGTTCAACCAAATCAATGGCTTTTCAATCAATATGTAAGAATGTCCACTCTCTCCAAACTGATTTGTTCAGTTCAGTTCAGTCACTCAGTCGTGTCCGACTCGTTGCGACCCCATGAATCGCAGCATGCCAGGCCTCCCTGTNATTCCAGCTTGTGTTTCTTCCAGTCCAGCGTTTCTCATGATGTACTCTGCATATAAGTTAAATAAGCAGGGTGACAATATACAGCCTTGACGCACTCCTTTTCCTATTTGGAACCAGTCTGTTGTTCCATGTCCAGTCCTAACTGTTGCTTCCTGACCTGCATACAGATTTCTCAAGAGGCAGGTTAGGTGGTCTGGTATTCCCATCTCTTTCAGAATTTTCCACAGTTTATTGTGATCCACACAGTCAAAGGCTTTGGCATAGTCGATAAAGCAGAAGTAGATGTTTTTCTGGAACTCTCTTGCTTTTTCCATGATCCAGCGGATGTTGGCAATTTGATCTCTGGTTCCTCTGCCTTTTCTAAAGCCAGCTTGAACATCAGGGAGTTCACGGTTCACGTATTGCTGAAGCCTGGCTTGGAGGATTTTGAGCATTACTTTACTAGCATGTGAGATGAGTGCAATTGTGCGGTAATTGGAGCATTCTTTTGCATTGCCTTTCTTTGGAATTGGAATGAAAACTGACCTTTTCCAGTCCTGTGGCCACTGCTGAGTTTTCCAAATTTGCTGGCATATTGAGTGCAGCACTTTCACAGCATCATCTTTCAGGATTTGAAACAGCTCAACTGGAATTCCATCACCTCCACTAGCTTTGTTCGTAGTGATGCTTTCTAAGGCCCACTTGACTTCACATTCCAAGATGTCTGGCTCTAGATGAGTGATCACATCATCATGATTATCTGGGTCGTGAAGATCTTTTTTGTACAGTTCTTCCGTGTATTCTTGCCACCTCTTCTTAATATCTTCTGCTTCTGTTAGGTCCATACCATTTCTGTCCTTTATCGAGACCATCCTTGCATGAAATGTTCCCTTGGTATCTCTAACTTTCTTGATTTGTTAATACAAGTTAAATACAATATCAATCAAAACTTCATTGATGGACTTCCCAGGTGATACAGTGCATAAGAATCTGCCTGCCAATGCAAGGGACATCGGTTCAATCCCTGGTCCAGGAAGATTTCACATCCCTCAGAGGAACTAAGCCTGTGTGCCACACCTACTGAGCTTGAGAGCCCATTAGCCACAGCTACTGAGCCTGTATGCTGCAACCGCTGAAGCCCAGGCATCTAGAGCCCACGTTCTGCAACAAAAGAAGCTGCCACATTGAGAAGCCCACGCACTGCAACAGAGTAGCCCCGCTCACAGCAACTACAGAAAAGCCCACCCAGCAAAGAAAACCCAGCACAGCCAAAAAAAAAAATTATATATATTCTTCACTGACAAGCTTATTCTAAAATGTATATGGAAACACAAGGAATTTTTTAAAGTTCATTTATATCATTTTTTTTTATTCCAAATACAAGTGATAGCAAGTCTTTGTCTTTCTTTGACTTACTTCACTCCGAATGATAATATCTAGATCTTGCTTTTTATGACTGAGTAGTATACCACATCTTCTTTATCCATTCATCTGTTGATAGACATTTAGGTGGCTGTTGTAAACAGTGCTGCTGTAACACTGGCGTGGATGCACATTTTTGAATTAGAGTTTTCTCTGGATATATGCCCAGGAGTGGGATCACTGGATCAGATAGTAACTCTATTTTTAATTTTTTGAAGAATCTCCATACTCTTCTTCATAGTGGCTGCACCTATTTACATTCCCACCAAGAAACACAGAGGATATTAAAGAGCCAAAGCAATGTTGAAAACTGAGGAAAACCAGACACTATTACTGACACAAGGAGAGACAAACACATCAGTGGAACCTAACAGGTCAGAGGTATACTCACACATATATGGTCAACTGATTTTTTTTGCCAAGGCACCAAGTCAATTCAGAGGAAGATAGAGAGTTTTTTTTAACAAATGGTGCAAGAATAAATGAGTATTATTTATGAAAAAAATTAAAAAGGGGGGACTTCCCTGGCGGTCCAGCAGTTAAAATTCGACACTTTCACTGCAGGGGTGTGGGTTTGATTCCTTTTCAGGGAACTATGATAATGCATGCCATTCAGCCAAAAAAGAAAAGAAAAAAGAAAACAAAATTCATATCCAAAATAAAAGAATATAAAGAAGTCCTTGAAATCAATAATACAAAGGCAAGGAGAAGAGAAGAGAAGTCGCTCAGTCGTGTCTGACTCTTTGCAACCCCATGGACTGTAGCCTACAACGCTCCTCCGTCCATGGGATTATCCAGGCAAGAGTACTGGAGTGGGTTGCCATTTCCTTCTCCAGAGGATTTTCCCAACCCAGGGATCGTACCTGGGTCTCCTGCATTGTAGGCAGATGCTTTACCATCTGAGCCACTGGGGAAGTCCACATACAAAGGCAAACATTCCCCCAAATGGACAAAGACTTAAAGACACTTGAAAAAACAGTTATGAATGGGCAGTATGCAAATGTTACTAGTCTTCAGAACATTGAAAACAAACCACAGAAAGAATATTTCACACCTATTATAATGACAAAAATTTAAAGGACAGACAAAATCAAACGCTGGTGAGAATACAGAGCAACGTGAACTTTTATCCATTGCTGGTGGGAGCGTAAAATGATTCAACTATATTGGAGAATGGTTTGTCAGTTTCTTACAAAATTTAATGCATGTCTGTATTATGATCCAGATTTTCTACTTTTAGGCATATAGTCTCTAAAAATTAAAATGTATGTTCACAAAATGACTTGCAAATATATTTTCTTCCACTACAGGAGAAGTTTGTTCTGCATTTAAATGTCATTATTGTCTGGAATTTACAACAAGTTTCTACAAATCTAAGAGAAAAATGCAAACAATACGATAGTAAAAATATAAAATTTGAAAGGGCAATTCACAGAAGATAATATATAGAAATATCATTAAATTCCTGACAACCAAGGAAGTGTAAATTAAAATCACTATTATACAACATCTCACATGGTTGCAACCAAAAGCCCCAAAGAACAACCTGTTGGTACTAAGTGTTAGCAAGTCTGTGGCTAAGTGAGCACTATCACCCACTTCTGGTAGAAGTGTAAATTATTATAATTATTTTGGAAATACATTAACAATACACAATATCCTCTTTGACCCAGAAATTTTCCTAGGTATATACCCTTCCCCCAAATTCCAGCATAAATAGAATAATAAGAATTTTCAGTACAACACATTGATCTCTTTTTTTTTCCTGTCAATAACAATTTTATTCCAATACACCATCAATCACTGAATCAAAACAAAAGTTTCTAAAATCACCATGAAAAATGATGTTGAGACTTCCAAAGTAGAAAATACAATTCACTCATGAAAGGCAGTCTACCAAATTGTTAACAATGCTGGATTCTGCCTACTACTTAGATAGGTTTCTGGGATGTTCCTAAATAAAAGGAGATCAATTTCCACCAGCAACAAACATAATTATCTAATAAGTCATATTTGTTACTTACAGTTTAATATATAGCTTTGTCCACTTTTTTCATTCCTGCTGCTGCTGCTGCTGCTAAGTCGCTTCAGTCGTGTCCGACTCTGTGCGACCCCACAGATGGCAGCCCACTGAGCTCTGCCATCCCTGGGATTCTCCAGGCAAGAACACTGGAGTGGGTTGCCATTTCCTTCTCCAATGCATGAAAGTGAAAAGTGAAAGTGAAGTCGCTCAGTCATGTCTGACCCAGCAACCCCATGGACTGCAGCCCACCAGGCTCCACCGTCCATGGGAGTTTCCAGGCAAGAGTACAGGAGTGGGATGCCATTGCCTTCTCCTTTCCATTCCTAATAAGGTCAATTTTTGCTCTTTTTTTTTTTTTTTGATTGATCTTTTATTCAGTTATTAGTCTTTTAAAGAGAACATTGATTCTTTTGTTTTCTCTCTCATTAATTTTGACTCTTACTCTTCCATTCTTTTCCCTTTGGAGATTATTCTGCTCTTTTTTCTTTCATCTTCTTGATTGTGGCAGCTTCCTAAATTATTTTCAGTATTCCTTATTTCTCGATATATGAATTTAAAGTTATAAATTTCCCACAAGGCACTGCTTTAGCAATGTCACAAAGTCTTCTGAATGCACTAGTTTCATTGTTACATGATTCTTGCTTGTTGCTGTATAGTCACTAAGTGTGGTGTTCTGACTCTTTTTGACCCCATGCACTGTAGCCTGCCAGGCTCCTCTGTCCATGGGATTCTCCAGGCAAGAAAACTGGAGTGGTCTGCCATTTCCTTCTCAATGATTCTCCATATGATTCTTAATATTTTCTAATTATTACTGTTACAATCCAAGCATGGTTTTAGCAGATTGTATTTTTGTTACTGATTTCTAATTTTATGGCACTGCAAAATACTTATTCTTTGGTATTTGCTAAGTTTTATTTAAGGACTATTTTGTGGTCAATTTGTTAAGAACCGGACTAGAGACCATCACTGTCTAACCATCCATGGTAATCTCTGCTGTCTTACACTTGTCATATTTTTTAAAACAACTCCATATCCACTGTCTCACTTGACAATGAGATTTCAGTAGTTTGATGGTCTTTAAGGTTCAATCTGTAAGTCATACATGACTGTAAGCTGCTCAGTCGTGTCTGACTCTTTGTGACCCCATGGACTGCAGCACACCAGGCTTCCCTGTCCATCACCAACTCCTGGAGCGTACTCAAACTGTAAATCTGAGATTCTGGTAAACAGCTGGACTTTCTGAGGCACAGATGTCTCATATAAGTCTCTCTCTTCTACGACTATGGTTAGGACATGCTCCATTCTTTCTAGATCCATGGATACTGGTCACATATGCCCAGTTCCCGTGGTCTCCTCCTAGATTTGAACTGGACTGGCTCTTGTGCCTTACGGGGAAAAGTGACAACAGCATCCAACAACACCTGGGTGATGAATTACACTTCCTTGATCTCAGCCAGAACAGGAGCTCAGAAATTGTCAAAGCTTTAGCTCAACCTCTACATACTACTGAGAAAGCTTTAAAATTCAGTCTGGCAAAAAACAGTGAAACTTACAAGCTGACGTGTAAGCTATAGACTTACCCCAGGGGAAAATATTGTTAGTGTTTTCACACCCCAACACTTTCCAAAGAAGATATTGAGACTTACAGCAAGGAATACACACACATATCACACATCATGGGTCACCCATAGAAACAGAACATCAGATCAGATCAGTCACTCAGTTGTGTCCGACTCTCTGCGACCCCATGAATAGCAGCACGCCAGGCCTCCCTGTTCATCACCATCTCCCAGAGTTCACTCAAACTCACGCCCATCGAGTCCGTGATGCCATCCAGCCATCTCATCCTCGGTCGTAGTTGTTCCATGTCCAGTTCTAACTGTTGCTTCCTGACCTGCATACAGATTTCTCAGGAGGCAGGTTAGGTGGTCTGGTATTCCCATCTCTTTCAGAATTTTCCACAGTGTATTGTGCTCCACACAGTCAAAGGCTTTGACATAGTCAATAAAGCAGAAATAGATGTTTTTCTGGAACTCTCTTGCTTTTTCCATGATCCAGCAGATGTTGGCAGTTTGATCTCTGGTTCCTCTACCTTTTCTAAAACCAGCTTGAACATCTGGAAGTTCACGGTTCATATATTGCTGAAGCCTGGCTTGGAGAATTTTGAGCATTACTTTACTAGCGTGTGAGATGAGTGCAATTGTGCGGTAGTTGGAGCATTCTTTGGCATTGCCTTTCTTTGGAATTGGAATGAAAACTGACCTTTTACAGCCCTGTGGCCACTGCTGAGTTTTCCAAATTTGCTGGCATATTGAGTGCAGCACTTTCACAGTTTCATCTTTCAGGATTTGAAATTGCTCCACTGGAATTCCATCACCTCCACTAGCTTTGTTTCTAGTGATGCTTTCTAAGGCCCACTTGACTTTACGTTCCAGGATGTCTGGCGCTAGATGAGTGATCACACCATCATGATTATCTGGGTCATGAAGATTTTTTTGTACAGTACTTCTGTGTATTCTTGCCACCTCTTCTTAATATCTTCTGCTTCTGTTAGGTCCATACCATTTCTGTCCTTTATCAAGCCCATCTCTGCATGAGATGTTCCCTTGGTATCTCTAATTTTCTTGAAGAGATCTCTAGTCTTTCCCATTCTGTTGTTTTCCTCTATTTCTTTGCATTGATCGCTGAGGAAGGCTTTCTTATCTCTTCTTGCTATTCTTTGGAACTCTGCATTCAGATGCTTATATCTTTCCTTTTCTCCTTTTCTTTTTGCTTCTCTTTTCACAGCTATTTGTAAGGCCTCCCCAGACAGCCATTTTGCTTTTTTGCATTTCTTTTCCACGGGGATGGTCTTGATCCCTGTCTCCTGTACAATGTCACGAACCTCTGTCCATAGTTCATCAGGCACTCTGGTGAAAAGGACATCTTTTTTGAGTGTTAGTTCAAAAAGGTCTTGTAGGTCTTCATAGAACCATTCAATTTCAGCTTCTTCAGTGTTACTGCTTGGGGCATAGACTTAGATTACTGTGATATTGAATGGTGTGCCTTGGAAATGAACAGAGATCATTCTGTCATTTTTTAGATTACATCATGGGTCCCCCATAGAAATATAACATAGGAATTACTAAAGGGAGAGGAAGCCAAGTTGACTGCTACTGAAGCGACTGAAGTTACTGTTTGGAGATATGAACAGTAATAGCAAATTGTATTTTGCAAAGATAGGCCTGACAATGTGTGTGTGTGTGCTCACTCAGTCGTGTCTGAATCTCTGCAACTCCACGGCCCGTAGTACACCAGGCTCCTCTGTCTGTGGGATTCTCCAGGCAAGAATACTGGAGTGGGTTGTGATTTCCTCCTCCAGGGGATCTTCTCAACTCAGGGGTTGGACCCGCATATCCTGTGTCTCCTGCACTAGCAGGCGGATTCCTTACCACTGTGCCATCTGGAAAGCCTGGGCCTGACACTGTCTCCCATTGTTATTCTTCTCTTCTATGTGACTTTAACACACTTTTATCAAATGGTGGACTTCATTTTTTCACTCATGCATTTGTTTTCTAGGATTGCTTTAACAAATTACCACAATTTGGGAGGCTTAAAACAACAGAAGTTAATTTTCTCACAGTTCTGAAGGCCAGACATCCTAAATCAAGGTGTCAGCCAGGTTGGTTCCTTGTGGGGTCTCTGAAGGAGGATGGTCCCTGCCTCTTTCCAGCTCCCGGAGCTGCTGACAATCCTTGGTGCTCCTTGGATTAGAATTGCATCACTCCAGTCTCTGCCTCTATCACCACATGGGTTTCTTTCCTGTATCCCGCCTCTTTAAGGATACCAGTCATGATGTAGGGCTCACCCCAATCCAGTATGACTTCATTTTAGCTTAACTAATCACAACAGCAAAGACCCAATAAAATGAGGTCACATTCTGAGATGGTGAATGGAAATGAAGTTTTCTCTGTGTGTGCTTAGTCACTCAGTCATGTCCAACTCTTTGCGACCCCATGGACTATAGCCTATGAGGCTCCTCTGTCAATGGGATTCTCCAGGCAAGAATACTGGAGTGGGTTACACAACAGTATGAGAGACCCTTTCATTTCTTAAGTGTTCCAAGTTTGTTCCGACACTGAGGCCTTGCAATGAACTTTTCTCCCCAAATGACTTTTCTTTCAAGCATTCACATGGGCGACTCCTTCCTATCATTCAGGCTTGAGCTCAAATGTCACCTCTCAAAGTAGCCACTCTGTCATAAAACCCCCAAATATTGTTGTTACCTGACATTTACTTGCTTGCATAGTTGTTTACTTGGCTTTTATTCTGGATCTCCTCTCTTCCTCTAAAATATATGTTCCATGATGAAGAGACATGTCTTGTTTACTGCTCTATTCTCAAGTCCACAAGAGTACCTGACATACAGGGGACTCTCGATAGGTAACTGTTGAATGAATGGAAAAATGACAGCTTGTGTTTTAAAGTTGGAAGTTTCTTGAATCAAGCTGTCTAGGGGTTCAAATATAGCTGTGGCATTTATTAGTGTTCTTATGTGAGTTACCTAATTTTCCTGAGCTGTGTCCTCATCTATAAAATAGGAATAAAACTATTCATCTCAAAGTATTTTTTGTAATTATTTGATGAAATAATTCATTGTAGCATGTTCATCTCAGCTGGGAAACTCAGTTTTTTTTCTTTAAATACAATTACTTAATTTTATTGAAACTTGATTTTCTTATAAGTCCCTTGTGTCAGAAGTATAATCTCAGAACATTTGGGTTTCTCAGTTTCCTTTGTATTGTAAGTGCTGGGCATGTGTGGTATCACCAGGACACCTGGCCAAACAATTCTCCTTTCTTCCAGATATATGTGGCAGGGTTGGACCCTTTGAGGATAGGCATGACTTTATGATGCCCATTGCCCACTGAAATGTAAGCAGACAAGACTCATGTCACCTCCTGTAGAAGCATTAAGAGTGTCTCATATGCCACAGTCTCATTCTACCTTGGTAACTGTACAAGCAAACATTAGGATGGAGGCTTCGTGAACTGGACCCCTGAGCGACTATGATGAGCAGAGACCCTTGCTGACACGTTAGACATGGAGCATGAGCGAGATTTTGTAGATGAGTCCATTGAATGTGGAGGCTGTTACTGCAGGCTATCCTGAATGATGCAATGTGCTCCCTAGTGCAGGCATTGGTGGGGACACTCTGGTCCGTGGGAGGTGGTATAATACAGGGGCATAGAGCAGGAATAATGTTCAGAATATTTAGCAAACACTGTGGCACAAGCATTTATCAATCTGGGGTCTTATTTGGGAAAGAAGACCTGGCGAATCCTTTGAGTTTCCCCTTCTGCTCCTGATCCCTTAGGCCATCATTACGGACTGAACTGTGTGCCTGTAAAGTTCCCATGTTGAAGTCTTAACCCCTGGAACCTCAGAGTGTGATTGTGTTTGAAGATAAGTTCTTTAAAGGGGCAACTGAGTTCAAATGAGCTTCCCCAGCGGTTCAGGTAGTGGTTCTGCCAATGCAAGAGACACAAGAGACATGGGTTTAATCCTTGGACTAGGAATATCCTCTGGAGAAGGGCATGGCAACCCACTCCAGTATTTTTGCCTGGAGAATCCCATGGACAGAAGAACCCGCCAGGCTACAGTCCATGGGGTCGCAAAGAGTTGGACATGCCTGAAGCGACTTAGCACACATGCAGTGGTCATCTAATGCAGTATTACTAGGGTCCTTATATGAAGAGGAGATTAGGACACAGACTCACTTAGAAGGTCATGTGAAGACAGTGGAGGGAAGACAACTTAACTATCCATAACTCAAGGAGAGGTGACTCAGAAGAAACCAACACTGTTACCACCTTGATCTTGAACTTTTAAACTTCAGAATCATGAGAAAATAAATTCTTGTTGTTGAAGCCACCCAGACTGTGGTGTTTTGTTAGGGCAGCCCCTAGAGAACTAATACAGCCATCTCTGAGGGTGTCCAGCTATGAGACTTTTTTCTTAGAGACCAAAGCTTTGTGTCATCTCTCATACTGTCCCTTCATACTAGCCTGGGAACTCTTTTCTCATCTGCAATTATACTTCTAACCAAGGAAAGCTGACCATGCATTCTCTCTTTATCGTCTTGAGGTCCCCCATGACCTAGACCTTTCAATCCCAAGGTCAAATGCGTAAAGAGAGGAGGGGACTAAAAACACAGGATGTAGAATGGAGACCAGAGGGAAGACAGGAGGTAGGAGAATATACACGATACCTTTTATATACGGAGGTTCTTAGCATAGGTTCAGCATAGAATAAATGCTCTGCAAGTGGTCACTGCTATTATTGTACTGCCATCATCTCCACCATCACCATCATCTCCATCATCACAACCACTGCACAGGCTGCTAACAACCTAACTTAGGCAACTCCCTCTACCTGGAAGTTCACTGCTTCTCCCCCTTCACTGTATTCTCTTCCAAGAGCCTCCCAGAATTCTTCCTCGCTCCCGAGCAGGCTGTGTCTGGACCTGCCTTAGAAAGCCAGTTCCTGATAATGGTTAGCAACCCTTGGAAAAATGAAAACTTCAATGAGTTGTAATAACAGAATTCAAAGCACATCCTACCTTGGAAGCTCTGCAGAGGTCTCCAAGGCCTGTGAATTCCCCCACTCAGATGATAAATGGTGCACACAGATATCTCATGAGTCATGAGGGTAAAATCCCGCTTTCTGCTCTCAGACAGCTAAGTTGTATTTGGTGTGCAATCGCTTTCTCACTTTTCTCCGTTGTTTTGAAGCACGATTGCCAAGTCCTGAAAGACTTATGAGTCCATAAGTTAACTACCTTGTGAAATGGCTACCATCACTCTCCCATTCTTCACTCTGCCTTACCAATCAGCCCCATTTTTCTGTGGCTTCCATGCCACAGAGCTTCCTTCTCCCCTTACTGCTTTATGTTCCTGTCAAACAGACCTCACTAAGGCCATCACCTAGGATGCGCTTTGTCAAGATAATCATGGCAAGAGCTGGAAGGGAGGAGCCTAATTGAGAAAGCAGAGGTCAGGCTTTCCAAATACCGGAAGGAAGATGGAACTTAATCTTCAGGCCATCCACTGCCAGATTCATGGCCCCATGGTGGTTTTCTCTTGGCTTACTTTTTCTCTTTCTTCCTGCAGATGAGCTAGACAGAGTTCATCCTTGCCTTTGGTCCCCAGAGGATGTACACAGACTTGTCGTTTGCAGGAAACATTGCAAGTCAGTGGGTGTGCCACACTTTGGTGCTGTTACAGTTCTTAAAACACAGGCATCTGCTGGGTGTAGAGAAAGCTGTCGGCCTGTGCTTTTTCTAAATAATTAATATGCCACTGGCATTTTGACAAATTGGCACTGATCGTCAGGCTCAGCAACCAGGAGCAATCTGTTTTGCAGGCTGAGAGAAACAGCTGTAAAACTCTGGTTTAAAAAAAAAATCGTTGAGAAGTAGATTGTTGAAGTGGAAAAGGCATGGTTTGGGGATGCAGAGGGATCTAGGTTTGAATCCTGATACTTTTGCTCACTGCCTCTGAGTAGTGAGCAATGTTTTTAGACATTTTCCTCATCTGTAAAAATGGAGAGGTAAATACAGCCCTTGCAGAAATGCTGCTTTTAAACATGTCTAGTGTAAGATTGGTACATACATGGTTTCTGGTAGTAAGACAGTGAGAATTTCACAGCAGCATTATTAGTTATGGTTGTGATAATAGGAGCTATAATAGCAGTAGTTGAAATATAAGTATTAGTAATAGCAGTTGCAATAATAGTAGTAAAGTGATGAAGTTGCTGGTCGAGCCAGGAGACTGAGGTTGTACAAGTGATAGAGCTAACTGAATAAGTGGTAGGTTAAGAATCAAGACACCTTGGTAGCTCCTCAACATCTTGTGAGTCAGTGTAGAATTTTAGAAAATTGGAAGATTTTATAGTCCTCTCCAAATCTTCATTTAAATGTCCTTCTCTAATTGCAATAACATGGAAGTTGAATAGCAAATGTTTCTTCCTTGTTCTGTGTGATTTAAGTGTTAATAAAAATAATAGCAATTTATGCTAACTTATATTGAGCATTGCCATGTATCCAGAATATTTCAAGTTTATGCATATTTCTTCATTAAATTCTTAAAAGTACTCTATGAGCTATGTCTTCTTTTATTCCTATGGTTCCATGTTGAGGTATAAAGAAATTAAACATCTTACCCAAGGCCACAGAGCTAGGGCTAGAATCAGAGTTAGATCTTAGGAAACACGGCTCCAAAGCTTGTGTCTAAACTGTTTACTATACTATCCTGCATTAATGAGAGTTGTTACAGTTTGGAGGGTAGGGCACATGGCTTGTATCATATGGAAGATTTCTTTTTCTATGTACAATCTGGTGTTACACTCTATCGAGTGGTTTAGTACAGCTGAGAGGCCAAGACTAAAAGATATATAAATTGCTTTTGTCTATTCAACCATTCAACTAATCAATCAATAAACAATTGATATTTATTTAATGAATAGTTCATAAAATATGACTTGTTTTCAAGGGTTGGTGAGCAGTCCAATCATTTTGAGGGGAGGGTTAGTCTGGGGAGTAGTAGGTTACCTGAAAGGACTTGATGGTGAAAGGCCTAGGGTGTCAAGCTAAGTCTGAACTACAGATAATGAGACAGACACCTCCTCTCTGGGTGCCCATCACATCCCATTTCTCTACTTAAGAGCACACCCATTCTTTATAATGAATATGAACTTACTGCATTCAGTGTCTTGTAAGTTCTTTGAGATCTGTGACAATTTCAACGCCCTCCTGATCAGTCCAGACAACTACGTGTGTCTTCCATTAGAACCTCCCAGGCCAGCAGGCAAGTTCAGTCACCTACCCAAATAGACTTCCCTGGGGGCTCAGACAGTAAAGAATCCACCTGCAATGAGGGAGACCTGGGTTCAATCCCCGAGTTGGGAAGGTCCCCTGGAGGAGGGCATGACAACCCACTCCATTATTCTTGCCTGGAGGATCCCCAAGAACAGAGGATCCTTGCAGGCTACTGTCCATGGGGTTGCAAAGAGCTGGACATGACTGAGCAACTAAGCACACAGCACTTACCCATACTACCAGCCCAGCCCATCTCTGAAAAAGGATTTACTCTCAGAGGTAGGAGTAAGTTAAGAACCTAAAATCATCACAAACTTATCTGCCATGAGTGTCTTTCCTTTTTCTAGAAAGGAAAAGATGCTTTATTTTTAGGAAATTCTAGGTCCATAAATACTGGCATACATTCTGATTTCCAAGGGCCTTTTCATTGCTCTACAAGGACAAGATTTGGAACTAATTGATCTAGGATGCTCGTCAATGCAGGGTTTCACCACTGCTCTTGAACAGGAAAGAGTTGGCATTAATTCCAGGAGAGTATGTATTTAAGAACTTCAAAGATACTATTCTACAGTTCTCTGGTCATTATTGTTCATAAGAACTCTCAACTCAATTCAATTCAATTCAGTCGCACAGTCGTGTCCGACTCTTTGCGACTTCGTTTTCTGAATGTTGAGCTTTAAGCCAACTTTTTCACTCTCCTCTTTCACTTTCATCAAGAGGCTTTTTAGCTCCTCTTCACTTTCTGCCATAAGGGTGGTGTCATCTGCATATCTGAGGTTATTGATATTTCTCTACTGTTAATCTAATCATAATTCTTTTACAGGGTAATCTTTTTTCCTTTCTTGTTGCTTTCAAGGTTTTCTTTTTTGTCTTTGATGTTAAGTTTCACCATGATGTGTCGATGTATGGGTTGGATTTTATTTATTATTCTCAAGACTCAGCGTGCCTTTTCAAGCCATCTTTGTTCTAAAAAACTTTGCTACTATTATCTCTTCAAATATTGCCTCTTCCCTATTCTATTCCTTCCTTCTGAGGTATTCTCTCTTTCTGAAATTTCTATTAGAAATTAGTCTATTAGTCTCCTTGGATCTTATGTCCTCATTTAAAACTATCTCATAAAAACTGGAAATAGAACTGCCTTACAACCCAGCAATCCCACTGCTGAGCATACACACCAAGGAAACCAGAATTGAAAGAGACACGTGTACCCCAGTGTTCATCGCAGCACTGTTTATAATAGCCAGGACATGGAAGCAACCTATATGTCCATCAGCAGATGAATGGATAAGAAAGCTGTGGTACATATACACAATGGAGTATTACTCAGCCATTAAAAAGAATACATTTGATCAGTTCTAATGAGGTGGATGAAACTGGAGCCGATTATACAGAGTGAAGTAAGCCAGAAAGAAAAACACCAATACAGTATACTAATGCATATATATGGAATTTAGAAAGATGGTAACGATAACCCTGTATGCGAGACAGCAAAAGAGACACAGATGTATAGAACAGTCTTTTGGACTCTGTGGCAGAGGGAGAGGGTGGGATGATTTGGGAGAATGGCATTGAAATATGTATAATATCATATAAGAAACAAATCACCAGTCTAGGTTCAATGCAGGATACAGGATGCTTGGGGCTGGTGCACTGGGATGACCCAGAGGGATGATACGGGGATGAAGGTGGGAGGGGGGCTCAGGATGGGGACACATGTACACCCATGGTGGATTCATGTTGATGTATGGCAAAACCAGTACAATATTGTAAAGTAATTATCCTCTAATTAAAATAAATTTAAATTAAAAAAATTATCTCATAAATTTTATTCCTCTTTATTTCCTTGGGTTTATTTTCCAGTTTATTGATTCTTTTTTCAGCTATATCTAATCTTGTATTTAAATCCACCATACTGTTTTCAATTTTAATGACTATATTTCTTTATTCTTCAATATTTTGATAATTTTTATTATGTGGTTTTTCCTTGCTTTTCTTGTTTGTTATTACTTCTATTTAATAATTTTGCTCTTTTACATATCATTTAATATTTTCTCATGTTGTTTTCTTTTCTCAATCTGTGAGTACTAATTCTCTTTATTACTTGAATTTTATCATGATAATTGTTATTTCATTTATAATTTTATAGGGAAACTCATGTCCATATTATTTTTTTTCCCCCAGTGGGAGGTCCATGTGTCTCGCAGGTATCCTTACAGGGTGCTTTTGAATTTGCAGCTGCTAAGATCCTTGTGATCACACTAATTCCACAACCAATTCAGCCTTTATTTCCTATTTGGGGTTTTCTGAAATATGGTAATAATGTTATTCAGCTTACCTACCAGGATGCTTCAGGCTCAATATTTCTATTTCTTATGGTGACTTTGTTTTCTCACCCATTTATATTAAAGCTTATCTGAGCAGGAAAACAAAGTTTTATCTCCTTTTCACAGATGGAACAGCACTTCAAGGCCCCTAGCTTTATTAAAGCTCTCTCCTCCTCTCTCTCACCTTGCTACAAAAGCCAAGACTCTTTGCCTTCAGATGGCTGTAAATACCCCAGTCCATAGCTAACATGACCTCTTTATAAGACCACTAACCCTGTGCAGTATCATTTCTTACTTCATATTTTCCTCAACTTATTTTGCTTCTAGCAGCTACATATTTATTTTTCTTCCTTTTGGACTCAACGTAAGGTCAAGCACATGGCTGCTACAACAGAAAAAGTGTATTTCTATTTCAATTTATTTTTAATTGGAAAATAATTGGTCTACAATATTGTGTTGGTTTCTGTCATGCATCAACATTAATCAGCCTTAGGTATGTATATGTCCCCTCCCTCTGGAAACTCCCTTCCACCTCCCGTCTCATCCCACCTCTCACAGAGCTCTCGTTGATCTCCCTGCGTTATACAGTAACTTCCCATTAGATGTCTATGTCATACATGGTAACGTATACGTTTCAACGCTACTCTCTGAATTCATCTCACCCTCTTCTTGCCTCATTGTGCCCTCATATCTGTTCTCTACGTCTGCCTCTCTATTTCTGCCCTGCAAACAGGTTCATCAGTACCACTCTTCTAGATTCCATATATGTGCATTAATATGCAATATTTGGGACAAGGTGTATTTTTAAAAATCTTTAACTGAATTTATTTATTTGGCCGCACCTCCCAGCATGTGGGACCCTAGTTCTCTGACCGGGCATTGCACCTGTGCCCTCTGCAGTGGGAGCAAGTGATCTGAACCACTGGACCACCAGGAAAATTTCCAAAACAGTACATATTTTACAGGCTCCGTATTAAACTTTTTCTGGTTTTAACTTAGTGAGTATTTGGAGCGCTAAGAATTCCTGCAACATCAGGTCTAACATACTGTCAGAAGTTGCCCTCAGTCGGCATCACAGGTGTTTAGTTTTCAGACAGAGCCAACATTCAAAACATACACAAGGTTTTCTTCCACGCTGCTTCTGTGGCATCCCTCTGATTTTGAGGCAACTAGTTGAGGAACAGAACAATTGTATTAGGTAAGTATTTACTCCCATATAATGTTTGCTTCTCAGTGAGGCAGTCGAGGTAAGGATGTACTACCATCTCATTTATAATGATTTAATTTGAGCTCCAGTCACGCTACATTTATCTTTTATCTTGTATCACGGGTATCTATCATTACAGTTGGCAAATGATAAAAATAACAACCAACGTTTATTGAGCTCCTACTTTTGTGCCAGGCACTGCTCTACCTACTCCACACATACAATTTCATTTTATCTTTATCACAAAGAACTGAGATACAGAGAAGCTAAATAACTTGCTGATGGTCACACAGCTAGCAGGTGGTGGGTCCAGTACTCAAGGGCTTCCCCTATGGCTCTGCAGCAAAGGATCTGTCCGCAATACAGGAGACATGAGTTTGATCCCTGGCTAGGCAAGATCCGCTGGAGGAGGGCATGGGAACGCACTCTAGTATTCTTGCCTGGGAACTCCCATGGACAGAGCAGCCCAGCAGGCTACAGTCCATGGGGTCTCAAAGGTCGCAAAGTATCAGACACAACTGAGCATGCGTGCAACTGCACTAGTATTCCAATCTGGCCATTCTGATAGATGAGTACCTCTAATGAGTATCTACATAGACACCCATTGGATGAATAGGAATATGCTGACATTACTATTATTACTATCATCATCATTGTATTTGGAGAAGAATGTATTTGAGTGAGATCCTCCCTGAGTGTGAGCAAATGGAAGACTGATGGGCAAGAGAACCAGGAGGTAAGCAGCGTGTCAAGGAAGCCATGCAGGCATGCGTCCAGCCCAGAGGTTTACATTCCAATTAGAACCGTGGCAAATTGCTCTTTCCTTCCGCCATGGCCCCAAGCACATTACTTATGGCAACTGATCATTACAGGCAGCTTTTCTTTGAAATCTAGCTTTTCTCCTTCTAAACTCTGCAAGCCTTATAACTGTAGATAAAATGTTTAAATGAAGCAAATTAAAAAATTATCTTTGGTAGCACCATGTAGATACAGTGCTCTGTATCGTGCAATGAGAATGTTTTTTAAAATCCAGACAGGTGTAGGGTCAAATCCAAGCTCTACTCACCTCCTTTTTCCCCAGAGATGAAATGGAGAGAACATAAACCAGCAGGATTGTTATAAAGAGAAACTCAGATAATAGGACTGGGGGAGGGGCGCCAGTATCTAGTCAACAATACTTCTGAAACTTTGATGGCAGAAAGGGGGGCCACAACTGACAGCATCTCTTTTCTAAGGCCCCAGCGCGTAAGCTTGGTATTGTCTTTGGGACTAGGTCTCTCTCTGAGCAGCGGGGGACCATTGCAGGGAAGCCTAGCCTAGTGGTTAAGAGCACTGCTACTAAGCCAAATGACTTGGCTTAAATCCTGCTCTGTTACTTGCTGGCCCTGTGACATCAGGCAAATTACGCAAGCTTTCTGTTCCTCAGCGCTCTCATCTATCCAAGTAGATGTTACTTCATATGATTGTTATCATGAGCTAAGTGTTTGGCACTCAGGCAGTATTCTGCAGGTCTTCTAAAAATATACCGACAGGGACTGCCCAGTGGTCCAGTGGTTAAGAGTCTGTGCGCCCACTGCGGGAGGCACAGGTTCAAGCAGTGGTGCGGGGGGGGAGGGGGTTATGGAGTGGGGGCACTAAGATCCCACATGCCACATGGCCAAAAAAAAAAACCCTTCCTACCTACACTCATTTATAACTTAGTCACTCAGAACTAAAGGCAAATGCTAAGTTTAAAGTGTATATACTTGAATTGAATGGTCACTTTTTTTGTTTAATAATTACAGTGCTATCTTCATTACAGGTGGTATAGCTCAAGTGAATTGTTCCTACTTACTTCTTTTTAATTTTCCTCTTGTGAGGCTCTGAGAAAGAGGGGAAAGAGAAGGGGGCTGGAATGGCAATGTTAGGACTTAGAGAATTCTTGTCTGGAGAGATGAATGAGCCTGAGTGGGTCACAGTGACAAGACAAGCTTCATGAGAAGGGAAGGGCTGATGTGTCCTAGAAGCCATGACTGTGGATGTCCAACTGCTGTGCAGTGTCCTTGTTTTATTCTTAAACTCTGGTCAGAAGCATCCAGCATGAATTAGCTGTGTGTTGGGACTTCAAAGAGGGTCCTGCCTACAGTGTGGTGGTGAGCAGTATGTGGCAATGTGCAAAGTGGCCCCTGCAAGGCTGGTGACAGCATGGAAACATGGTTTTGAGGCAACCGATGCAAACAGACTTAAGTTCATAAAGCAGCCTAAAGGGAGTGGTGGCTAGCAACAAGTGGATTTTTGGAACATAAAGCAGTCTGGGAAGTCTCAGAAATTCCTGGGAGATGCCCTGTCCTTCCAGCAAGCTTCAGGATGAATGCTGATATTAGTTATTTAGAAATAAAAGACTTAATCTAAAGTTTGGTAAAAGACATACAGCGCCTATCTTTAGAGCAGCCAGCATGGTCCCTAGCACATTATGGATGTTCAAATGTTGATCATTTTCTCCCCCCCCCTTTTTTTTTTAACCTTCATGAACTAAGGTACTCCCAAGGCACCCCAGCATTCAGACCAAGAGGTTGGCAGCTCCTCCAGCCCTGCTCCTGGGCTCAGAGCATCCTCCAGGGCTTTGCTCAGCAAGTCACTCTCGGCTGCCTGACCTGGCTGGTCCCTGACACCACCTAGCAATACCTGTTCCCTACATCTACAGCCAAGCAGACGTAGGAAAGCAATGTCTTCTGTCGGATGCTGAGCAGAAGCTTTCTCAATGAGCCACTGAGAGCCCTGACAACAAGCGCGGAGGAGACTTCATCGGGGAGTGTGGAGATAGGACTGCCTGGGTTTCCAGCCAGGTCTCTGACACGAGCTTGTCTGTCCAGCAGGCTCCACAGTCACCTAAGCACTTCCTGCAAAAGAAGACAGTCTCTTTCTGCTTCTCCTTCAGATAAATGACTCTGAATAATTATTCTGATTCATTACTTTGGGCTGTCAGGCCTGGCTCTGTCTCCTTTTGATAGCCTGGGAGCCTGTGGCCTACCTCTCCCAGTTCTTCTAAACACTGGCTCTCCCCGTCCTGTTACTGACACGTGTCATAATCTGAACCCCCTTTGATGAGGCCTGCAGGTAGGGATCAGATGCATTATTCACCTGGCACCAGGGAGCTCGTTGGGTCCCTATTCAAGACATGGTGCACTCCAGACCCTAGATCAGTGTTCTCTGAAGCGTGATGTCTTCAAAGTGTTCGTACCCGACGCGGTTTTTGGTCGTGTGAGGTTTGAACAGTTTACTGTGATACGAAGATACTGAGATGCTGTTTACCATTTAGAATATGAAAGTCACTCCGTCGTGTCTGACTCTTCGTGAACCCATGGGCTATACAGTCCTTGAAATTCTAATCCAGGCTAGAATACTGGAGTGGGTAATCTTTCTCTTCTCCAGGGATCTTCCCAACCCAGGGATCAAACACAGGTCTCCAACATTGCCAGGTGAATTCTTTACCAGCTGAGCTACAAGGGAAGCCCAAGAATACTGGAGTGGGTAGCCTGTCCCTTCTCCAGCAGATCTTCCCAACCCAGGAATTGAACCAGGGTCTCCTGCATTGTAGGATTCTTTACCAACTGAGCTATCAGGGAAGCCCCTATTTAGAATTTAAAGTACCCTTTAAAGTAGGATTTTTATTCCTCAAACATTTAAGAAAAAAAAGGTGATTCAATTTAAAGAATATAAAAAATATACTAGTATGGGCAAAATGTGGGTATAGAAAAAGTCACAAAGGTTAAAGTAAGAATGAATACATTTGGAAGGTTGGTGGGAGGGAAATCCAAGAAGCAGGGGATATATGTATACATATAGCTGAGTCACTTCATTGTACAGCAGAAACACAATACTGCAAAGCAATTATATCCCAATTATTTTTTTAAGTAATGATATGTTATACTATGCCTTGTAACATCCACTGAAAAAGTTGGCAGGATCAACCAGTGACTGATTTAGTGTCTATTATTAATCCTAGCTTATAGTACTCTCCTCCTCATAACAACAACAAATCTGTTGAAACAGTTCATCCATTATCTGACTTGTGGCATTATATACACAGTCTAAGATGAATCTTTTATTGGTGATTAGACTTCTAAATTATGCAGCTTTCATCTTTTTCATAAGAAATAAAATGTTTTCAATTTTTTTAAAAATTAATACATTTTAGGCAAATTTGACACCAGGAGGAAGCTGTACTGTAAACATAGAAGGGGAATGTGTTAATTTATTCATTCATTAAATAGCTTTTTGAGCATCCATTATGCTAGCCTTTTGCAGAGATGGTATCAGAGTGGGAATTGCACAAAGACACTGGGCCACATCAGCATCAGTGAGTTGTTTTCGGGTTGGGTGACCGGCATTTAGCAACAGCAAGCTGCAGGCCCAGGAGCTTGGTAGATCTGAGAAAGGTCTGGCACCAGAGACCTAAAATCAGGTAATGCTAGAGGCTGGTCCATGAAGAACTTGGACATTTTCATTTATGTATAACAAGTATGGTTCCAAGAGTCCAAAATGAGTCACACATGGCCAATTTGAGAGTTGGCCTTTGAGGGACTAAGTTACATGAAGGATGTTTCTACTGAATGAAGGATGAGGGAATTTGGTGTATGAGTGTCCGTCCACTTTCCCCCTAATATGGTGTTGGACATGGCATTGACTCATTGACTATAGGACAGATTGGGTACTATGCAACCCTGGAGGGCATCATTCCCATCTGAAGCATGGACCATTTGAATTGTGGTAGTTTCTGGGCAGATGATAGTAAGCTGTTTTATTCCATCTAAATTAGCATATTATAACCACTTTCCCATATATGGAAGCAAAATGTTTTGGGGAAGGTGCACTGTAGGCAAATTCCCAAGTGATTCACATGGAGCATCTTGTTCCTTTAAATCTTGATTTTGCCTACCATCAATATTCTTGACTCACAGAAATAAACATGCTTATAATCAATCTTAAACAAGAGAAGCAAAAATGCACAATGGAGAAGACAGTCCCTTCAGCAAGTGGTATTGATAAAGCTGGACAGCCACACATAAATCAATGAAGTTAGAACACTCCCTCATAAACTCAAAATGGCTTAAAGACTTAAATATAAGACACATTAAAATTTCTAGAAGAGAACATAGGCAAAATATTCTCTGACATAAATCATAGCAATGTTTTCTTAGGTCAGCCTCCTCACAAGGCAACAGAAATAAAAGCAAAAATAAATAATTAGGACCTAATCAAACTTATAAGCTTTTGCACTGCAAAGGAAGCCATAAACAAAACAAAACATATGGACTAGGAGGACATATTTGCAAATGATACAACCAACAAGGGCTTAATTTCCAATATATACAAACAGCTCATTCAACTCAATAACAGAAAAATAAACAACCCAGTCAAAAAATGAGCAGAAGATGGAAATAGTCATTTCTCCAAAGAAGACATATAGATGGTCAATAACACATTAAAAGCTGCTCAACACTGCTAATTATTAGAGAAATGCAAATCAAATCTACAACAAAGTATCACCCCACACCAGTCAGAATGGCCATCCTCAAGAAGTCTACAAATAATAAATGCTGGAGAGGGTGTGAGAAAAGAAAATCCCACTACACTGTTGGTGGGAATGTAATTCCCATTCTTTGGCATTGCCTTTCTTAGGGACTGGAATGAAAACTGACCTTTTATCCAGAGAAAGTTCTACTTTGAAAAAGATACATGTACCCCAGTGTTCATAGCAGCACTATTTACAATAGCCAAGGCATGAAAGCCACCTAAATATTTTTCCATCAATAGATTAATGTATAAAGAAGATATGGTATGTGTATACATATATACATACACACACACACACACTTGAATATTACTCAGCCATAAAAATGAAATAATGCTATTTGCAGCAACATGGATAGAGCTAGAGTTATCATACTAAGTGAAATCAGACAGAGAAAGACAAATATCATTTGATATCACTTATGCATGGAGTCTAAACTATGATTCAAATGAACTTATTTACAAAACAGACTCACAGATATAGAAAACTTATGGTTACCAAAGGGGAAATGTATGGAGGAGGAATAAATGTGGAGTTTGGGATTAGCAGATACAAATTACTAGATATAAAAAAAGGTAAACAACAAGGCCCTTCTGTATAGCACAGGGAACTGTGTCAACATTTTAAACTATAATGGAGAAAACAGTTCAATTGCTCCTCATGGTAATGCCTCATTAGCATTGATCATTTTGAGATTTTAGGGAGTAAGTAACAGCCTATCTTCTCCACCTGACAGATGGTCAAAAAAGTCAGGCAGATGAATATCAAAATGTTACCCTTATGACAGACAAGACTGGAGTGAAATGAATCAGATGTTTTGTAAAGTGGTCTTGCTAATTTTAATACTGAGTAAGACATCCTCATTCATCCTGATACTGACTCAACTTCTCACACTCACAGAGCTCCCCATACAGGGGCAGGCAGGCCCTTTACAACAAGGCAGAGAGCAGGTGAGAAAAGACATGCAGGTAAGTGGATCCCATATGAGAGAAGATAGAAAGGTCTGGAAACTCTGTAATAGATCGTTTTGCTTCCTATGGAGAAAAAGGCCAGGAATATTACTCAAATGTCCCTATTATCCAAAATGATCTACAGATTCAATGCAATCCGTATCAAAATTCCAATGGCAATCTTTTCAGAAAAATAGAAAATACAATCCTAAAATTTGTGTGAAGTCACAAAAGACCCTGAATAGCCAATGGAATCTTGAGAGAAATAAGCAAAGCTGGAGTCTCGATATGTTCTGATTTCAAACTACATGACAAAGCTGTAATAATCAAAACAGTATGGTGTTAAAACAGACACAATGATCAATGGAACAGAATAGCTCAGAAATATACCCATGCATACATATGTGGTCAATTAATTTATGACAGATGCACTAAGAACACACAATGGGGAAAGACAGCCTCTTCAATAAATGGTATTGGGGAAACTGGAAAGTCACATACAAAAGAATAGAACTAGAACCTTGTCTTATACTACACACAAGAATCAACTCAAAATGGATTATAGAATGTAAAACTGGAAACAGTAAAACTTCTGGAAGAAACACAGGGATCAGCTTCTTGATACTGGTGTGGCAGTGACACTTTGGATTTGACACCGAAAGCCAAGGGAACAAAAGCAACAATAAACAAGTGGGACTACATCAAGTTATACTCAGTTTTAATAACTAGTATTTTTAATACAAAGAGTGTCCCAGTCTTGGTGACCCCATGAACTGCAGCCCGCCTGACTCCTTGTGACCCCATGGACTGCAGCCTGCCTGGCTCCTCTGTCCACGGAATTTTCCAGGCAAGAATACTGGGGTGGGTTGCCATGCCTTCCTCCAGGGGATCGTCCCAGTCCAGAGACGGAAGCTGAGTCCACTATGTCTCCTGCACTGTAGGCGAGCTCTTTTCTGCTGAGCCACTGGGGCTTCCCCAGACCTCATAGCAGACTGTATGAGTAGTTGTCCCGGTCCAACTAGAAAACAAAGAACGAACAAACTAAACCCAAATCTAGCAGGAAAAAGGAAATAAACAAGATTAGAGCAGAGATCAATGAAATAGAGAACAGAAAAACAATTTTAAAAAATCAAACTAAGAATTGGTCTTTTGAAAAGATTAACAAAACTGACAAATCCTTAGCTAGATTAACTATGAAAAAAAAGAGAAAAGAGATGTGTATAAGAGACAGGGAGGGGCCAGGGGTGGGGAGAGGGGGATGGAGAGGGAGGGAGAGAGAGAGAGGTGGGTATAGGAAAAGACGGCACAGCCACCTTCCCTGGATGTTTATAGTTGACTTTGCTAGAAATGTAAACAACATAATATTTGTTACCAGAATTGTATGTCAAATTAATTCTTTTGTCCTTTGTGTATGCATGCTCAGTCATGTCTGACTCTTTGAGACCCCATGGACTATAACCCACCAGGCTCCTCTGTCCATAGGATTTTCCAGGCAAGAATACTGGGGTGGGTTGCCATTTCCTTCTCCAGGGAATCTTCCTGACCCAGGGATCTAAGTGCCTTCTGCACTGGCAGGTGGATTCTTTACCACTAAGCTCCCCTTTTATTCTTCCCTCTCCCTTTTTTCACAAGTGCAAAACATTGAGCAGAAAAGCGATATACCTTATAATTTAATAAATTCCTTAATGGTATGAGGATATCCTATACTTTTGCTTCTGGTGTGTGTGGTGGGGAAGATGTGATAGGGACTGGAAACCTAGGGCCCCATGGGAACCCTCTCTTTCAATTTTTCACGGGCTCTCTCTTGTTGGAGTAGGAGAGATAATAAGGCAGATTGGAGCCCAGAAGTCTTGCTCTACCCATGCAAGGCAGAATCTCTGTACCCTAAATAGCAAGGGATTACATGCAGCTGTCTTCCTAAGAGAATGAGCTTGCAGGATTCAGCTGAAGGGTTTCCAGGAGATGAAGGGAGAGGAAGGAGGGCAGCCAGTGTGGGCTGTTAAAATGTACAAGATGCAAAAATTGATTCCTTTCTGCAGCTGTATCCTCTGTTAAGCAGCATCTGACTCAGAGTAGTCTATGCACAGCCTCAGTGCCACACTCAAGCAATTGAAAACTTTCTAAGACTATCCTTCAAAACCTAAGAGGAATTGAAGAGGAAAAAAAGAACAGGGTCATGGACAGTCTAGGTGGGTAGGGGGGGTCACGAAAGTGAAAAACTTATGCCACACTCCCTTCAAATGAAAGGGATGAAGGCAGGACCTAAATTTTCTTCCCCTTTTCAGAATAGCAAGTTCTTTTATCTATCTATTTGCTCTCTTTTTCTATGCTTACTCTCCACTTCCCCTCTGTTCTTTCTTTAGTCTTTTTACTTGGTGTGGGGCTTTTTTCCCCTTGATTTTTCCACAGTTTAAACAATTGTTAAAACAAAACATAAAGCTGACAAAACAGGCGAATATCATTTTATAACCTAACCTCTGAGCTCGTAACAATATTAGCATAATATCGCTCCCCAGAGAAAGTCATTTTGAGAAAATGGCTTGAGTCGGCAGCAAACTCAATAAACTCCATGCTCCCTGAGCTGTGTCTGACCTCACAAGTCCAGAGATGGCCTTTGGTTGTCCTCTTCCATTAAGAGAGGTTAGCAGTTTTCCCCAGAGTCCACAGTAGTGGAATTCAAGATGGAATCAAATTCACCATCAATTGGATGAGACTAGCATTATCAGTCCTTATAGAATAGTACAACAAATATCAAGGTTATAGTGGACTTTTGTCAGAAAGGAATCTCAAAGTTTCTTTTTCCCCTTCAGGACTAAGGCTTTTTGAGGGGGAGGATCCTTTATGAAAGATTCTATTGGGAATAAATTATCCCTGGTGACAGTGGGGGGAAATCTGAGTTTAGCCACTGCTCTAAGCTTCAGACAAGTTACCTGCTTCATGGGCAGGCTGGACAGTAAGTCCGGCAGACATGAGGTCTGAGTTGTGACAGCTTGAAAGACAGCCTTCAGAATCAACAGCAGAGGGCCCATTGTAGCACTATTGACAATAGCCAAAACATGGAAGCCAGATAAATGTCATTGACAGAGGAATGGATAAAGAAGAGGTACGTATATACAGTGGAATACTACTCAGCCATAAAAAGGAGGAAATAATGCCTTTTGCAGGACACAGGTAGACCTAGAGATTATCATATTAAGTAAGAGACAAACGGTATCACTTATATGTGGAATCTTTAAAAATGATACAAATGAACTCTTTTATAAAACAGAAATAGACTCACAGACTTCAAAAACAAACTCATGGTTATCAAAGGAGAAAGGTGTGGGAAAGAATGAATTAGGAATTACATACACACTGCTGCTGCTGCTAAGTCGCTTCAGTTGTGTCCAACTCTGTGCAACCCCATAGACACTACCTGGGGAGGTTGTTAATAATACTGATTATTGTCGTTAAGTACTAGAGAGATTTTAATTCAGAAAGCCTGGGCCGAGTTACCATGTCTACATGTTAGGAGAGCCTCAGGTGATTCTTGTGATGAGAAAACGTTATGAGACCGCCATCGTTATGAGAGACACCGGCTTTTGGTAAGGAGAAGGCAGTGGCACCCCACTCCAGTACTCTTGCCTGGAAAATCCAATGGACAGAGGAGCCTGGCGGGCTGCAGTCCATGGGGTCACTAAGAGTCGGACACGACTAAGCGACTTCACTTTCACTTCTCACTTTCATGCACTGGAGAAGGAAATGGCCACCCACTCCAGTGTCCTTGCCTGGAGAATCCCAGGGACGGGGGAGCCTGGTGGGCTGCCGTCTATGGGGTCACACAGAGTCAGACACGGCTGACGCGACTTAGCAGCAGCAGCAGCTTTTGGTAATGAAAACTGTAGGTGTTGCATCTTACAGATAACTTTATATCTTTATATTATCCCTTAATCAGAATCAAAATAACTTAAAACTATGCAAAAGCAGGGCTAAGAGGGAAACTTAGTGTTTTAAATGTTTACATTAACAAAAGAACTAGGGGAGTAGTCAAGATGGCGGCAGGCCGGCCCTGAGCGCACCCCCTCTCAGGAGCACACCGCAATCACAGCTACCTCGGGACGACCATCTACGAGAAAGACTGGAACCTACCAGAAAAGACCTCCACAACTAAAGACAAAGAAGGAAGCACAAGGAGATGAAAAGGAGGGGTGGACTCGAGATATAATCACATCCCATCCTCCCTGGTCGGGAGACCCATAGACAGGAGAAAAATGTCCCAGAGGTTCCCCTGCAGGCATGAGAGTTCCGAGCCCCACCTCAGGCTCCCCCGCCGGGGGCAGCGGGGTGGGGCGCCCTGCACCGGGAAGACGAGCCCCACAGAACTAGGGGAAGTAAGAGTCTTCACTCAGAGAGGGCACACTAAATCTCGCGCGCACTGGTCCAAGCGCAAAAGCAGTAATTTGATGGAAGCCTGGGCCAGCCCTACCTGCTGGTCTCGGAGCCTCTCCTGGAGAAGCGAGGGGTGGTTGCAGGTCACCATGGGGACGGAGACACATACTGGGGAGCATTCAGCCACAGGGCCCTGCGACGGCTGCTATCTTGCCTCGCTAGCCCCGAGACCCGGCATCAGCCAGCACCCACAAGCCAAACAACTAGCGGGGCAGGGACACAGCCCTTCCCATCAGCCCACAGGCTGCCTAACCACTGAAGAGCCACAGCTGCCCTTGGACTTGCCTCCAGGCAAGGCCAGCCCGCCTGAGACAGAGACCCAGCCCCACCCACCCCTGCACCTGCACTGCCCCCTCCCGCTAAGAGTCCTTAATTAACTTCTGAACCCCCAGGGAGCATAAGCAGACAGCCATAATCCTGCATTACAGGCGGACATCACTCTGGAACCAGCTGGGCCCTGGCCCTGCCAGGGGGAGGGCAATGCAAACTTCTGGACACTCCAGACTATCTGGAGTGCTCAGTCGTGTCCCAGTCTTGGTGACCCCATGAACTGCAGCCCGCCTGACTCCTTGTGACCCCATGGACTGCAGCCTGCCTGGCTCCTCTGTCCACGGAATTTTCCAGGCAAGAATACTGGGGTGGGTTGCCATGCCTTCCTCCAGGGGATCGTCCCAGTCCAGAGACGGAAGCTGAGTCCACTATGTCTCCTGCACTGTAGGCGAGCTCTTTTCTGCTGAGCCACTGGGGCTTCCCCAGACCTCATAGCAGACTGTATGAGTAGTTGTCCCGGTCCAACTAGAAAACAAAGAACGAACAAACTAAACCCAAATCTAGCAGGAAAAAGGAAATAAACAAGATTAGAGCAGAGATCAATGAAATAGAGAACAGAAAAACAATTTTAAAAAATCAAACTAAGAATTGGTCTTTTGAAAAGATTAACAAAACTGACAAATCCTTAGCTAGATTAACTATGAAAAAAAAGAGAAAAGATTCAAATAATAAAACCAGAAATGAGAGAGCTTTATGACCCATGCCACAGAAATAAAAAGGATTATAAGAGAATACTATGAAGATGTGTATGCCAGCAAATTGGATAGCCTAGATAAAAATGGATACATTTCTGAAAACACATAGCACACCAAGACTAAATACTGAAGACATGAAAATATGAACAGACCAATGTCGGGCAGGGAGACTGAATCAGTTATCACTTCCCTTCCCCCACTTCTGCAATACGATCAGTGTCTTCATAAAAGATTAGTACCCAGACAGGGGGACAACCAGGTGAAGACATGGGGGGAAAGCGGCCACCCACAAGCCAAGGAAAGAGGTCTCAGAAGAAACCATGCTGGTAACACCTTGATCTGGGACTTCCAGCCTCCAGGAACGTGAGAAAAAAAATGAATCTTCATTTTTTAAGCCACAGTCTGTGGTACCTTGTACTTCGTTAGTTACCCCAGCAAACTGAAACAATGGCATGAGCATCAGCTTCCTCCATATTTGGGAGAGCAGCAGCAGTGCCAGGTATAGAAGAAGGCACAGAACCTGGGGGAGCCTAGGAGCCAGTGGGAACCAGAAGCACCCCTTCCCATGTGTCTTACCTGCAACCTGGGAGACCCAGCCAGGTGACAGAGCGCACTGACCCTTTCTCAGTGGCAACAGTGGGTGGCACGGGTGGTGTGAGGGGCTCTGGACCCATGCCTGTGAATGACACCAGGGCTGGGAACAGAGCCACAGAGGGTGGTCAGCAGGCAGGCAGAGCACGGGGAAGGTGAAGACCAAGTTCAACAAAGAAAGACCAAAACCTCCCCGCTGAGTTTCCAAGAGTGCGGTTCAGGCCAGGCATCTTCCTGGAATGGCATCAGTTACCTGGGACAAGAAAAAACACCGCTGAACCAGTGCAAGGAGGTGTGTAGACTGGTTTCTCTCACGAACTTGTAATTTTTCAGGGAATGGGACAATGGGAGAATAAATTCATTTTCACCACTGGATGTCACCCTTGTGCCAGCAGGCTTCCTTCACCAAGTTCAGCAGAGGGACAGAGATGATCCTGTCGCTGCTTCTCTGTGGAGCTTTAACAGTGGAGGCAGGCAGGGATCCCTTCATCAAGGACCAAGGCTGAGAAGGATTTAAAAGGAAAATGGCACACTATTACATACAAAATAGGTTAAAAAAAAAAAAAAAACAAGGACCTTCCGTATAGCACAGGGAACTATATGCAACATATTGTAATAGCCTATAATAGAAAAGAATCTGAAGAAAAAATGTATATAACTAAATCACTTTGATGGACACCTGAAACTAACCCAACATTGTAAATCAACTATATGGGTGTGAGTGTGCTGTCGCTTCAGTCTTGTCCGACTCTTTGTGACCCATGCACTATAGCCCGCCAGGCTCCTCTGTCCATGGGATTCTCCAGGCAAGAATTCCGGAGTGGGTTGCCATGCCCTCCTCCAGAGGATCTTCCCGACTCAGAATAGAGCTCATATCTCCTGTACTGGCAGGTGAGTTCTTTACCACTAGCGCCAACTGGGAAGACCTAAATCAACTATACTTCAATTTAAAAAGGAAATTGATGGACTCATGGGAAAGGACTACATACTCTGGATTACCTTACAATAGTGTTTCTTCACTTTGTATGCATACCAGAAATTTCTGGAAAGCTTTAAACAATTTTATGCATGAATCCCACCCTCAAGATCTTCTGTGTGGATTGACTGGGTATGTAGCAGGGGCATTTAGAGTTTCTTCA
This sequence comes from Cephalophus harveyi, assembly GCA_006410635.1. Lineage (NCBI taxonomy): Eukaryota > Metazoa > Chordata > Mammalia > Artiodactyla > Bovidae > Cephalophus > Cephalophus harveyi. Next base: position 118,615 of record SJYT01064067.1, read on the forward strand.
TGCTTGCCCATTCATTCATTTTCAATTATTTATTCATTCATTTCACAAATGTGCTTTCAGCACTTGCCATTTTCCATCCTTGTGCTAGAAATAAAGACTGTAAAGATACCAAAGCGTTATACCCCACTTCAGTTACTTTCAGCCAGTGGAGGGCAGACCAAGAAACTTCCAAAAGAACTTAATAATTTCCTATAATAGAAGTTTAAAAAATGCAGGAATAAGGGCATCAACAATGCACAGTGGGGACACAGTTGAGAAGAGCACCTCTGCTTCGTGAAGTGGGAAAAGTCTCTTCTCAGAGCTGGGTCTCCAAGAAAAATGCTACCTTAACCTTCTTTGAAAAGGGATTTGAGGGTATTCCTGGCAGGGGAAATAGCACATTCAAAAGCATGAAGTGAAAGTGTTTAAAGGTTGAGAAGAGCATGACTGGTTCTGGGAGCCCGTGAACTGAGGCAGAGGTCCAGCCCTGCAGAAAGCAGTGGGTCTAAGATTGGTTGCACACAAAGGCAGCATGTGAAAGTTGTGCCACACCAAGGAGTTTGGGCTTTCTCTTTCAGACTGAGAATATTCACCTGGGAAGTGTCAGAGCATCTGGGTTTTAGAGAGATTGCTCAGGTAGAATGACCTTGGGATGGATGATGGATTAGAAAGGGGAAAGTTAGGGCTAAGCTGGTGAGGGGTCAGAATGATCTCAGTGAGGAGCGATGAGAAACTAACTAGCAGCCTGGCAGGAGCCAAGCAGTGAGACATTTCTGGGGTCACAGCATTTGACCTTGATGACTAATTGGGTGTTGGGAGTTAGGGATAGTAGCGAATTAGAGATTGATGATTTCTACCTTGGGAGGATGATGAGCCCATAAATGGAGACATTTCCAAGCAAGAAACCTGTCATTTCAGTGAAATGCAAAGTTAGAATCCTCTAATGGTTTTAGTGATCTTCTAAATTGTAGCCCCTTAATTTCTGCATAAGCCTTTATGTGGCTCTCTTGTCCTTCTGAAATAATAAAGATAATGATGATTATTATATGAATTTTAGCATTACACAAATAGTTCTTTCTCTGGCAGTGAAATGAGTTACTTTCTTAGAATTCATGATCACTTCCCTTTAGCTCTTAGCTCTTCCAGCCTCATGTTTTCAGTATTTCTTCCCTCTCTCCTAATGGTATTCATTTTTCTGTTCTAAGAGCGTTTAATCTGATTCCTCAGAACCAATGTGCATATTTTCCCATTTGTTCTTTATTTTAATCATGCACCTTATAATATGCAAAACCCCCTGCTAAACCCTGGGGACATACAGAATAATAAGATGGTCTGTCTCATTTCAGAACCTAGAGTTTACATGCAAAACAATTATACAAACATTGAAACACACATTTAAGTGGTATAGGGAAGAGGGCATGAAGGAGCAGAAAGAAATCCATGACTGACTTTTATCAGGGAAAGGCAAGGGGTGGTGATCAGACAGTTTCATAGAGAAGGTGATAGATGTTCCAACTGAACCTCCCAGGAAGAGTGGGCATCTCAAGGCAGAGTGGGTGGGAAAAGCAACCTGGGAAAATGAAGCAGAACAGACAGAGTCACAGAAACCCAAAATGCTTGAGATGCTGCGGGGAGAAATGAGCAAGTGTGTGTGGGTCTTAGCTTTTTAGCATGTATGTCATCACTCTCTGCTTGCCTTTCCAGCTTTATCTCATGAAACTCTACCCTCGCTATAAATAACCTTTCCATACACCAGTTAAAAGCATAGAAAGCTGTGGAAGCCTTCCTGCTGCTGCTAAGTCGCTTCAGTCGTGTCCGACTCTGTGCGACCCCATAGACGGCAGCCCACCGGGCTCCCCCGTCTCTGGGATTCTCCAGGCAAGAATACTGGAGTGGGTTGCCACCTCCTTCTCCAATGCATGAAAGTGAAAAATGAAAGTGAAGTCGCTCAGTCGTGCCCAACTTCGCGACCCCATGGACTGCAGCCTACCAGGCTCCCCCATCCATGGGATTTTCCAGGCAAGAGTACTAACCATAGCCAAATAACAGAGATATTGTTGGCACACCTGGGAATTGATGGAGAAATGGAGCAATAAAGCATTCAAGGATCATTGGTCAACAGTCCCCCCTTAGAACACTGGGTGGCGTTGTCCACCCACTTAGAGGGAAAGACACGTTGAAGCCATTTTCAGCAATCATTTTTTTGGGAGTTAGGACCATTCATCCCACCTGAGGAATATGTAAGGCAGTTGGGCAGCCTGCTCTGAATTGGAACAACTAAAAATGTCTGACGAAGAGAAAGAGAGAACCTGGCTTTCAAACTGGTTTTGAAGTGGAAGCAGAATTGAGACCCTGGTTGATTGATAACATGTTTTGCTAGGATCAAGAACACGTACACACACACGTCACGTAACATAAATGTAAAGTAATTTTATTGGTGGACTACTTCAGACAGATGGGTCAGCTGGGTGTGCTGTTCCCCTTCTCCTCTTCTTGTTCTCTTGAGTAGTATGTCAATAGCTTTGGCCACCCTGGAAACACCAAGGAAAGTTCCAATAGAAGGACTCATTCCCATAACTGTACAAAATCACAGGGAATTTCAGAAAGAAAGAGGAAACAGTTCACCTGGCTGGTGAACTAACCTGACTAGGGCTTAGCTAGGAGAATTTCCATTCCAACACTGCAGCTATCAATTAGAGAACCCATGTTTCTTCGATTAGCAAACTCAATTCTGCTGAGCCAGCTTCAAGCCAAATGACCCAAAGTAGAAAGAGAAAGAGCCCCCTGGACCGTGCACTAGGACAGCCAAATGATGGAACATTCTTTCCTAAATACACTACCTGGACCTCCTATAATCCGCCTTTTAAATTTTATTTATTTATTTATGGCGTCTCATTGTGATCTTGGGAAGGCAATGGTGAGCAGTGGTGTGAAGCAAGATCTTAATTCCCTGCCCAGGAATTGAACCTGGGTAGCCTGGATGAAAACCAGGAATCCTAGCCACTAGACCAGTGAGAACTGGGGGCTAGAAGCTATTTTCCCCTGGATTTTTGCCTCTAGTAACAAATGCATTTATTACAGAGGCAAAAACCATAAATGCAGGTACAAAATTGTTAGAGGCAAAGCACAGCTAGTGGGAGAGCACACAGAGAAATGGTTTGTTTAGATGAGACAGAAGCAAGGCAGAGATGCACATCCGGAGAGAAAGAAAGAGTGCGGGTGTCCCCCCCAGTGAGGAGGAGCCCAGTAAAGACGTGGTTAGTCATTTATATAAAGCAGTTCTTCTGGGTCTTTGTCTTCCATCAGGTCAAATATCTGGTTTCTTTTTCCACACCTGACCTACCCTAGGACCTTAACCTGGATGTACATGCACCTCTCAGCCAAGATGGATCTCGAAGTGAAGGATTCTAGGAGGAGCAAGACTCACATGACCTGGCATTATCCCCTGACTTTTGACCCACAAGGAGTCTTTCTGCACATGTGTAGTGTCTCCCTTGTCCCCAAAGAGGGGGGGAGTGGAGATCCCTTAATCTTTTACTCAAGAGGGGTTTTGCCCCTCTTTGTCCTTGCCGTGACTATTAGCATAAGCTGTTCACAAGAGACAAACACTGGCTATTTACCCTGTTTCTGTTGTTACTTCCAATTTGGAGGGCAAACAGGACACTGTAAATTCCTCAACTAGAGCCTACCTATCTCTTGTCTCAGGAAATGCTAACAGTTGTGATATCCAGCCCACTTCTTGGTTCCCCATGAAATGCAGACAGGAAGCCAGGTGTAAATATCTAACCTGGAGCCCATCTATCACCTAACTCAACCGCGGTGGCTTCTCTTACTGCAGAGTGTGGGCTCTAGGGAGCACAGTGTTTAGGAGCTGAGACTCGTGGGCTCAAAAGTTGTGGTGCACACATTTTTCCTGGACCAGGGATCAAACCCATGTCCCCTGCATTGGAAGAAAGATTCTTAACCACTGGACCACCAGGGAAGCCCTATAAGCAATCTTCTTATGGTTAAGGATGTGGCAAGGTGCCCATAGTCACATTACTTATTAATGGCGAAGTTAGAAGATAAACCTATTAGTTTGGATACTGAAGGACATATGTGTGTTGTAGAGAGGCAAAATATTCATCAGGAAAGTAGAGAAGTTCTTCCCACCCACAAAACAGTATAAATTGGATGCTGACTTGGTGGATTCCCATATGCTACCAGGGCTTGACTTGTTTAGTGCGAACAAGGAGAAAGACTCAACAGAAAATATTTCTGAGCCCTACTCTCCTCTCCATTCATTCCCTTATCAAAGTTGGCTCAGAGAAAGAGTCATCAGCACGTTTTATTTTTATTGTAATTTAAGCAGGTGTTCACCCTGCACGGAGACATTTACATCAGCAGCGTCATCTTTAGTTGTAAAAGGAAAGACTCTGCCCCCAGAGCTGGGAGATGTGTATAAGAGACAGGTATAGGGAAGAGGGCATGAAGGAGCAGAAAGAAATCCATGACTGACTTTTATCAGGGAAAGGCAAGGGGTGGTGATCAGACAGTTTCATAGAGAAGGTGATAGATGTTCCAACTGAACCTCCCAGGAAGAGTGGGCATCTCAAGGCAGAGTGGGTGGGAAAAGCAACCTGGGAAAATGAAGCAGAACAGACAGAGTCACAGAAACCCAAAATGCTTGAGATGCTGCGGGGAGAAATGAGCAAGTGTGTGTGGGTCTTAGCTTTTTAGCATGTATGTCATCACTCTCTGCTTGCCTTTCCAGCTTTATCTCATGAAACTCTACCCTCGCTATAAATAACCTTTCCATACACCAGTTAAAAGCATAGAAAGCTGTGGAAGCCTTCCTGCTGCTGCTAAGTCGCTTCAGTCGTGTCCGACTCTGTGCGACCCCATAGACGGCAGCCCACCGGGCTCCCCCGTCTCTGGGATTCTCCAGGCAAGAATACTGGAGTGGGTTGCCACCTCCTTCTCCAATGCATGAAAGTGAAAAATGAAAGTGAAGTCGCTCAGTCGTGCCCAACTTCGCGACCCCATGGACTGCAGCCTACCAGGCTCAGTCTAGTCAAGGCTATGGTTTTTCCTGTGGTCATGTATGGATGTGAGAGTTGGACTGTGAAGAAGGCCTGTCTCTTATACACATCTGGTGGGAAGATGCCACAATTAAGTGATGGAAGGGATGTTTGTGAACACTTGGATGTTTTAGAATCATTGCAATTAAGCACCGCTCTCTTTCTACCACACAAACATGTGCATAAAGACTGGCACCTTTATGGGCATGTGAGAGATGGCCAAAACAGTAGTTTAATGAATTCAAGCTTTAGTATGCTGTTGAAGAAAATTCTGCCTAACCCAAAACAATATCCCCAGGTAACCCTTCCAGCCCTCTTGGTCCAGGAATCCCACAGGGTCCGTCCTCAACTCTGAGATCAACAGGATGGAACGAGCTGCTTGCGAGCCATTTTCACTGTCAGTGGCTCTTACCCCACTCTACCTCCTGCCTTTTCAGTTGTCGTATGTATTTGAGACATACACACTGTGAGAAAAAGAACCACATTCCTTCACCAAAAGGAGTCACAGAGGTGGGAGTTAGGGCATTAGATAAATTAACTATCGTTGCCTCTAAGAACTGACTGGGTGTTAGCAAATTTTTACCCATCTAGGCAGGGAAGGCAAGTCAACTATTAACACAGTTCTAACCTCAAATATTCCTGCTTCAGTGAGGATGTAAATATAATCATGTATGATTTATTTGAGGGAGCTAGGGTCCCCGGGGACCTCTAAGTACATAAAACAGAACTTAGCTTCCATAGGCGGAGAAGGAAAGGATTTCCTTGAGAAACAAATCCTAGCAAGTTAAATATTAAATGCAGCGTTATCTTAGTTGTAATTAACATCTAGTCAAGCCTGGGGACATCTACAAATAAGTAACTATTTCCTGTGGCAAGAGATACTTTTTAATATATTGTGGAATTCCATTTTCTGATGTTATCAAAGAATTATATGTCAGTGTTCACAAAAGATTTACTTCTGTGAAGCAAAATGTTCCTGAATGGAGTCAGGGTACTGTGGTTAGTTCCTCATAATTAAAGTGGAGGGAGAATACAAGAGACTATATTGTGAAGTTTGTTGGTTTCTACAATAATGGAGTCCATGTGTTATTGCCTATCTGTGTGGTCCATGAGCAGAACTGCTACAAATCTCAATCTGGGGTTCCTAGATTTAGAGCAGTGGCCCCCAACCTTTTTGGCACCAGGAACCACAGGAAGACAATTTTTCGTGGACCGGGTGATGGGGAGGGGAATGGTTTTGGGTTGCTTCAAGTGCATTACACTTACCGTGCGCTTTATTTCTATTATTATTACATCAGGTCCACCTCAGATCGTCAGGCATTATCACATCCTGGAGGTTGGGGACCCATGGTTTAGCAAATTTTAGGCAGAAGTGTCGAAATGATAATTCTTCAGACAGAGGCAAGGCAACTACTGCGCTCTCGAATTCCATAATGGCCCCCAAAGTTGGAATTGTGGATCCTGTCAATATGCACAGTCCTTGAGTTGGGAGAGTGTCCATGGATTAGGATTAGGAAATTGGTACGGCTTGTTAGAGCACGAGGACAGTTCATGGGCCCAGGGAAGGAATGTGGTGGGATGTACCTGGCTGGGAGTTAGAATAGGAAAGAGAACCTAGAGATAGCTTGAGTCAGATGTTATATTGTCACCCTAGTTGGAGTTGTTTGTATTGAATTTTTAACTTAAATTCATAAGAATTTATAGATTTACAAATTGTAGATTTAGACAGACATTTCACTAAATGAGCCTCTGTTTTCACAATGAATGGATTAACCAGAACAGAGTACATGGGAGTTATTGGGTTTATAGAAAGAGGTCAATAGAGCAGAGTGGTTAAAACCTGTGGCCCCTAGAGTCAAAGTCCCTGTTTCAAAGGTGGATTCTGGACAAGTTTCCAAACAATTGCTTTGCTTCCATTTCATTTTCTATAAAGTGAAGATAATAATAGTAATGAATATTATGGGCTCATTGCGTATTAGGTAAAATAAACATGCAAAGCCTGATACATAAGAAATTCACAGTAAGTGTTAGCTATTAGTTTTGTTGTTCAGTCGCTAAGTCTGTCTGACTCTTTTTGACCCCGTGAACTGCAGCACACCAGGCTTCCTTGTCCTTCACTATCTCCTAGAGTTTGCTCAAATTCAAGTCCATTGAGTCAGTGATGCCATCCAACCATCTCATCCTCTGTTATCCGCTTCTCCTCCTGCCTTCAATCTTTCCAATCATCACGGTCTTTCCAATAATAAGTCAGCTCTTCGCATCAGGTAGCCAATGTACTGGAGCTTCAGCTTCAGCATCCATCCTTTCAATGAATATTCAGGGTTAATTTCCTTTAGGATTGACTGGTTTATTGTTTATAAATCAATAAATTGAGATTCCTCAAATGATGAAGTTATATATAATAGGATGAAATATTTGCATTTTTTTCTTAAGCTTCTAAATAATCACCTCTAGAGTAAAGTATGTTTCTTTCTTTTGTGTGTGGATCACAATAAACTGTGGAAAATTCTGAAAGAGATGGGAATACCAGACCACCTAACCTGCCTCTTGAGAAATCTGTATGCAGGTCAGGAAGCAACAGTTAGAACTGGACATGGAACAACAGACTGATGGGATTTCTTTGGAAGGAATGATGCTAAAGCTGAAACTCCAGTACTTTGGCCACCTCATGCGAAGAGTTGACTCATTGGAAAAGACTCTGATGCTGGGAGGGATTGGGGGCAGGAGGAGAAGGGGACGACCGAGGATCAGATGGCTGGATGGCATCACTGACTCGATGGATGTGAGTCTGAATGAACTCCAAGAGATGGTGATGAACAGGGAGGCCTGGCGTGCTGCGATTCATGGGGTCGCAAAGAGTCGGACACGACTGAGCGACTGAACTGAACTGAAGTTATTCTACGTATTATGGGAATGAAATAATTAAAAGCGTATTAAAAACTAAAAATCAGGCTTGAAACAAAGTAAGCAGTTTTAATATTGTTGCTTTTATTGAAGGAGGAAACAGAACAGGCTCTATCTTGAAAGCAGGGCTTGATCTTGGGCCAGACTGTGGACTTTGAGCTATATGCTCAGTATCTATGGAAACGACATACCAAGCGGAAAACCAGGCCCCCGGAAGGAAGAGCCCCAGGGCTTTCCATCGCCTAAAAGAATACCCTAATTATCTGTGTAACCAAATAGAATCATACATTCTATTATGCTTATTGGGATATGACCACAAGCCTATTGATAATTGTCCACTGTTAACTACCTAGGCTTAAGGCTGATGAGTCATGGGTTAACTTTGATTGTATCTTTCTTTTTCCTTTGTTCAGACTAGTTTCAGGGAATATTGGGGAGGTGGCTTTGGGCACGTACACTTAGGGTGTATAAGGTTTTCACAAAAACTGGTCGGGGTCCTTGACTAAGAGGAGACTCTGCCTGGGCCCAGGGGTGTAATAAACTGCAATCCACTATCTACATTGTCCTTCTGACTGAGTTTGTTTCCCAGAACTCGTGGCTACAAGATTATAAGGAACTCTTATCTGTAATTCCCATGAAGAAAATTCCTCCTCCTTCCCCAGGCATCCTGACTTGTGGAAAGATAGAGCCTCTATAGGCTTCCCTGGTGGCTCAGAGGTTAAAGCGTCTGCCTCCAATGCGGGAGACCTGGGTTTGATCCCTGGGTCGGGAAGATCCCCTGGAGAAGGAAATGGCAATCCACTCCAGTATTCTTGCCTGGAGAATCCCACAGACAAAGAAGCCTAGTAGGTTACAGTCCACGGGGTCGCAAAGAGTCGGACACGACTGAGCGACTTCACCTTCATAGAGCCTCTTGGTTTTACTGTTCTTATCTCCTGAGCTTCATTTAGATAGATTTAAGTAGGCTGATTAAATGAACTGATCTCAATAAATGTTTGATTTCTTATCTCTCCTAAGGCTAATAGGCTGGTTAATTTTTAACCAGAGAAAATTTAGGGCGATTGACATCCACACTGGAGTCCTTCCCTCTACACCCCTCTGGCAGTGAGTTGCTGGAGACCAGAATCTGATTATTGAAGGAAGTGGACTCCACCCTGGATCTATTCCTCTTTGAGCCACATCACAGCCCCAGAATATGACCCCAGCTCCTCCCTTATTTTTTCTTCTACCTACTGAATAGGACTGGGTTCACGAGCTTGGATTTTTTTCCTTGGCATTCACAAAGGCAGAAGCTAAGGAATTAAAGGATGCCAGTGGGAAAGGCATGAAAGCTACATGTCCTATGTGCATCTTGATGGCTGACATGAAATTGCCACAAATTTAGGAGCTAAAACAGCATCCATTTATTATCTCATAGTTTCCATGAGTCAGAAGTCTGGGTGAAACTGTGGGAGTGGAGGAGCACCATGTGGGTTCCTGGGCATAGAAGCCTTTTTTTGTCCCCTGTTTCTTGTAGGCAAGATTCCAGCCTCCAAGACTGAATTCCAAAGGGTGGATTCCAACTGTTACTAATCAAGGGAGGAGCAGCCAAGAAACCACCCAAGGCAAGATTTAAGGGACCAGAGAAACTAATCAAAATTAGGAAAACAACCACCTCAGACCATGCACACACCTGAACCTTGTCAGCAATGTCACACTGAAGTGTTGAATTCTTGAGTTGGGAAGATCCCCTGGAGAAGAAATGGCCTATCCCCTCCAGTATACCTGGGCTTCCCCGGTGGCTCAGATGGTAAAGAATCTGCCTGCAATGCGGGAGACCTGGGTTCGATTCCTGGGTTGGGTAGATCCCCTGGAGGAGGGCATGGCAACTCTAGTATTCTTGCCTGGAGAATCCCCATGGACAGAGGAGTCTGGTGGGCTACAGTCCATGAGGTCACAAAGAGTCGAACACGACTGAGCGACTAAGCACACACACAGTTTCAGTTGCAGCACGTGGGAATCTTCCATCTTCATTGCAGTATGCAGGGTCTAGTTCGCTGACCAGGGATAGAACTCGGGCCCCCTGCATTGGGAGGGCAGAGTCATAGCCACTGAACCATTAGAGAAGTCCCAAGCTACCCTTTTCTACTTCATCTCAAACTCTGTCTTCGAGATTCAATTCAGCACAGGCACACAAAGGCTAGGCTTTTGGCATCATGGGCATAATATAGTAAGAGGACTTCTCTGCTGAGAGTCCCAGGAGGCCAAGATCAATGTGCCCATAGGGATGCCTTCCTTTCTGAAGGCATCAGAAGGAAAACTTTGCTTCCAAGCTTATTCAGGCTGTTGGGAGAATCTGTTCCATGAGAATGTAAGTCTGAGGTTCAAGTTCAGGACCATCCTTAGCTCCTGAAGGCTGCCCTTTGCCCTCAGCTGTTCATTTGTCTGCCTTCCTCTTTTGCCTTCCTTTTCTGCTTATAAGGGCTCAGGTGATTACTTTAGGGCTGCCCCAGACAATCGAGGATTATCTCCTTATTTTAAGATCGGTCTGTAAGCTGATAGGTAAGGGGTCTCTGGAGAAAGAGAAACAGGCAGGCTTTCTTGACTTAAGACAAGCCAATTTGTGATCTAAGCCTTGCTACAGTGCTTGCCTTTGAACAGGTCTCAGTCATCAATGATCTTAAGGGAACAAAGGAATTCAGGAACAGAGAAAAGGCAAATGAACAACCGTATTGCATTGACAGGGCTTCCCAGGTAGTGCTAGTGGTAAAGAACCTGCTGCAGGAGACGTCAGCGTGCAGACGATCCCCGATTTGGGAAGATTCCCTGGAGGAGGGCATGACAACCCACTCCAGTATTCTTGCCTGGAGGATCCCATGGACAGAGGACCCTGGTAGGCTACAGTCCATGGGGTCACAAAGAGTCGGAGAAGACTGAAGCAACTTAGCATGCACACACGCATTGCATTGATAATTCCTCCTCAAGTATTGTATACAAGAATATATCTGAGTTCTGCAGGAATTCAGGCAGAGCATGCAGGATGGAATGATGATGCTGACCCCTCTGACTTCAATCAACTAAAGCTGGAACTCTGTCAACTATGCCCCAATAATATGCTGAGTTCTCCTCTGCTCAAGCGCCTTCATGAATATGCATGTACCTTAGCTTAAAACTTACTCAGTTTTGCTGCTGGAGAGACAATGATTTGGGAAAGATCCCCGGTGTTCTACTTATTTGCTGCAAGTAATAATAAACCCTTTCTTCTCTCGGTCTTCGGCTTGCTTGTGTCTATCGGCTCCACATCCACCAAAAGGCAAACCTAGTTTTCAGGTAACGAGTTGCGTGTATGACAAAACACAATCACAGAAGTGAAATCACATCCACAGAAGGCTAGGCATGAAATCCTGGGGGAATGATTCTCCCAGCCACTTTATGTTTTAATTTCTCTCAGGATGGACACCCAAGATTGGAATTGCTGGATCATACAGTTGGTATGTTTAATAAAACTCCCAAACTGTTTTCCACAGCAGCTCTACCATTTTACATTCCTTCTAACAATGTGGGGGAGCTTCAGTTACTCGGTATCTTTCTTTAAAATTAATTAATTTATTTTAATTGGAGGATAATTTCTGCTCTGTATCTTTGTATTATTAGTATTTTTTAAATTTTAATTTTCCTAGTAAGTATGTAGTCACGTCCCATGTTGACTTTAATTTGTGTCTCCCTAATGACTAATGGTGTTGGAACCTTCTTCAATATACTTTTTGAAATTTTCCATCTGTATATCCTCTTTGGTGAACTGTCTGTTCAAGCCTTCCATTTTCTAAAAGAATTGTTTGTTTTCTTACGCTTAGGTTTAGAGAATTTGTTGTGTACTCCCTTTAGAAGTTCTTTGTCAGAGATTGCAAATACTTTCTCCAGTTTGTGGCTTGTCTTTTCCATCTCTTAGCAGTGTTTAAGAGCAAAATTTTTCTTTTCCAGAAAGTCCCTTTATCGAATTTTGTCTTTTGTGATTTAAGTTTTCGAAGTCATGTTCAAGAATTCTACCTAATTCCCTTTATCGAATTTTGTCTTTTGTGATTTAAGTTTTCGAAGTCATGTTCAAGAATTCTACCTAACCCAGGAATATTTTTCTCCAATGTTTTCTTCTAAAAGGACTACAGTTCTACATTTTACATTGAGATCTATTATCCATTTAGAGTCAATATTTGTATGAGGCATGAGGTTGTCATCGGAAGGACTGATGCTGAAGCTGAAGCTCCAATATTTTGGCCACCTGATGTGAAGAGCCTGCTCGTTGAAAAAGACCCTGATGCTGGGAAAGACTGAGGGCAGGAGGAGAAGAGGGCGACAGAGGATGAGATGGTTGAATGGCATCACTGACTCAATGGACATGAGTTTGAGCAAGCTCCAAGAGATGGTGAAGGACAGGGAAGCCTGGGGTGCTGCATGCAGTCCATGGGGTTGCAAAGAGTCAGACTGAACTGTCAGACTGTTTAGTGACTGAACAAACAAACAACGAATGAGGTTTAGGTTAATATTAATTTTTTTGACAAATTGTTTCAACATCATTTTTAAATTTTTATTGGAGTACTATTGCTTTATAATGTTGTGTTAGTTTTTACTACACAGCTAAGTGCATCAGTTACATGTATACGTATATTCCCTCCTGTTGAAAGCTATCTTTTCTCTGCTGAATTGGCTTTGCAACTTTGTAAAAAATAGGCTGATTGTGTGTAATTTATGCAGACTTTCTTTTATGTTCCACTGACGTATGTTTACATTTCTCTGCCAATACCACAGTGTCTTGATCACTAACATTATATACTAAATCTTAAAATTGAGCAGATCATAAATCATATGATTATATCAATTGATGCAGAAACATAATTTGACAAAATTCAATATATATTCATAATAAAAACTCTCAGCAAACTAGGAATAAAGGGAAACTTCCTCAACTTGATAAAGAACATCTTCCAAAACAGCTACTGTTAACATCATATTTATGGTCTGAAAATTACGTCTGGTACATGCATGATCATTTAATTCTCTTCCCTGTGGTTTTGGCTCCAGCTGCAGCCACATCAAAACACATATCCTTAGCAAGGACTCTCCCTGAAAAGAAGTATTTTCTCCAAATAGAATTTAGGGCACACATGAGAAGATAAAGTGTTTCCCCATCTTATTCTACGTACAGTCAAGTTCTAACCTTTGCTTGATGAAGGAAATCTCTATTATCATCAATTAGATATATCCTCAGTACAACAGTGAACTCCCTGATGTTCAAGCTGGTTTTAGAAAAGGCAGAGGAACCAGAGATCAAATTGCCAACATCCGCTGGATCATGGTGTGAGGAAGTAACCTGTAAGATTTAGAAATTTTCCAGACCAACTGAAAGGTTATCTCTGTTATTTGTGACTCACAGACCCTGACCTGGAGGGTTTGTGACTCACAGACCCTGACCTGGGGGGTTTGTAACTTACAGACCCTGACCTGGAAGGTTTGACTTTCCAGAGAGTCAGAAAAACAAGTTGTGTAAACTGTGTGTTATCCGCAGAATTATATCGCCAGACCCTCATGAGCCTATCCTTGTAAAGGTCAGCAGTATTGTGACCAATCATGATATATCTATACCTCCCCGCCCAATGTGGTTTTTTGTGCTTAAAAACTGTCCTGTAACTGTCATCGGGGTTCGCTCCTTGCTTGAGGAGGACAGAACCCCGGCGCGCCGGTTCAATAAATCCTCTTGCTATTTGCATCGATCCTGTGTCTTGGTGGTCTTGGGCGACGGACTCCAGGGCGGAACCTTGCGGTTCAACAATAAAAAAAAAAAAAAGACCAATATTTTATTACACAAAAGCAAAGTAATGACAACGGTTCAACCCTCTGCTTGCAAAAAATATTCTAGAAGAGAAGTCAAAGGATTCACTCACCTACATGTTCTGGGTTGCTTACTGGGCATTTACAGTCCACTGCTAGATCAGATGAGTTTATTCCCTTTGACAACCATTGATATGCCAGTTGGCCTTGCATCCTAGGCAAGTAGTGGTTTATAGGAAAATAATGAGCAGTTATTCACTTTTTAATTATAATTCATCCACTTCACTGTGTTCAGTGCTGAGCTGTCCCCTACCCTAACTCAGAACTAACTTCTAATTTATTCTCTTTATAAAAATGTTTTCTTCCCATACATTTATATATTTGATATAGATACAAAAGGAGACATTTGAACCAAATTTTAGAGTTCATCAAAGTTCAGGGGCATAAGAATTCCAGGGAGAAAGAATTTAAAAAGGGTAATAAGAATATGGAGTGTTCTATAAATAGTTTGATTTGTATAAAATATAATAAATTACAGATATTTTCCTTATAAGATTGTCATTTGGATCAAAAGAGGCTAGTGCCATGCATGTTAAAATAACGCGTGCATGCTAAGTCACTTCAGTAGTGTCCAGCTCTTTTCACTCCTATGGACTTTAGCCCTCCAGGCTCCTCTATTCATGGGATTCTCCAGGCAAGAATACTGAAGTGGGTTGCCATGCCCTTCTCCAGGGGATCTTCCCAACCCAGAGATCAAACCTGAGTCTCACATCTCCTTCATGGCAGGTGAATTATTTACCACTAGCACCACCTGGGAAGCCCATGTTAAAATAGTATCTAATATTAATTACCACTACATACTTTACATTTGTTTGACCACTTAATTTTGTATCACAATGTTGGTTCCCCTAGTACATTACTCTTACTGGCAATTACCCTCAATTCTAGACTTCCTGCTCTGCATTTGGGCTTCTGTTCAGAAAATGGTCTGTGATGACTCCAGATCTGTGGTTAAACATAAGGAATAAGTCTTCAGAAAGAAATCAGAACAGGAGAAATGACCTGCTTATCCTGGCCTTATAGTATTGACAGCTGCTTCCATAATAGACCTGCTGGAAGGGAAATCTGAAAATGACTTAGGACTTCTAGTTGACAATCCTACTGGGCCCAAGATCCAAATTCAGAAAGAGTGGGTGGCCTAAGTCCACCGTGTGATTAAATATTGTTTTCTCAGTTTGGACCAGGGATAAATATTTGAACAGGAAGCTTTGTATCATTTAGCTAAGGCCTTGACGGAGTGAGCAGTGACCAGAGCCCAAGCCTCAGACACACAGCTAGGCATTTCAGAAAGAAATCGGAGAGACCCCCATCCCACAAAGGAAAGGCTCTGTCCTGAGAATGGCTGGTAGGAGGCGGACGGAGGTTGTGGGAGGGGGGTCAAGTATTTGTAAGAGGATGGACGGAGTGTATCATTTTGTTAATGGAGGTGAATATTCTAGTGCCCAAAATGGGTTTTCTGAAATTATTTCTCTGGAAGACAGAAACATAACATAAACATAGAGTGAATACAATCCAAATCAGGGTGCTTCTTGTGGGTTGCTGTGCTATAAGACTTAGCTGGACGAGAAGGGTGAGAGCCAAGAGCAAAGGGTTTGGAGAAATGAGAGGGCAGGGCCATAAGCTAACACTTAATTAACTAATTAAAAGCACATAGCTGAGAACGCTGATTCTTAATTCAGAATGGTTTGAATAAGAATCTTGCCTCAGATTGTAACTGGGGCTTCCCAGGTGGCTCAGTGGAAAAGAATCCACCTGCTAATGCAGGAGACGGGGGTTCGAACCCTAGATCAGGAGATCCCCTGGAGGAGGAAATGGCAACTGGCTTCAGTATTCTTGTCTGGAAAATGCCATGGACAGAGGAGGCTGGCGAGCTACAGTCCATGGGGTTGCAAAGAGTCGGATTCCACTGGGCACACAAGCACGTACCCTCAGGTTGTAACTGACTAGCAATCTGGTTGGAAGTAAGTAGAATCACCTCTTTGAATCTCAAACCACTAATCTGTAAAATGAAATATAAACTTTCCCTTGTAGGGGTGTAATGAACAGTTTTGGTACAGTTCTAGACCACCAGCTTCTTTGCCACAGATATCATGGTCGCAAGCATTTTCACTACAGACATTTTGGCCTCATAACTAACTGGCCACAAGGCAATTTTGCTCTAAAAGATAAAAATAATGAAAGATAAAAGAGGGACACTTAAAAGGATATAACAAAACATTTAAGAAATGAATAATGAAATTTTAAAAGCTTAATTGTGAAATACAATTATTTGAATACATTAAAAATGTGCAGATTCATGACAATATTATGCAAATAACTGATTTTACTTTGTAGGTTGTACTTAAGCATTGTCTTTTTTTTTTCTTTTGCTTGTGGAGTTGTCTCTTCACTCAGAATTGCACATTTTTGCTAAAACTTCCTCCTTCAGTTTTCAAATACTAGGATACATATTTGTAACTGAGCTCTGTATTGCATTGTGAAATCCTCTACAGGATTGTTGCTCTCTTAACATTGTGTCACATATCCAGTGACAGATGTTCCAAAGTTCCATGGGATATACTGGTTCAAATCTTTACCTTCAAATCACCCAAGGATTTGCAAACTGATATGTTATTATTTTCTAGGATGGTATGCAGTCTGACTTTGTACTATCTTATTTCACACTTGTAGTAAGTTTTATCCGCTTATTTTCTATCAAGTTTTTACATGTAGCTGTTATCATCCACTGCTTTAAGATCACCACGCCTACTCATCACTATCATCAGGACCATTATGAGGACTAAGATTTATGTAACATAAAAATAGGAGTACTGCATCCGTGGAGAAATAAAACCAAACAACGGTTAGCCAGTTGAAACTGAACTGTCAGCCAGTTATTTTTTCTTTTATGGCAAAATTGCCTTATGGCAAATTAATTATGTAGCAAAAATGACTGTGGTGAAAATGCTTGGAGCAAAGATGCTTATGGCAAAAATACCAGGCATGTGATGACTTCTTACTGATATGATGTTTCTAGTCCAATGTCTTTTCCATAATAAGCATTCAATATGTAGTATGTTGGGGCTTCCCTCTTAGTTGGTAAAGATATTGCCTGCAATGGAGGAGACCTGGGTTCAATCCCTGGGTCAGAAAGATCCCCTGGAGAAGGAATTGGGAACCCACTCCGGTATTCTTGCCTGGAGAATCCCATGGACAGAGAAGCCTGGCGGGCTTCAATCCATGGGGTCATAAGAGTCGGAAACGACTTAGCGACTAAAGAGAGAGATAGAGAGATGTGGTAGGTTCTCATAAGAGTAAAGGATTTTGTATTTAAGAACTGTGTTTGAGTGCTTTCTGTGTTCTATCAGTTCAAAGACAGATGAAGAAAAAATGTTGATCTTTCAGGATTCAGAAACAGTTTTAACTGAGTAATTATTGCTGTATATGAATGATAAGGAAATTTCAGGGAGTAACTTGCTTGGTTCACTAGTAAGGGCAAAGTTGTTATTTGAGTCCATGTGTTTAGTTTTAGACATGATACCTTTCCTGGGCCAGGTTGCAACTCTATCTAGTCACCCTTTATATACAAATAAAACAAAATAAAAAAACACAAAAAAAAAAAAAAAAACAACTTCTCTTTGTTTCTTTAATCAAGATCTCCGGATGTTGGTCAGCATCATCCTAATGGCAAATGCTATCCTGGAGAAAGGAGGGTGTGCCGGACTCTGGGGCTGCCAGGACACCCAGAACCTCCAGGTATAAGAGGGTCTCCTGGTCCCAGAGGTGAGAAATACATTCTTCTGCTTTTTATTTGCACCTCCTGTTTCATGTTTTTGGTAGGAATGTCATAATCCTCATAAACTCAGGAGCACAAGGCATTGAGGATTAAAAGAATGTGGAGGAAATGGTCAGCTGTAGGGCTGGGTCCCAGGGCGGGGGAACCAGAGCTCAAATCACAGGAAACAAGAGAGACTGGCCTAGTTCTAGAACCAGGGTACTAAATCCATGTGGGTTAGTCATGGTGGGAACATGTGCTAAGTAGAGTCAGTATCATGAATCAGACTGTCTGATAAACAGCAAAAAAGGGGGGTTTAATAAGTGTAGCAGGGCATCATATATCATCAGAACATTGGGTTTCATTGAGCACTTAGAGCCCCAAACCTAGTTCTTATGAAAAGGATGATGCCCAGGGAGCACCTGAGTACAAAGCAAGATTCTTCCCAGATTCTGTCCTGGTTATCAGGACTTCTTTGTAGCCAATGAGACCAGACCAAGAGGGGCTCTCAGGAAAGATCACAGCTGTGTGTCATCTCTTATTGGGCCATTATCATGGGCCTTACGGGTTAGATTTGGTAATCCAAAGGCTTTCTGGTCCCCAGACTTAGACACCCAGGCCTTTTTATTGTCTTCACTAAGATTAGAACCATTAGCAAGAATTTTCCTTCCCAAGGTTGGGACGATCCCCTGGAGAAGGAAAATTTCTGCTAGGAAGATCCTCTGGAGAAGGAAAATTCTTGCTAAAGATCAAACCCTGGTCTCCTGCATTGCAGGTAGTTTCTTTACTGACTGAGCCACCAGTGAAGCTCTCAGCAAGAATTAGTCCCACCCAAATCAGGATGAAATAATATATAGGAAATAATACATATGCACCACGCATAAAAGGATGATGCCCAGGGAGCACCTGAGTACAAAGAGAACATGTGCTAAGTAGAGTCAGTATCATGAATCAGACTGTCTGATAAACAGCAAAAAAGGGGGGTTTAATAAGTGTAGCAGGGCATCATATATCATCAGAACATTGGGTTTCATTGAGCACTTAGAGCCCCAAACCTAGTTCTTATGAAAAGGATGATGCCCAGGGAGCACCTGAGTACAAAGCAAGATTCTTCCCAGATTCTGTCCTGGTTACCAGGACTTCTTTGTAGCCAATGAGACCAGACCAAGAGGGGCTCTCAGGAAAGATCACAGCTGTGTGTCATCTCTTATGGGGCCATTATCATGGGCCTTATCAAATAATACATATGCACCATGCATAGGTACTATAAGTACCTTATGCGCATTGTCTCATTACAACTTCGCAATAATCACATGAGACATCAATAATAATATTTTCAGATGAGGAAATACAGCCCAGAAAGGTTGATTAACTTTAGTAAGATTACACAGCTGGTCAGTTTCAGAGATGTGACTTGAAACCATTTAATCATACAGCAAAGATCAATCTCTTAACCATGATGTTATCTAAAAAAAAAAAAAGTGATGGTTTCACACATTGACTGGGTCTCATCTTTTTATTGGATTCTATGTCCTTCTTACTGTGTCTTGTCCGTTTCTCTAAGGAATACCAGGTTTACCAGGTGTGATGGGAATTCTAGGACCAAGTGTAAAATGCCCGTGCCAGAGAAAGTCCGCCTTCACTGTGAAGCTCAGTGGCCAGCTGCCTTCACCTTCGAAGCCTGTCCCCTTCACAGAGGTCCTGTACAATGCCCAGAGAGGCTTACAGGAGGAGGCTGGGGTCTTCACACGCGGGTGCCAGGAAATTACCATTTCCTCTTCGATGTGGATCTCCATCACTGCAAGGTGACTGTTCAGCTGATGAGGGACAAAAGTTCTGTCTTAGAAAAGCATCAGATCTCCACCAAAGAGCCCAGGAATCTCTCTGGTATGTTGACCCTGCTGTTGTGCATAGGCGAGAAGGTATGGCTGGAAGCAAAAGTGGAAACCGAGAAGCCGGAGCAAGCCAGAGTTAGTTTATTTCTCTGGTTTCCTAACATAGTTCTGGCCTCTTTCTGTAGCAAAAGCAAATCCCTTATGACTCTGCTGTCAAAAGCAAACAAATAAATATGCACTATATCTTGGCCTCTTGGGCTTTAGATTTTCTGTTCATATGAGAGAACTGGTAGGTTTGGTCACAGTAGAACTGGACCTTTGAATTCTACTTCAGAAATCATGACATTATTTCACTTAAATCACTCTTCTGATAGCTTTCAGGGCCAAGCTGCCTCCCTGTCCCCAGATCCCCATTACTGGATGGACACCCTCTTATCCAAGAGAAATAGGCTCACAGTGCCTCCCATTCCCCAATCTACTTCTCCATCTAAGTGACAAGCTTCACCACATGCGCCTCCTCATCTCTCTAATCCTTCCCTCTCTGTCACTCACACCATGAATCTGGTCAAGTCATTTTTATGGTTAAAGAAGGTTGAAGAAAAACACACTGCCATCATCCTGCTTATGATAATGATAAGATTTATCCTCCTTCTGTAACAACAAAAACTTGGGGAAATTTATATGATTTAAGGTAACACTGATGAAACGGGGAAAATAACTTAATAGAAGTTTATTTCTCACTTATTAAAATTCCAATATTGGTATTCCTGGCTGGAGGGTGAATCTCTCCTGAACAGTGATTCTGGGATTCAGACTCCTCCCGTCCTTTATGGCTCTGCTATCTTTGACATGTGGCTTACTGGCTTACAAGCTTCCATTATTCTCACATCAAGAGAGCCAAAGTGGAAAGATCCTGGAGAGTCCTGTGGGAGATGGTTTTTTAACTGGGGAACGCCAAGAGATGGGTCACAAAAGTTTTGCTTGCATGCCGTTGACAAAAATTCAGTCATTGGTTATCCCTAACTTTACCTCTTTCACAAGTGTGGAATTTTGGTAAATAGATTCTAAACACTTAAAAATCACTCTTCTCATAAAGTCACAGATGTAGAAAACAAACTTATGGCTATAAAGTGGGGGAAGGGAGGGTGGGATGAATTGGGAGACTGGGACTGGCATGTGTAGATTGCTATATATAAAATAGATAACTGACGTGAATCTGCTGTATAGCATAGGGAACTCTGTTCAGTGCTCTGTGGTGGCCTAAATGGAAAGGATATCTGAAAAGAGGAGACATATGATGTGTACGTATGGCTGACTCACTTTGCTGAACAGCAGAAACTAACCCAACATTGTAAAGCAACTACACTCCAATAAAAATTGTTTAAAACTCCCTCTTCTCAGAGCTGCCAGGCTCTTCTCAGAGCCTCTTCTCAGAGCTCATCTTTCTTCTTGTCCCCAAATCCACATTACTGCCTGGAAGAATCCTTTATCATAGTTGCAAATTAAATGAGAAAATTACATAGCCATTTAAAAGGACAATAAAAGCACTTGATTTTTTTAAAAATCAGAACTTCTTAAAAGTTTAAAAATCTGTTAGGAAATAAAGAATAAAAGAATTTTCTTTTTTATATTTTAAATTTATTTATTTTTAATTGAAGGATAATTGCTTTATGGAATAGTGTTGGTTTCTGCCAAACATCAACATGAATCAGCCATATGTATACATTTGTCCCCTCCCTCTTGAACCTTTCTCCCATCTCCCCCCCCATCCCACCTGAGAATTCTCTTAATCTGATAGTGATGACTGAAAAGTTATACACAGAGCCTCTCACCCTGGAATGTGAGCTTGCAGACTGTGACCTAAAGTAATATGCCCACAATCACTTCTACTCAGTACTGTACCAAAGATTTTCACCCATTGCATAAGCAGGAAGAAATATAAAGTTAGAAAGGAAGAATCAAAGTTTATCATATAACCAGTGTATGAATTCAAGCAGAAGAAAAACCATGTATGTGTTATTAAATTAATGAAAATTAAGAAACATTTTGGATATAATTTAATTCAAAAATCAATTGTGCTTTCTATAGCAGAATCAATTAGTCAGAATATAAAATGAATCCAATTTAGCAACAAAAATAGCAAATATAGATAACCTGGACTGGGGAAGAGGGAGCCAAGCTCACCGACGGAGCCGGCAGAAAAGAGCAAGAATGGATTGATCCAATTGTTTGGCTCATCTCCCATTGTTTGGTGGTTCCCACAGCCATCTCTGCTCTGCCTCCGACAGGCCTGTGCCTACTGACGGCTGGGAGGAAGGCCCAGAGTAACAGAGGGCACTGTATCTTTTATTTTTTAAAGCAAATGTATCTAGGATGAGACCTAACAGAATTGTGAAACTATTATGGAGAATAGTATACATTTTTACTGAAAGGTTTTAAACAAGATAAAGAGAAACCCTGTTCAGGGATTGTAAGACTTAACATGCATGCATTTTCCCCTAAACTGGCTGATAGCATTCATCGATGGAATCCTAGTCAGATAAAGAAAGATGTTATGGGGGAGTGTTTTGTTCGGAATATGCCTAGAGTGTATCCTGAAAGAACTGGCAGGCATATTGAACAGCAGGTAGGCGTGTTCGCAGTAGCATAGTAACAACTCAGATGTACCTTGACAGTAGCATAGACACAGGATTCCCGGAGCACACATGTCGTGGAGGGCTATACAGTGAAATTAAATGAGCATTGCCTACAAACGTTTCACGTACTGTGAAGCGAAAGTACTATTGATTTAAAGGATTCTTACAATAATATCCCATGTTTATAAATTTAAAAAACATGCAAACCAGGAGCTCCCTGGTGGCCTAATGATTAGAATCCTGGGTTTAATCCCCGGTTGGGGAAACTGAGATCCCATAAAAAATAGAAACAAAAACAACAAAAAAGCACGTACTAAAATTAATAAACATTAAAAAAAAGCCATGCAAACCTAGACTACATTAAAAAATTTTTTTATTAGTTATTTATTTATTTAGTTTTGGCTGGGTCGGGTCTTCATTGCTTCCTGCGGGCTCTCTCCACTTGCCTTGAGCAGGGTCTCCTCTTTGTTCTGGAGCACCGGCTCTAGGTGTGCAGGTTCAGTGGCTTCAGCTCTCGGGCTCTAGAGTGTGAGTAGTTGTGGAGCGTGGGCTTAGGTGCCCTCCAGCATGTAGGATCTTCCTGAACCAAGGATGGAGCCCATGCCCCCTGCACTGGCAGGCGGAGTCTTGACCACTGGACCACCAGGGGAGCCCTAAACTACATTTTTAAATGATTGATGTGTGTGTATTAAGATGAAGAAAAAATTAGCAGCAAGTCCTGAAAGGAGCATGGGGTCTTTTAAAAGAATTCTGCCCAGGCAGTTATTTTATAGTCACTTATCACATTGTTCATTTATGCTTTGCCCTTTTCGGTATTCAGGCTTTGTTCACAATTAGGAAATCGTTAGTATGCAGCCACGGTGATTTCAGTCTCAATTCAGGACCACTGGTCACAATTAGATCCTTTGCGTTGCTTAGCAACTCCACGCTGTGTCCTTCACTCCCAATTGCAATTTCACATCCTCATTCTCTCTAAAGATCTCCAGCACCAACATTCAGCTGATTACCCTGCGTTCTGTTTTGCCTAGAAAAATAAATAATTAGAAGCAAACTTTTCAAAGTCCTTCCATCGCATTGACTCACAGTTCTGCCCCTCAGCTGAATTTTCTGCCTTCTGGCTTGTTCCTCAGGCTGACACCTACACTGCTGTGTAGGAATTCCACTTGTGCACTTGGTCCTGTTTTCTTGAGCTACTTATGGACATAGTTTTAGCCCGTCTCCCCTCTCTCACCTAGTTTTGTTCTCTACTAGATCATTCCTTCTGTGTGTAACTACACCAGGTTTCCACATCTTCAAAGAGTAAGTTTTCCCTTGACACCAAACCCTTCTCCAACTACTGCCTGGTTTATCCTCTTTACACAAAATCTTCTCAAGAAAGTTTCTATGGGCTGAGTTATATATCCACGAAATTATCATGCTGAAGTCCCAACCCTTAGCACCTCAGAATATTACAGGACTTTTACGGAGGTGATTAAAGTCTTGAGGGGGGATCCTGATCCTATTATGAATTGGCAATTTGGACACAGGAGGGTGCAGAGGGAAAAAACATGTGAAGACTCAGTAAGGAGGTGGCCATCTACAAGTCAAGGAGAGAGGCCTCAGAGAAAGCCAGCCCTACCAACACCTTGATCTCAAATATCCAGCCTCCAGAACCATGAGAGAAGAAATGTCAGCTCAATCACCCAGTTCTGTGGTCCTAAAACAGTTGTCTATGCCTCAGTTCCTAATTTCTCTTTCTTTTCAACATATTTCACTCAAGCTTTCTGTATTGTCCCACCAAAAGTATCATTATCAATGTCACAAATAGCCCTGAAATTGGATCCGGATGATCAGTCAACCTTTTACTTGACACACTTGATCCCTGACTTGTTGCTACATTTCCCCTCTGATGCCTGTGTCACCACACTTGCCTGATTTTCCTCCAACCCGAGAAGTTTCTCTCTCAATCCCCTATACGTTGGCATGTCCTGTTTTTTAGATTTGTTCTTTTTACTTCTTACCTCCTTTCACCCCAGGGCTTTCCTAGGGACTCAGTGGTAAAGAATATGCCTGCCAGTGCAGGAGAGGCAAGAGACGTGGGTTCAGTCCCTGGGTCAGGAAGATTCCCTGGAGAAGGAAGTGGTAACCCACTCCAGTATCCTTGCCTGGAGAATCCCATGGACAGAGGAGCCTGGTGGGGTACAGTCCATGAGGTCACAAAGAATTGGACACAATTTAATTACTAAACAGCAACAACAATCCATGCACCCCACATGTGATTTCATCCCATGTTGTGCTTTTGAATAGCTTCTAGATGCTGACAGTTCCAGAAATGTCTCTTTCCAGACCAACCTCCTGGACGTCAAACTCTACTGAGATATCAGACAGTGCTGAATGGTCAGCACAGCCCCATGAAATAGTAATTCTACAGGAAACACACTTTACTGAAGATGGGCAGAGAACACAACAGAGAAGCCATCACAAATACTACAGAGACATTTGGGAGATTCTGAATATGTCAGGCAGAGATTATGGGATCTCTTTTCTCATCCCAGAAAATGATCAAGTTCCAGAGTGCTGGCTGCTAACTGTGTGATCAGGACACGATGGTGCAGGAGAGACATTTCTTTCAGGGATCTCTAGGGTTTTATGCCTTCCCTGGTGGCTCAGCGTTAAAGAATCCACTTGCAGTGCCAGAGCTGCAGGAGACACGGGTTCGATCCCTGGGTCAGGAAGATCCCCTGGAGAAGGAAATGGCAACCCACTCCAGTATTCTTGCCTGGGGAATTCCGTGGACAGAGGAGCCTGGCAGGCTATAGTCTATGGGGTTGCAAAGAGTCGGACACGACTGAAACAACTAGACATGCATGCAGGGCTTTATACTTTGAGAGTCACCTGGGCCTTCTGGTCATAAGGGTTACATGACTAGCTTCCATGTTTTATCAATACATTAGTAAGTTGCATATTTATTTAAAATAAACCACTCGAGCATTAGCTCTAAGGTTTAGAAAATGTCTGACTGGTTACATTTACAAACTTCCTTGAGAAAGGTGAAGATCAAATGTCGGAGCAACTAACTATCCATCCTTTCTTTATTTAAAAAATAATTTTTAATTGACATATAGTTGAATTACAATATTAGTTTCAGGTGTACAGCACAGTGATTCAGTATTTTTACAGGTTATACTCTGTTAAAAGCTGTTACAACATAGTGGCTATAATCCCCTGTGCTCTACAATATATCCTTGCTGCTTATCTGCTTTATTCATAGTCGTTTGTATCTGTTAATTCCTTACCCCTAATTTGTACCTTCCCTCTCTTTTTTGGTAACCATGAGTTTTTCTAGATTTGTCAGTCTGTTTCTGTTTAGCATATGTATTCGTTTATATTTAAAATGAGCTATTTAATGATTGTATATTTTGCTAAATGGGCTTTCAGAAAATAAACACCCTAGGAAGAATGATGGAAACTCAAAACTTGTTGAAATATATATTGTAAATATTTTGTAAGAATTAACATTATACCATTTACATTTCAAAGCGAACTTCTAGTAGCTTGATGAATTATACTTATGCTGAATCACATAACATTTGTCCCAAGGATCACTGAGAGTTTATTTCTTTTCCTTCAATATTTTCTCATTCTGTTTTTTGGATTGGGTAATTCCCTTGATCTTTAAATTACTAATCCTTCCCCCTGCCAGCTTTGATCTGCTTTTGACCTAACCTAGTTAATTTTTTTTCAGTATTTTCTTTTCCAGCTCTCAAATTTACTTTTTGAATGTAATTTTTATTTTGCTATTGCAATTCCCTCTCTAAACATATATTTCCTTTATTTTTGAACACACTTCCCTTATGTAGAAATATATATATTTATGATAGTTACTTTTAAGTTTGTATTAATTTCAATGTCTGGGCCTGGTTGAAGTGAATTTCTATCAACTGCTCTTTTTTCTTTGCTGAAGATGGGAAGGTGTTTCTCATACTTCTGTTTCTTATAATTTTTTTGCTTGAAAACTAGTTATCATAGATAATACATTGTTGAGTTTTGTTAAACTGTTCTGAGGATTATTATTTTCTATATTGTTTCTATTTATTTATAATATATAGATAATATATATTTCCATATGTTATATTTCTATATTATTTTCTATATTGTTCTATTAGGCAGTTAACATGTCTGAACTCTAGCTGCAAATATTTGCCCTGCTAATATTTCTGCTCTCTTTCTTGGGTTTCTAACTCTTGATTGATTTATTTTTAACCAGACCTCTGTGGGTTTTCCCTGATGCTTGGTGCCAAACATACAAGCAGAATTTAGAGAGAGACTGGGCTCGCCCTGTGGGCCTCTTGTCTGGGGGGATACCCCAATTTCCCACTGCAGGGCCGGCTCTACCCTCTACCACCTTGAGGCCGCAAGGCTTCAGTGTTCTGTCCAAACTGCATTGCTGTGAGATATGTTCAGCTGAAAAGGCAGAAAATCACAAGTCTCGTCCTGGGCTGCTGTGTCTTTCAAGAACAGGTTTCTTTCTTGCCTCTGCCTGATTTTTCAAGAGGCCCTCTGTTGTCTCATGCATATGGAATTCTCAGCCAGTACTTGCTTTGAGTTCATACTTACACCTTGGGTCTAGAGACTCTCCAGCTGCCAACACTTAATTCCTTTAAATTTCCAGGTGATTCTTCCAGCTCTGAACTCCTCTTTCTGGCACCTTAGGTGGGTGGTAAGGCTATAGACTTCTCTGCTGTTTTTGGCTATAGGGGATGTGAAGGGTTGGGGAGTGGGCTAGGCCAGAAAGGCACACTACTGCAAATTCTACCCTTTCTAGAGGAACATTTTTGAGCATATACACTTTGCCATCCACTGTCTTATTTTGTATGCTTTCAGTGTCGTTTCAGTATTTTATCAGGTTATTATAGTACCCGTGGCATAAACTTCAGGCCTTTTACTTTGATTGTTATCCTGACAGTCAATTAAGAGATATACTTACGGTAGCAGATCTTACATAAGATGTTAGATGGAAAAGCTTTACATCACAGCTGTGCAAACAAGTTAAGTGGAATGAAATCTGAGCCTCCCAGGTTCTTCAAAGTTGTTGCCGTATTTCAGGCCCTTTCTCTTCCTTCACAGTTTTACACTGATTCAGCTCCTTTTATTTTGTTATATACACATCCACTTACTTTTTGGCTGGAAGTCTATCTTTTCAGATCTAAGGATTTTTTTAAAACAGTCTGTGTACTCGGAAATTAATTAGAGGGCCCCTCAAGATTGATTTCTAAACAGGAAAGCTTATAAATGTTAAATAAGTAAAAATATATAAATAAAAATATAATTATGTATACAGTTTATATATATAACTATATATAGGTAAAATTTTGTATACATATATATTCACACACATTGTGTATGTTTTAGGATCATATATGTGTTCCTGTATGATTGTTGCAATAAGTTAGTTTGTATCTGTGTTATTAAAATCTAAAAGTATAAGGTGCTAACTCTAATACACATAAATAACTACAAATGATATAAAAGAAAGTGCTAGGAAGTTGAGGGTAAAATTGGACTATTTTTTGGCAACCTATCTAAAAGTAGGGGTTAGGATTATGTTTAGGGACAAACCTCGGAACTCCTCACGGCTCAGTTGACCTGCGGTTCATCTGAATGGGACGAAGGGACTTAGAGCATCGGCTGCAGGGAACAGACAGTCTAAGCTGGTCACGCTACTGAAATCATGTCCATATTTCTTGTGAGTCAAATGATGTGTATACTTTCTATTACACTGAAAGCAAACATTTAGCAGAGATGCGTGGCCTGGTCAACATTTCCATACCCTAAAACCGTGTCAGTGTTTAAACAAAAGGTCATTCATTCTGGTTAGTAGAAGCTATAATGTTTTAATCCTTCCTTCTTCTGCCTCCCACCATTGTGTCAATTACAAATTGGCACTTGCCATCTTCCTCTACAAGGATTAAATCATGTGCTGCTGCAGCTGCTGACCTTCAACAGCCCCTGAAAGGAGTTCAGGGTAGAAAACAGAAATGAGGTACTCTGTGCTCAGGGAAAAACTGGCAGAACAGGTCTTCAGATAGTTAGATATTTTCCAGAGCCAATTTTTTGAGCCCAATTCTGTGTCTCCTCATTTCTAGAAAGCACTAAAATCCTTTATGGTGACGACTGTTGCCCGTGACTAGCAAAAACTTCACGAGACCAGCAGAAACTTTCTGGAAAAACATGTGCTTGATTCCACATAGCCCCTCTTTACCAGAATCACATATATACTGACCTCCCCACCCTGACCCCGCCTCTCTGGAGCAGTCACTCAGAGGAGGTGCTGTCTCCTGGCTGCAGTCCTCATTTTTGCCCCAAATAAAACTTAGCTCGCAACTCTCACACTGTGTATCTTTTAAGTCGACGTTAGTAAGTAGAAATTAGTAGTAAATGTTTCTTTCCCACTCATGGGAAAAGTTATACCTACCTGCACGCCTTGGCTACACATGTGCATGTGTGTATGTGGACATGTGTGCACACACACACACACACACACACACATACACACTGGAAGTCAGAAGTAGCAAGTGTCAGTTTTGTGCTTTGCATGTTTTTTTTCATCCCTATATAGTTATAAAAATGCCTTCTAAAAATGGTGAGAAATTGAGTGGGAAAATTTACATTAAAAAGGTTTTAGGTGGATTAAGTGCCTCATTGATGTTCTTTACCATTAGTAGAGACTTCATATCCAGAAACAACTAAAGTGTTTGAAAGAAAGAAAATATACTGTTTCCGTCTTCCTTGCAGTTTTTCAGAAATAACTAAAAAATATTGGTGAAACAACATGTCTTCTTTCAAAATATTCTTGGATATTATAGAGCACCAGGTAAATTAAGACAAAAGCAGGTAAATCTATTTTACTGAGAGTGAAGGGCTTGGAGCATAGTAAGTACTTTCAGTATGTATAATTTTGTTTCTTCTTGTTCTCCCTGCTGCTGCTGCTGCTAAGTTGCTTCAGTCGTGTCCAGCTCTATGTGACCTCGTAGACGCAGCCCACCAGGCTCCTCCATCGTTTTCCCTATCACTCTGTAAATATCTATCTACTGAATAAATGCATTAATGGTTTGAGTGAGTATAGACTAAATCACACTACGAGTTATGATTGGAACAAAGTCAATTTTTAGTGACAACAAAATAACAAATCTGATTATACCAAGTTAAACTTACCATGTGCTAACAACTGTGCTTTCACAGCATCATCTTTCAGGATTTGAAACAGCTCAACTGGAATTCCATCACCTCCACTAGATTTGTTCGTAGTGATGTTTTCTAAGGCCAACTTGACTTCACATTCCAAGATGTCTGGCTCTAGATCAGTGATCACATCATCATGATTATCTGGGTCGTGAAGATCTTTTTTGTACAGTTCTTCTGTGTATTCTTGCCACCTCTTCTTAATATCTTCTGCTTCTGTTAGGTCCAGACCATTTCTGTCCTTTATTGAGCCCATCCTTGCATGAAATGTTCCCTTGGTATCTCTAATTTTCTTGAAGAGATCTCTAGTCTTTCCCAATCTGTTGTTTTCCTCTATTTCTTTGCATTGATCGCTGAAGAAGGCTTTCTTATCTCTTCTTGCTATTCTTTGGAACTCTGCATTCAGGTGCTTATATCTTTCCTT
>SJYT01064067.1:148942-224574 GCA_006410635.1 Cephalophus harveyi
GAAGGAGATCAACCCTGGGATTTCTTTGGAAGGAATGATGCTAAAGCTGAAACTCCAGTACTTTGGCCACCTCATGCGAAGAGTTGACTCATTGGAAAAGACTCTGATGCTGGGAGGGATTGGGGGCAGGAGGAAAAGGGGACGACCGAGAATGAGATGGCTGGATGGCATCACTGACTCGATGGATGTGAGTCTGAGTGAACTCCGAGAGATGGTGATGAACAGGGAGGCCTGGCGTGCTGCGATTCATGGGGTCGCAAAGAGTCGGACACGACTGAGTGACTGAACTGAACTGAACTGAACAACTGTGCTAAGTGTTTCTCTGCTCTCATTGTTTCAAAAACTATTGAGCACCTAGAATGTGCTAGACATATGCGGGATTTTGAGATTACAATAAAGACCAAAATAAAAGCTAGTTTTTGATATCATGAAACTCACAGTTTAGCAGAGGAGAGAGACATTAGTCTGAGAATTTTTAAAATGAAAGAATAAAGTGATAGCTGTTATTACAAAGAAGTAAGAAAACCATAATGTAAGAATGCATAAAAGGGGCCAGTTATTTTATCATCAGTTCCTTTCTCAAGAAACTATTTCTGAATTCTGACTGAGCACAAACAATGTTGGTGATTATGGAGATAAGTGACCTGGGCAGAGGGTTGAACAGTGTAAATGCCCTGTGGCAGTGTGGTCCAATGACCATGCATTATTTAAGGGACTAAAACTTCAGTGTAGCTGGAAACCAGTCACTAAGGAAAACTGTAGTAGGAAAAAAAAATGGAGAGGTGTAAAGTAAATCATATTAATAATTTATTTTTTTATTGAGGTATCATTGACAAAATGAAGTTATTTCCAAATGCACAACATAATGATTCAATATTTGCATATATATTGTGAAATGATCACCATAGTAAGTCTACATAACAACTGTTATCATACATAGCTACAGAATTTGTTTTCTTGTGATAAGAACTTTTAAGATTTACTCTCTTAGCAATTTTCAACTATACAATTACAATTTGATTTTTATCCTAAGAAAAATGAGAAGCCATGAAATGATTTTGCTCAGAGATTAATAAGATAACCTTGTCTTTTGTGCAGTGAGCATTCACTGCTGGGACAGATAAGTCCAATCAAAGAGGCACCGAGTGGAGGACTGGCCCACCAGTTAGCACAGTGACAGGTGAAGATGATGGTGTTGCTTGTAGGAGTGTAATGATGGAAATTGATTTAGCTTGGTGACAGATTGGACTGGGGAGGTGACATGAAGGGAGGTAGGTGGCCCTAATCAGTAGATGGTGATGTTCATGGGGAAAGGAAACAATGGAAATACAGGAGGTGTTGGAGGAAGAAGCAGTCATGAACTCAGTTTTGGACACATCGATACGGCAATCCTGACAATGCCTCTGTGTGTATCAGTGATCTCTGATCTCTGGTAACACATTACAGAGATGATTCGTTCTCATGTCTGTGTGTGAACTAGAGTGGGATTGTTAAGGTTAGAGATTGTCTCTTAGCATAGTATAGATGTTTAAGAAATGATAGAAAGGAAAGGGGGAAGAGTAAGGAGAGTGGACGGTAGGTGAAGTCTCTAGGGGAAAGCAAGTCTGTAAAGGAAAAGAACAGGTTTATCAGGGCTGCCTTTGTTTACATTT
This sequence comes from Cephalophus harveyi, assembly GCA_006410635.1. NCBI lineage: Eukaryota > Metazoa > Chordata > Mammalia > Artiodactyla > Bovidae > Cephalophus > Cephalophus harveyi. The sequence continues at coordinate 150,595 of SJYT01064067.1, forward strand.
AACAGAAACCAGTCTGCACCAGCATACTCAACTCAGGGATTGTTATTCTCATCTGTAAGTCTGGTGTGTCTGTGCAAGGACGTTTTCTGATCTGTTTCCTACCCCTTCAGTCTGCTTAGCAATACATGTCTTTTGTTCTCAGGTTTGCAGAACTGCTGCTTCTGCCACAGGCATTGCATCTTCCTCGGTGTGGGAGTGGGGGAGGGGTGATGGGGGAAAAGGGAAGAGTAGAGGGCAGTTCAGTTCAGTTCAGTCGCTCAGTCGTGTCCGACTCTTTGAGACCTCATGAACCGCAGCACGCCAGGCCTCCCTGTTCATTACCATCTCTCGGAGTTCACTCAGACTCACGTCCATCGAGTCCGTGATGCCATCCAGCCATCTCATTCTCTGTCGTCCCCTTCTCATCCTGCCCCCAATCCCTCCCAGCATCAGAGTCTTTTCCATTGAGTCAACTCTTCACATGAGGTGGCCAAAGTACTGGAGTTTCAGCTTTAGCATCATTCCTTCCAAAGAAATCCCAGGGTTGATCTCCTTCAGAACGGTCCAAGCAAAGGATAAAAATCCAAAGAAGCAAGTCACTTGAGGATTTGTCTTTGAAAGAATCATCCAGGAAGCCCCACCTGACTATATTTCATTCTCCAGATGGTGTCACAGCCATGGTTTGCAAAGAGGGTGAGGATCATGCCCTTAACTAGGTTCATTGACAACCCAAAGTTCGAACTCTGTTAGAAATAAATTTAACAAGTGATAGAATGGGTACTGCATAGTGTCTGAGGAGTATTAAGCAACAAAATAATTCCTTTAATCTCTACCATTGCTCCTTGCTCAAACCATCTTCAAAGTATGCTGCGGCTAAGTCACTTCAGTCATGTCCGACTCTGTGTGACCCCATAGATGGCAGCCCACAAGGCTTCCCCGTCCCTGGGATTCTCCAGGCAAGAACACTGGAGTGGGTTGCCATTTCCTTCTCCAATGCATGAAAGTGAAAAGTGAAAATGAAGTCACTCCGTCGTGTCTGACTCTTAGCGACCCCATGGACTACAGCCTACCAGGCTCCTCTGTCCATGGGCTTTTCCAGGCAAGCATACTGGAGTGGGTTGCCACTGCCTTCTCCAGTATGCATCAAATGCAAAATATGGACTTGGTAGATTGTATTCATAGTTTAGTGTGACTTGAAGCAAATTTTCTTCATCTCTTTGGGATATTTGCTTTCCTAGCTATACTATAAATTGTGAAATTGAACTGGTGTCAAAGGCTGTAATCAACACTATTTTTTCCCCTCTGGTGAAAAATTATCAGAAAAAAACAAAAGGCATGATGACTTTCCTGGTTCCCCAGCCTCAATCATCCCTTGTTTCCTGACCTACCCTCTCCCCAGAGTTCCTAGGATATAGCAGAATACATGAAATTTCATGGGCTTTCAATAAGAAATTGTTGACCAGTTAATGAATAATTAATCTTTACTGCTCTTTAGGGTTACATTCACATGGGTAAAATTGGGCATTCTTAATGTGATTTATTCAGTGATCACTGAAAAGTACTGGGGCAGGGAGGGAAGTTTGCTGTGAGGTTTAGGACCACTTGAGGAATTCCAGTGTGCCATCACCCTTTAGCCAGGATAATGTCCATAGAGCAAATACCCAAAGAACATACTTTGAATTGGTCCTTTCTTGGTTTCCATTGTGTCTAGCTTGGATTCCAGCCAGACTCTGTCTCCCAATGTCAGCTGCAAGACGACATTTCCGGAAAGATGCCTATAATCGTCCTTGGCCTTGGACTCCTTCTCCAGGATTTGAGTGCCATTCCTCATGAGCCCTAACTTCACAGCATGCTGGAATAGCTCTATGTCAAAGCCAAAGCGGTACACGCCAGGGATGGTGCAGGTGAACACTCCCGTGGTAAGACTGAAGTGGTCCTGGTCATTATGCAGGGCTTCCTTGAAGACAATGGGCTGGGAGGGGGCTGGGTGGGGATCACTCAGCTTCACTGCAAAGGCAGATTTAGTGGGAGACAAGCAACTCTCAATGTCTCCCGGAATCCCAGTTGGTCCTCACAATCCTGGAGGGCCTTGGGGCCCTGAACACCAAAGTAAAACAGAAGGAAGATAAAGGAGATTTGAAGTTCATACATTTCACAGTCCATAAATGTTTTTCCACACCACCCCTCCTACTTGGAGAAGGAAATGGCAATCCACTCCAGTATTCCTGCCTGGAGAATCCCATGGACAGAGAAGCCTAGTGGGTTACAGTCCACGGGGTCGCAAAGAGTCGGACACGACTGAGTGACTTCACCATCACCTCCTACTAACTTACACTGTACCTTCAAGGATCACCTTACACATCCTTTCCCCAGAAAGTGTCTCCTCTCTGTCATTACTGTGGAAGAATTCAGCATTTACTTTGATTGTAACATTTGCTTACACTGAATAGTCATCTCTCCCATTAAGTACCTATTTTATTTCCTTAAATAGATGATGAGTCAGTGCCCTACCTAATTTTGTTCCTAAAACACGATCATATGATATGCAAGGTCCAGATGACAGGAATAGTATATTTTTGGAAGCAGTGATTGAATAAATAATTGCTTGAATTGCCCTTTCAATTCGTTTCATAGGTATGATGTTTTTATTATCACAAATGCTAAGTAAGGAGCACTCAGGGAAGACACTTACACAGGGAACTCTAGGAATTGTAGCATTCCAGAAATAAAAAGGGGTATTAGAGCAATGTTTCCCCGGCCAGACTGTACACGACAGTCAGCTGTGGAACCTGTGAATAGTAGTGTGTTAGTTAATAATACGTGACCATCTGAATTGGAATTTCAAGGGGATAAAACCTGGAACCTAATATTAACCAATGTCCATAGATGATTTAAAGGCAGTCAGGTTAAGGAATCAATGATGCTGGATCACTCTGGTGAATAATTTCCAGTGAGATTGAGATGGTAAAGTAAGTTCTCAGAATTGAGGAGAAAGTGCATAGTGCCTTATTCTTAGTTGTTTTCTACAATACCATTTTGCCCTTGAGTTTGCAGGAAACTCATAAGTATTCCAGTGTGAATCAAGGGTGAACATAGAGTAATTATGGGCTTCCCTGGTAGCGTGGCTGGTCAAAAATCCGCCTGTAATTCAGAAGACCCCAGTTCGATTCCTGGGTTGGGAAGTTCCCCTGGAGAAGGGATAGGCTACCCACTCTAGTATACTTGGGCTTCCCTGGTGGCTCAGATGGTAAAGAATCTGCCTGCCATGTGGGAGACCTGGGTTCGATCCCTGGGTTGGGAAGATCCCCTGGAGGAGGGCATGGCAACCCACTTCAGTATTCTTGCCTGGAGAATCCCCATGGACAGAGGAGCCTGGTGGGCTATAGTCCATGGGGTCACAAAGAGTTGGATACTACTGAGCAGTAAGCACAGCACAGAGTAACCATGCCATGTTAAAGAGCACAGCAATATAGTGTCTGTCTGTCACTTAGGTTCACATGGTGGCTTCTTCAGAACACAGCCCTAAGACTCTAGGTGTGTAGATGGGCTGGGAAGTGGGAGGCCTTGGCAATTCCCCTCCAAAAACCATTGTCTCCATTGTTACTGACCATCAGAAGCATCTGCATATTTCCTTGAGCTTATAGATATTTCAGTCAGAAAAAAGTGGCCAATGCAATGTGAAGAAAAATGTTTTCTCACCTGGAGGGCCAGGTAACCATGGAGGGCCTGGAGGCCCTGGAAATCCTGGAAATCCTTGAGAATCACAGGACCCGGTAACTTCTGGAGAAGTGGCATCAGCCGTGACTGATCGAACAGACAAAGCTAAAATCCAGACATCTAGAACAGGGGGTCAAACGGATAAATATTCACATAAGTTGAAAGATGGTGCTGCTTCTCTTGAAAGATTATGTTCCCAACACTGTCTAGGCAGCCAGGTCTCCCAATCTCAAGAAATAACTGTGAACTCCATCATAAAGAGAGACTTCCCTCCACTTTCCTTCTTCCTCTTTTTTTAAAGTCTTTATTGAATTTGTTACAATATTGCTTCTGTTTTATGTCTGGGTGTTTTGGCTGAGAGGCAGGTGGGATCTTAGCTTCCCGACTAGGGATTGAAACCACAACCCCTGCATCGGGAGGAGTTTTAACCACTGGACTGCCAAGGAAATCCAACCCCCACCGCCCGCCCTCCTACTTAATGGGGTGCAATCAGGGCCAAAGATAATCTATAGTTTCCTTGTATTTGCTGTTAATATTCTTACTGAAACGTGAACTTCTGATGACCTAGAGGTTTTTTCTAGGACACTGAAACATCCAGTGTCTTTTCCCCCCCGTCTCTTTAAGTAAATAGTCTTGTGGTATTATCCTTATGACAGCTAGGTACCTGCAGCCCTTAATAATTAAGCATGGTGTTTTCTTAAAAACAAGTCATTGACTGGGGGTTTCATTTATTGATTCTACACTGCTTACTAAATGTTTTCCTTGTATCTGCATGGTAAACTTCTTTTCATCCTTAAAAAACAGTTAGGGTTCAAGACAGGGAGACATATGTATACCTATGGCTGATTCAGGTTGATTTATGACAGAAAACAACAAAATACAGTAAAGCAATTATCTTCCAATTAAAAATAAATAAATTTAAAAAAAATTCAGAGTTCACTCATCTTGGGATATCCTCCATGATTTCCTCAAAGGGAACTGATTTGTTTTATTTTAAAATGCACAGAAAGAGAAGCTGTCAAATGAACAAGTGATGATGAAGAAGTTTATGCCAAATAGTGGAATAACTTTCAATTATTTGGGGATCCAAAGACCTTTGCTTGATCCTGAAGTACTGAAACACAAGATGGTCATTGGAAATGATGTTGTTGGGTGTTTTGTTTTTTTTCAATCAGTAAAAAAGTATCACACTTCATTTTATAATGGTATATATGGTTATGTAAAATATGTTCCAGGCCTAAATGACAAAAATAATTGGTAAATAGATAGTATATCATAGCAAAATAAAAATCAGAGCCTGAAAAATTTAGTTTCTCTGAATATCTCTTTCCAAACTGTGACATAGAGATAATGAGGGTTGTGGTGAGAATCAGTGACAAATAAAGTATCTAACGCACTGTTGGCTGTAAAGAAAATGCTCAACCAGTAACTGAAAATATACAAACATGTAGGACTTTCATTGAATGACACCCCTTTACCTGCCTTAATTAAGCAGTGGTATTACCGCATAGACATGAGAAGAAAATCTGTTAAGATAGGTGCCTCTGTTTATGGGTTAGCATATGTACAAAGAAAAATTATCCTAGAAAACTGAAATTCACCTCATCAATGAAACACTGATGAAGTAACTTTTGTTAAGTAAACACGTCCAAGTGTTAACATTTCAACAGGTAAAATACACTAAAAAACAACAACAACAACAAAACTCAACTCTTTGTTGAGATATAGTTTGTATACCATGAAACTCTCATTTTAAGTGCAAAATTTAATGGTTTTAAACAAATTCCCACAGTTGTGTAACCACCACCACCATCCAGTTTTAGAAGATCCCCGTCATCCTCATGTGTCACCTCCCTCTTAGTCTCCTGACCTTCCTGTGAGTATACTATGCTGATTTCCCAGCAAAGGAAGGTTACCCCTCAAAGTGTTGATGGTCACTAATATGACAACTCAGAGCATCCATCAAAGCAGTTCTATGATGGACATACAAAAATTGTCTATGGTGTCTGGACATGTGTCTTTCACATCTCTAATCTCCTTTTCTTGACATCTTGTGAAATGGGAAAGAGCTTGATATTGTATTCATCAATGTAGAGAAGGGAAACAGCAACACGCGTTCCACAGTCCAATACATGAAATTTTTGTGTTATCTCTCCTTCTGTTTACTTTTTATCATAAGTCCCTTGTGCTAATTTGCTATTAATTAGGGCTATTTACAAATTGATAGCAGAAGCTTCGGTCCAAATCTAAGGGGGTAGAAATGGAAGTTTCCACTTATATTTGCTGTATCTGATTGGAAATGCTGATATGAAATCTATTCTTTTGTCCTGTGTTGTGGGAAAATTGTATCTCAGAATTATTATGATCATAAAATGAATCACAAGTGTTGGCAGGAGACAGTCCTTTGGATAGTTCTTTGTAACAACATATGGAATCCGATTATCTAGTGATTACACTTACCTACACACACCATGGAGAGAGATTGTCCTCCTCTCCCAGGCATCCTGATGCAAAGATGGAAGTTGTTGTAAGGGGTATGTCTTCAGCTGCTCTGTTCCTTTCACTTGTTTGCCTTTCAAAGGTATGAGGAAGATGTTCTAATAAATCAATATTCTTTCATATTTAATTTTTTGCCTGTCTGAGGCCAATGACCTCAGTTGGTTTTTAATCAGAGTGAAGTTGTGCCAGCTGATGTTCAGACAGAAGCTCTGTGTGTTATTTGTACCCTATTTTTTCTTTTACTAACTTTTGGAATAATTGAGAATTTAAAATTTTTATTGATTTATTTATTTAGGTGTTAGTCCTTTTGTATTTTTCCATACACACATACATATAACTTTTCTATTTATTTTTGCTTTTTTTTCAAATTTCTATTGTTTGTATATAGTATTGCATGCTGCTGCTGCTGCTGCTGCTAAGTCACTTCAGTCGTGTCCGACTCTGTGAGACCCCATAGACGGCAGCCCACCAGGCTCCGCTGTCCAATATCCTGTTGGAGGAGGAAATGGCAACCCACTCCAGTATTCTTGCCTGGAGAATCCCATGGACAAAGGAGCCTTGTGGGCTACAGTCTATGGGGTCACAAGAGTCANTAGTATTGCATGCTGCTGCTGCTGCTGCTGCTAAGTCACTTCAGTCGTGTCCGACTCTGTGAGACCCCATAGACGGCAGCCCACCAGGCTCCGCTGTCCAATATCCTGTTGGAGGAGGAAATGGCAACCCACTCCAGTATTCTTGCCTGGAGAATCCCATGGACAAAGGAGCCTTGTGGGCTACAGTCTATGGGGTCACAAGAGTCATACACAACTTAGCAACTAAACCACCACCACCACCATGGATATCCTATGTTTAATGTAACTATTTCCTATTGAAGAGCATGTATACTGGTTATAGTGGCTCTTTAAATTTTTACTTATTTTAATCGAATGAAAGATTCTTTAGATTTATACTGCTTTACATTTTCAAAAGTTTCACACACATGATATCATATAATCCCATGATAACCCTTTCCTTTTTCTTAACCCCCTTCCCTCTCTCCACTTGTAACCACTAGTTTGTTGTCTGTGTATGTGAGTTTGCTTCTTTTTTTTATCCACTAGTTTGTTGTATTTTTTAGATTCCACATAAAAATGAAATCATACAGCATTTGTCTTTCTCTGTAATGCCCTCCAAGTCACTCCATGTTGCTGCAAATGACAAAATTTCACTCTCTTTTATGGTTGGGTAGTATTCCTTATACAAATTATATATATATATATATATATACACACACAAAACATTTTATATTGGATTATATCATTTATACAAAGTACAGGTATAGTCAAAGATGACAGCTTCCCAAGTAGTTCAGTGATAAAGAATCCATCTGCCAATACAGCAGATGCAGGTTCTATCCTTGGGTTGAAAAGATCCCCTGGAGGAGGAAATGGCAAACCATTTCAGTATTCTTGCCAGGACAATCCCATGGACAGAGGAGCTTCAAAGTCTACTGTCAATGGGGTCGCAAAGAGTTGGACACGTCTGAGCAACTAAGAGGGAGCATCAGTTCAGTTCAGCTGCTCAGTTGTGTCCAGCTCTTTGCAACCCCATGGGCTGCAGCACGCCAGGCCTCCCTGTCCATTACCAACTCCCAGAGCTTGCTCAAACTCCAGGATGCCATCCAACCATCTCATCCTCTGTTGTCCCCTTCTCCTCCTGTACTCCTGAGCATGAGCATAGGCAAAGATAATTGATAAATAATGCTGACAGTCAGAAAAATAGATTCAATGATGCAGATGTGATTGTGGATGGGAAGGGCACCAAGGAGACTTCTGGGATGACAGAAATGTTCTATGTATCAATCTGGATCATGGGTCCATGCTTGTATGCATATAAAATTAATTAAACAGTTTACTTTAGATTTGTGTTTTACTGTATTTAAGTTATACTTCAATAATAAAAAGAAACCCACCAATATTCTTTTATTTTTTTTAATATTAATTTATGTATTTGGCACTGGGTCTTAGTTGTGGCATATGAGATGGTTAGTTGCAGCATGTGGGATCTAGTTTCCTGAACAGGATTTGAATACAGTGCCCCTTTATTGGAAGTGCAGAGCAGAGTCTTAGCCACTGGACCACCAGGAAAGTCGCCAATATTCTTTTAAAAGTCTAGTCATCAAAAAAAAAAAAAAAAAAGTCTAGTCATCAGTAGCATAAAGTTGACTTAGATGTCAGTGTACAAAATACATTGTTACTTTTATCCTCCTGCTCAACCATGGATTATGTGGCTTTGATTTAATGCCTGCAAGATGGTTGTTACAGCTGTAAGAACTGCATCTTCATTCCTTATAGAAGAAAAGGAGAAAGCAAAGGGCAGAGATCAAAGGCCAAAAACATAAGCCAGTTGAGTCATATCCCTTTTAAATAAGACTCCTGTAAGTACCATGCCCATGCATTTACATCTCACCAGGAAGGATAGTGTTTTTTGTGGCCACCCTGAATGCAATAGCGGCTGGTCAAATTACTTTTTTTTTTTTAAACTGGGTTCATTGAGGCAATGCGAACAAAATTAGCTAAAATAGAAACTGCTAGAAGGGATGTTGGGTAAATAAGTAGCAGCTTCGAGTAAATTAATTATCAATCTGAAAACTATGAAGCCACAGAAATTCCTTCACTTCCATCTTTGACCCACTGCCTTATGTACTATCACTCATCCAGTTATCTTTAGGGCAATCATTTGATGGGAAGCATCTTCATTTGGTATTTTAAGCAAACTTGCTATCTCTGCCAAAGATATTTACTTGTATATTTACATCCTTAATTCCCAAAATAGATTTGAGAGTTTCAGTGAGGTTTTTGTCCCCTGGGGGTGAGGTGGGGTGTTGTTGAGTTAAGTCATGATCCAATTCTGTGATCCCAAGCACTGTAGCCCATCAGGCTCTTTCTGTCCGTGGGATTTCCCAGGCAAGATACTGGAGTGGGTTGCCATTTCCTTCTCTGAGGGATCTTCCTGACCCAGGGATCAAATCCACGTTTCCTGCATTGGCAGGCAGATTCTTTACCTACTGCTGAGCAACCAGGGAGGAGGGGTGGGAGCAAGTAAAACAGGAGCTGAATGGGGGTTTTCCTGGTGTGTTTAACAGCACCCTGGCTGGGCAGCCTCCTACCTCACTTTGTTTTTTCACCCACTTTTTGCCACCCAGGATCCTGAAATTTGGAATCACAAGAAATTATTGCTAAATTGATGAACCATGCATCTTTATTGGTTTCAGCAGTTGGCAATACATTCATTTTGTCCAAGTTGGCCATTACCGTTTTAGTGATTTGTTCATCATTTAGCAGTTCTAGATGAAATATTTGAGATGTGAGTTAAGTGAGTTAAGTCGCTCAGTTGTGTCCGACTCTTTGCGACTCCATGGACTGTAGCCTACCAGGCTCCTCTGTCCATGGGGTTTTCCAGGCAATAGTACTGGAGTGGATTGCCATTTCCTTCTCCAGGGGATCTTCCCAACCCAGGGATTGAACCTGGGGATCCCGCATCGTAGACAGACGCTTTACCATCTGAGCCACCAGGGAAGTCTCGAAGCTTCTTTTCTTAAATTCAGAGTTACTTGAGGGAGAGAATCGTGCAGTTACCCCTAACTGTCTTAATTTCCATTGAGCAAAAACCCATAAAACACAGTGTGAGTAGTTCCTTTTTCAGATTCTTCTCTGTCCAGCTTAGACTCCAGCCAGACCCTGTCCCCTTTCTCCAGCTCCAAGACGGAACCTCCAGAAGCCTGCTCGTGGCTATCTCCAGCTTCTGCTCGCTTGTCCCGGATCTGGGTGCCATTCCGCATGAGACCCACCTTGATAGCACTCTGAAACAACTCGATGTCAAAGCCAAAGTGGTACATGCCAGGGACGCTGCAGGTGAACACACCAGGGGCAGGGTTGAAGTGGCCCTGATGGTTGTACAGAACTTCGTGGAAGACAATGGGCTGGGAGGGTCCTGGGAAAGGCCCACTCAGCTTGACAGAAAAGGCAGACTGAGGTACGGGTGGGCATTTCTCAACCAGTCCAGGAAGCCCAGGTCTCTCTCTTGGTCCTGGCATACTTATGGGTCCTAGATTCCAAAAGAAACAGAAAATAGAATGATACCATTTAAGGTTTTGTATTTTGCATAGCAAATGAATTACTTCTTCCTTTCTATGCTTCTTGCCCTTCCAACTATTTTCTTCTCACTGGTCAGAGCCTAGCTCAAGCATCACTGCTTCCAGAAGGCTCGCCTCTCTCCTCTAGATTTAGAAAAGTTCTGTCTCCTTGTACCACATCTGGTATTGTTTCCATAGTTATAAAGAATTACCACAAAGAATTATAATCCTTCCCTTAAGTGCTTATTTAACTTACATGCAGAGTACATCATGAGAAACGCTGGGCTGGAAGAAGCACAAGCTGAAATCAAGATTGCTGGGAGAAATATCAATAACCTCAGATATGCAGATGACACCACCCTTATGGCAGAAAGTGAAGAGGAACAAAAGAGCCTCTTGATGACAGTGGAAGAGGAGAGCGAAAAAGTTGGCTTAAAGATCAACATTCAGAAAACAAAGATCATGGCATCTGGTCCCATCACTTCATGGGAAATAGATGGGGAAACAGTGGAAACAGTGTCAGACTTTATTTTGGGGGGCTCCAAAATCACTGCTGATGGTGACTGCAGCCATGAAATTAGAAGATGCTTACTCCTTGGAAGAAAAGTTATGACCAACCTAAATAGTATATTCAAAAGCAGAGACGTCACTTTGCCGACTAAGGTCCATCTGGTCAAGGCTATGGTTTTTCCTATGGTCACGTATGGATGTGAGAGTTGGACTGTGAAGAAGGCTGAGCACCGAAGAATTGATGCTTTTGAACTGTGGTGTTGGAGAAGACTCTTGAGGGTCCCTTGGACTGCAAGGAGATCCAACCAGTCCATTCTGAAGGAGATCAACGCTGGGATTTCTTTGGAAGGAATGATGCCAAAGCTGAAACTCCAGAGTATGGATGTGAGAGTTGGACTGTGAAGAAGGCTGAGCACCGAAGAATTGATGCTTTTGAACTGTGGTGTTGGAGAAGACTCTTGAGGGTCCCTTGGACTGCAAGGAGATCCAACCAGTCCATTCTGAAGGAGATCAACGCTGGGATTTCTTTGGAAGGAATGATGCCAAAGCTGAAACTCCAGTACTTTGGCCACCTCATGCGAAGAGTTGACTCATTGGAAAAGACTCTGATGCTGGGAGGGATTGGGGGCAGGAGGAGAAGGAGACGACCAAGGATGAGATGGCTGGATGGCATCACGGAATCGATGGACGTGAGTCTGAGTGAACTCCGGGAGATGGTGATGAACAGGGAGGCCTGGCGTGCTGCGATTCATGGGGTCGCAAAGAGTCGGACACGACTGAGCAACTGAACTGAACTGAACTGAAATGACGGCCTCATCCAAACTGGGAACAAGAGTCGTACTTCATTTTCTTCCTAAATGTCATACTCAGCATCATTTATAAAATTAGTACCCAAAACATGTTAAATAAGTGAGAAATTGAATTAATAAGTATATGAATAGATCTTTAGACATGTTCTGCCATGTCTTTTCTTTACTATAAGGCTGAGTTTTAAGGATCATTATTGGAAGTTACCCAGATAAATCTACAGATCACACTATGGCAGGACCAAACATGCCTGTTCATCAGAACAGCTGTGGAATGCCATCCAACCAGAGTCCCCCAGTCACTCAGGGCTAGTCTACACTGCAGGCCTCTAGAGGACTCTGTGAGGATAGAGACTAGGAACCTACATGTTTAACAAGTCTGTGAGTGATTCTGATGCTCAGCCAGATTTCAAAACCATTGCTTTAGAAGTTGAATACAAGTCTTCAAAGCTGATGGGATCTCCATGGGAGCTTAACCAAATGTACTTCTCAGCAGATGACAAGGGAACAGGATATCAAAATATCTGCTGTTTCATATGCCTGTGATATCACTGGACGAATCTCAGCTTACACCTGCCCTGTGTGATGCCAACGTAAGTGCTCTGCACTTCTAGAGATGGGGCTGTATTCCTATGTCTTAACTTGCACTGCACACCCAGTATGTCTGAACAGCTGTTTGAGCATACAGATTTCTTGGGAGTTGGAGGCTGTCTTAGTAGATGAATCTTAGTACTCTACAGAAATGAGAAAAAGAGGCCATAGTCACTCATTACCAAAAAATGACTTATCTCAATGATCAATATTCTCATCAGATCACCTGGAAGATTTCACTGAATCTATGAACACTGAAACCAAAGAGACACTATGGAGGCCAAGAGAGCCATTGAATTTTTTTCAGCTGCATAACCAGGTGGCCCTGGAGGACCCCTGGGTCCCGGAGGTCCTCGGGGCCCGCGAGGTTCACACAGCTGAGAGTCTGCTGAAGACTTGACATCGGCCACAAGTAAGAGGACAAACTGAGCTAAAATCCAGAAAGCTGGATCAGAAGAAAAATCAGTGAAGTTTCAGATAGCTTGGGAGATGGATCAGACTCTCTTAAAGAGATTGTGCTACAAATTTTGTCAACTGGCTGGATGGTTTTACGATTCCAAGAAACTGATATTATTTCGATCTTTAGTTCCATGAAGTACTTCATGCACCAATGCTGTGATTTATCCAGACAATATCAGGAAGCACTTTGAACTGAGATACTTTCACGTTGAACACAATGAAATTAACAACAACAAAAAAAATCTTCTAATTTATGCTATATGAGATCAGTGTTGCTTTTTCAATCTTATGCCAACCTCTCATGGACTCAGAGCCTCCTGCCATCTGCTTAGCAGTGATCTTTAAACAATTGGTGAGAGTAATCTCACCAGAAGATATATAAGGAGTGGCTGTTTGTTGGCGAATGAATCGACAAATACCAAAGACTGAATCAGCCAACTACTACTTCCCACTCCCCTAAACCTTTTACTTAGCGCAGTAGCCTAAGTGCAGTAGCATATTGATAAGATCAATATGCTTGCATTATACTTGCTCCTATTAATGCACTTGTTATATTGTCCCCTTTATGACACATTGAACCTTCTACCCTTGGTCCATGGCCCGGGGGTTGGAGATCCCTGATTTATGTCATAATGACCTTGATTTAATTTGAATGATTTGATATTGATTTCATAATGAAAGCAAAGGTCTTGCCCTGTCTCCCATTAGCTTCTATTCCTTATACTCCCTTTGCAATATCCAACTGGCAAATTTGAAAAGTGTCTTTATTTTTGTTCAGCTTATAGGCAGCTGCCTTCCAGAGATGTTCTAATTTTTAAAAAATAATATAAATCACATGCTGGGAGACTAAAATGCTTTAGAAAGTGCTATTTACCAGTGCAATGGGTTAATTTAATTATGGTAGATATTAATAAGAAAATTTACCTGCAATGTTCATGGACCCGGCTCTTTCCCTTCCCCCAGGCATTGAAGCTCTTTTGTTGACCATCTCATCACCTGTCCTATAACTTGATCATCTTGTTTTTGAAAGTTTATGGTAGATGCTTAATAGATTGGTTTTTTCTCAGTATTTGATTTTCTGGTCTCCTGAATCTGAGGTCAAGGTTAATTTTTAACCAGATCAGTCAAACATTCAAATATGCCAGGAAAGCTCACAAATTGACATTCAAAGTGAAATACTTCTGTCCACCCATTTCTGGAAGTCATCTCTTCTTGTGATGGCCAAGCCTGGGACTATTAAGCTGATGAACTTTGTTTGTTAGAGATGAACCCATCTCTGACTCTTTCAGAATAACAGAAATATAAGAGATGGATTATTATCCCATTTCCTCTAGTCTAAATCCATAGCTTTATAGACTGTGATACTAGCCCAGGGGAGGAAGTGATTTAGTGGATAAAATTGGAGCTAAATATAGAATAATAAACACTTTTCCCCTACATTAGAGCCCAGGAGATTTTTCTTCTGCTTTTCTCCCTTACTATCTATATTTTCTGAGAACATTTTGCTTTTCTATAATAATCAATCTACTGACATCCTTGTGTGTGCCAACCAGGCACTCTGTGCTTGCCAAAGTGAACCTAAGTTAATAAAAATATAATTAATTGAGAATGAGACCTTGGAAATAGCTGAGGAAAGAGCCTGAGAATCTTCTCTTTAAAAAGCAAAAATAAAACTGGGTAAAACTGCCACACACAAAAATTGCAACTTTGGGAAATGATCAAAGTACAAAAAAAATGAAGAAATATTTATTTTAAAAGTCCACTGAATCTCATTAAGAACAGTGGTAGTCTATGGCTTCTTTATCGGAGTCTGCTGCCATCTAACTTCTAACTCTGGGCCAGAAGTTCTGCTGGAGTGGGGAGGGCTAGAAGGATTGGTAAGAGAGGGGACTGACTTTATTTTGAGCAGTAGGTGGAAAAGCCCATGCCCAGGACATTGTCAAAATAGTATTATAAGCATCCAATGATCAGGAAAAGCCAACACCACAGCTAGTCTGACATCGTGATAATAGTTAGAGCAAGCAATGGACTAGCAAGAAATTTTAAAGATTGTTGGGGGGATGGAACAGCCAACCAGGACTTTAATAAGATAGATCCACCAAGGCAATATTCTCTTTACACTCTTCGGTATTTGGAAAAAGTTGGAAAATTTAGTTCTGTTTCTTTCTTATCCTGATCTAATCACTGAGGAGCTTAGTCACTTTTTTCATAAGACTCCCCATCTTGGATAGTTCTGGGACATTACTTCTGTCTTCATTAGCAATTAAGTTGCGGCTCCTATATGAACATATTGGAAAATACTTTCTGTAGGGAAAAAGCAGCTCCTGTGTCTTTATTTCCCTTTTTACTTCTCTTACCTCTAAACTCAGCCTTGTGTCTTTCTTAACATATGTTAGCTTTGACATGCTATTAAGGCAAATATAGATATACATACATAATATATCTATACTTATGGATAAATGGATATCTCTTTATCAGAGACTGGCTAGCTGTTCACCCAAACTGCTTCTCCTTCATCTTGGTTTCACATGGAAATCCTCTTCATCTTGCAGTTAGTAGGGACCATGCAACTGGCTTCCAGTACTGGCCCTCGTAATGGGAGTCACTTTGAAGACTTGTCCACACGTTTCTCCCATGTACTCCCATCCATCTTCTTTTCTCCTCTGCCATTTTGAATGCGCAGAACCTGGAAGCACATGCTGAAGAAGATGCCCATCCACAATAAGGAAGGACCCTGGTTCTCTTACTACTAAAAAGCGATTCACTCTTTTTTCAGAAATACCCTTGCAGAGTTTTTGTGAAAACTCTGTTCAGCTATTGAGAGTTATAGGTGACTATGCTATAGCAGCTATTGTCACTTTTTCTAATACAGTATTTTAATTCATCCTCATGTTTCAAGAAGAGGAATGATCACAATTTGTCAGCCCTCTATTATTGCCAGGGGAAAGTTCCAGTTTCGCCTCAGCCCCTTCAATAGTACAGATAGGCTTGACAGAGCCTTGTGTGCATGCTCGGTTGCTCGGTTGTGTCTGACTCGTTGCAACATTATGGACTGCAGCCTGCCAGGCTCCTCTGCCCATGGGAGTTTCCCCAGCAAGAATACTGGAGTGGGCTGTCATTTCCTCCTCCAAGGAATCTTCCTGACCCAGGGACTGAACCCTCATTTCCTGCATTGCAGGTGGAATCTTTACCGCTGAGCCATCAAGGAAGCCCCCGACAGAGCCAATGGGGTGAATTACAGAAAATTATTTACATGGAAGAACGCACAGAGAATAAGATCTTCAGGCACAAAAAAAAAAAAAACTCTGAAAAAGATGGGATGTGAATAGGGAAAGTGGGGAGAATGTATTCATCACATCTTCCCAGGACAGATGAATTGGGGTCCAGTGGACTCTAGTCAGGGTGGTGTAAACAAGAATATCCTTGGTCTTAAGGATGGGGTTGATTGAGTTAATTTCCTGATTCTGATAACATCTTTCAAGCCCCAGTTTTAAGAGAGTAGAAATGCCTTTTTTAGAAAATGCGATCATTTTTCTCAGAAGAGGGAGAGGAATAAATCCAAGATTTTAGAAAGTGAAACCTGGTTTTATTCCCTTTCAGGCTGCAGACTCATATGAGGTTTAAAGTTTCAGGGATGAATTAAGGAAACCTGAGAAATAGTGACTTCTGCTTGCTTTTATCCTCACTTTCAAATGCTTCTAGCCACACCTTATCCTCCTTTTCCAGAAACATAATTAGAGCATCAAAAATATTATCGTACTCTTCTTTGGCCATCAGATGTTTTTCCAAAACTTGAGTTTGGTTCATCGTTAGCTAAACCTTCCCTTTGGAATATTAAAGCTCTACATCAAAGTTGAAATAGTAATTTTTCAGAATTCTGCAGGTTCAGTTCACTTCAGTCACTCAGTCGTGTCTGACTCCTTGCAACCTGGCATAGACTGTGGCACGCCAGGCTTCCCTGTCAATCACCAACTCCCAGAGCATACACAAACTCATATCTATCAAGTTGGTGATGCCATCCAACTATCTCATTCTCTGTTGTCCCCTTTTCCTCCTTCCTTCAATCTTTCCCAACACTTGGGTCTTTTCCAAGAAGTCAGTTCTTTGCATCAAGTGGCCAAAGTATTGGAGCTTCAGCTTCAGCATCAGTCCTTCCAATGAATATTCAGGACTCATTTCCTTCAGAATGGACTGGTTGGATCTCCTTGCAGTCCAAGGGACTCTCAGGAATCTTCTCCAACACCACAATTAAAAAGCATCAATTCTTCAGCACTCAGCTTTCTTTATGATCCAACTCTCACATCCAAACATGACTACTGGAAAACCCATAGTTTTGACTAGATGGACCTTTGTTGGCAAAGTAATGTCTCTTCTTTTTAATATGCTGTCTAGGTTGGCCATAGCTTTTCTTCCAAGGAGCAAGCGTCTTTTAATTTCATGGCTGCAGTCACCATCTGCAGTGATTTTGGAGCCCCCAAAATAAAGTCTGACACTGTTGTCATTGTTTCCCCATCTCTTTGCCATGAAGAGATGGACTAGATGCCATGGTCTTAGCTTTTTAAATGTTGAGTTTTAAGCCAGCTTTTTCACTTTCCTCTTTCACTTTCCTCAAGAGACTCTTTGGGTCTTCTTCATTTTCTGCCATAAGGGTGGTGTCATCTGCATATCTGAGGTTATTGATATTTCTCCTGGAAATCTTGACTTCAGCTTGTGCTTCATCCAGCCCAGCGTTTCACAAGATGTACTCTGCATAGAAGTTAAAGAAGCAGGGTTTAAAGTAAGTCCTTTAAGTCCTTCTGGAAAGATGACAATTGTGGAGGGTGGAGGAAGGCTTGCATTGAGCTTCACTGTGAAGACTGACCTTTCTCCACAAGGGCATTTTATATTTTGACTTGCCAGTCTTGGGATTCCTGGCTCACCTCTCAGTCCAGTAGGTTCTAGGAGAAACACAGAGCAGTCTATGGGAAACTAATTCCTTAGAGGAGTCTGAGTCCTTCCAGAATGCACTCGTGGTGTTGTGATTTCACAGGCTGATTTCGAGATGCACTCCTCTCTGGGTTGTTCTGTCTAGATTCCAATGTATCAGAGTTTCAACTTCTGTTCTAGCTCCCCTTGTGCTATCAGAGTCCTCAGTATAGTGTTCCACTGAAAAAGCAATACTAGCTCTATTTCTGCCTGGCATTCCCGGATCCAGATGCTTACCCTTTCCTGGAACAGAGTCTCAAGGACTGCTATTCTGTTCTTGGCCAGTACCAACCACTTCAGGACTGTTTCAGTTTTGTATTTTGGGACTCTTGTTCAGAGCTTGCAAACTCCAGCTTGTTACCCACTAGCTACCTCATCCTTGCTCCCCTGAGATTTCCTTCATTTCTATCTGAGCAAGTTATGCATCAATCAGAATGTGACGTCACATGAGCCTTCCTGTGGGGATTAACATGCTACCTTGGTTGAGAGTGTGAGTTTTGGCTTATAAAGGAAACAGTGCAGGTCATATCTCATCCCTGGTCAAGCTTCTTAACATTTATAAGGGTCCATTTTTTCATCATCCACAAAAGCAAGTCACAATATGAATTCTCATTGGTCTGTTCTGAAATAATGTTAGCATTATATATTATGTGAGTTATCTTACATAAATTAATAGTACAAAGTATAGAAATATAAGCAGGAGGAAATTAGAAGTAGACAGAAGACAAAAAGTAAAACCATACTAAATGGTCAATTAAAGTGCAGATGTGTGCACCTACCCAGTTTCAAAATTTTAGTTGGAAATATGAAGCTGAGTTTCCTGCAGGCAAAACAAAACAGAAAAAAAGTCCCCTTATATAATTCTTGTTGTCCATAATGGGAAATATGCATTTTCTTTGGGAATTTGGAATACAGATAGAGAACAATTATTCCCAAAGATTTCATGTAGAAGCATTGCATGAAATAAGTCATCTGATTATTTAATAACACCTTCCAGTGGTGGTTATATTTTCTAATCAGCAGAAGTACTATTACAATATCACTGAGGACAGTGCTATAGCACCTAACAAAAACTATTAAATTCACTCTTTGTTGCACTAGGCAACCTGTATTGAATGACTGTGTGTGTGAGAGAAAACTTTGTGTTTGAGCGACAAGCAGGTATATTGTCTGTGTATATTTATTTGGGGGCAGGGGCTGTGGGGTACAGGTTAGACTCTGAACATACAAGGTATTCCCCACTCATCTCCAGTCATGTGAGATTCGGCCGTAACTAAATAACAGCATAATCACCAAAGAGTAAACAGAACAATATCATAGAACGAAAGTCCCATTCTGGAAAACTGTCTCAAAGAAGTCAAAATACTTCCCTTTCCTGGACTTCAATTTTTTCCTCATTCTATTGAGGAATGTAACGTTGAAACTTTCTCAACCTCACAGAGAGGTCTAGAAAATTACAAAAATAAAACAAGGGCTATGGAAGCCTGAACACTTGGGATTTTTCTCATGACCATTTAAAAGTTATTTAAAGATGCCCCAAGGGTTTCATATGAGAAACCATCAATAATTTCTGGTCATAAAGATGTTCAAATATGTACAGTGTTTCCATTAGAAGGCAGAGAGTAGGGGCCAGGGGCCAGGAGTTACTACATGGGACTGTCTGATGTACCATGCATCATTGCAGGCATATTTATGACATCATTCTCTTTTGCTTCTAAACAATTCTGTGACTTATGTCAGAAATCATAGCACCACTATAGCTGAGGCTGAGAAAGAGTTTAGTTATTTTCTTCAAGGTTGCACAGTTGGGAAGTGTCAGAGCTAGCATGTGTGAATATGTGTCTGACTTTGAGAAACAAATTCTCAGATTATTTTGATAAATAATTGTCTTGATTTACACTCATAATTACTTGACTTAACATTTTGTAAGTCATCAATGGAATCAGAAATTACAGCCAGTTTTTATTACCAAGGATATGACTGGTGGCCTAGTTGTCTTTTAAAGCAAGTGTTAAGATTACTAAGATGACACAGATCTTACGCTTGTAATAACAGTTAGGACCACTCTGCCACAGTAGTTGATTTATCAGCACAGACAGAGCTTTCAGTCATTAGGACAACTAGGGACAATTTCCTCTAGAATTTATATTTATTATTGACCTATTTTGTTAGATTTAAGTCCATGTTCAGGCTTTGCTTTGTTAATGGGAATAAAAGGATGTCAGGCAAGGAAAATTTCTACCACCTAGATATATTGACAAGAAGAGCAATGGTCAGGATAATCTTATATAGGATGCCAGCCTTGTGCCTTCATTGTGCTAAATACTTCATTTTATTATCCCCAAACCCTGTGCTACCCTCTTAGATAGGCATAATTACTCCTTCATGTATAGGTGGAAAAACTGAGAAGAAATGAAAGTAGGCAATTTCTCCATGGAAGAAACCTCAGTGCTTAAATGAGTGGACTTCAGAGGCCAGCCATCACCACTAAGACAAGTAGCAGGTGTGGCTGCCAGAGGCTTCAGGCAGCTGAAGCGTAAGCTGGAAGAAGTGACACTGGATTACCATAGGAAAGATCAGCAGGTCCCTTCTGCCTTCTCCAAGTTCCATCTAGAGGGCATTTGGGATAATGCCCTTGGAACCTTCCTAACCTTCTCGGACCCTAGTCCCAGCATTGATGTGGACGCCTGTAGTAACAGATACTTCTTGGGACTGTGAGGGTTTGCATCCCTTTGATGGGGCGGGAATACAATCCTTCGAGCAGCAGCACTAGCTTGCAGTCTGTGTGAACTTTTTCTGTTACTCTTCTGCTCTAGGTTTCTGGATTTGGGTTCTGTCCATCATATCAGCCCTAGCTGACCTCAAGACTGAAGGAAATTCTGAACCTGTGAACCTTTGGGACCCTGAGGCCCCCCAGGCCCTCCAGGTCCTTTGGGAATACTTGATGAAGACGGCGAGAGATCGTTTTATTTTGCTTTTACTTCCTTTCTCTGGCTGTAATGTTCACAGACCCAGTTAAACTCCCAAATGCACTTGACAAGATTACTGAAGCAAGGCATTTCTTCTTTTCAGTACCTATGAATTGTTTTCTTAATTCTGATTATGCATCAGAATGTCAAAATTTCATCCTACAGTTACTGAATCAGGAACTTGGGAATAGATGCAAATTACCTATATGTTTAGAAAGCTCTCAGGATATTTGATGTACCACCACTAGAGACCCAAGGCTGTAACTCTAGTTGCTATTCATGGTGTGTGGAAAGGACAAAAACATGCATTAAGTTCATTTAGTGTATCTATAAAGAAATGTGGAAGAACTCTTATGGGTAAAAGTATCAGTAGCACAAATTCATTCCCATCCTTCACCATCTTGTTGAGGAGTGAACTGCGTTTGAGGCAGTTGGTTTGTTCTTCGAAAAGATCTCCAAAAAAGGAATCCCATCTGCATATTGTTATTTATAGTAAGTTAAATCATTCAAAATTGCTGTTTTATGGGGCAAAATCAGGGAAGTACTGACACTGCAAACATTTCAATCTAATATACATAAATTGGCAATGGGACAGGTGACACATAGTCAACTATGTAACAAGAAGTGCTCCCTAAATGGAATATTGATGTTTGGCTGGAAGCTCACTAAGAATTCACCCACCAGTACTGCAGCTCTTGGCTAGAGACCTGGTGTTTTCCCACTAGTTTAGTTCTTTCTCTAGAATTGGGAAAACGTAGTATGTAAATTGAGATACATTTTGATTCACATGATAAGAAAGACAACTCAGTTAACACATGCACGTGAACACACGCACACACCCACACACATGCAAACACAATGTGAAAAATAACTCACTTGTAAAACATTTAGAGACAAGTCTTTTTTGCTAGATTAGACAAAATGGCTGAACCTGGTGAACTGAGAGAGCATACCATACAAGACATGCATGAATACTCAGATTGTTCGTTAATTTTTAAGTGTGGTCATGTATATGAGAGAATAAGTTAACTTTATATTCTAAAAAAGACATTGATAGTGCCCATATGCTTGGCTATCAGTAAGGATAATTAGTTTGAAAAAATAGCTTGAATAGTACTTTTGCAAATATCATTGTTATTTCCGTGCAGTGTGGCAGCACATATTTCACACTGAAGCAGTGGCGATTCTCACAAAATCAGGGGCAAGGTGGTATCATGGAAAGATACCAATAGGCTGGAGATTAGGAAATCTTCATTCAACTCTGAACATCTGCTCTGTCACTTGGATACCTGAGAACAGTGAGTTCTATCAGATTGACCAGTGTACATCATTAACCTCAGCTCCACAACCAGGGACTCAGATTTAGAAGAGAGTGCAGACAGGATATCAGTGAGCCTTTTGAGCTCCATGGGTGACTGTAATGCTTACATGGGTTTCAGTATCACTGACCTGTGTCTTTTAGCTATATAGTACAATAAGATTTCTGGATTTTTCTGCATTGATTCCTACAGAAAGTGGTCCTTAGATAGAAGGTTTATAATAAAGATATTATTTTATATTATAAATTATTTTATATTATAAACATATGATTCTGCCTATGTGATAAGAAAAACAATTCATGCACTTATACATTCAGAAAATATACTTTGAATTCTGACTACAATCTGGACACTTCAGGTATAGTCAAGGACACAAGTGCTTAGGAAGGGGTTGTAATTCAGTGTGCTAAAAACTATGACAAAAGTAAGCACTGGATGCCATTCCCATAGACTAGAGAACCCTGAAGAGAACCTGTAAGATCATAATTAAAAACGGATGGAAGGGAGGGAGACAGAAATATGCTGATCATAAAATGCATGAGTTCAGACTTATTTCCTTCATTTGCCTATGTATCTTGAGTATAGGTCCTCAAGGTCATCCAGGAAAAATGGGACAAAGAAGGCCACCTCGAGCTTCTGAGAAGTGCCCATTGCCAGCAAAATCTGCCTTTTTCATGAAGTTGAGTGAACCGCTCCCAAAGCCCTTCAGGCCCATTATTTTCAAGGAAGCCCTGTAAACCAACAAGACCATTTTAATCTGACCACTGGTGTTCAGCTGCACCACCCCTTATGTGTCGCACAATTGTGGATGTGACAGTTTATGTAGTGTGCCAATGCAGTTTCATATTGTACCACTGCAACTGTGACTAGTGTCCCTTTCACACTTAAAATTGTATTATGAGAAAAGTCTATAATCTACACAACCTGCATGCTCAATTTCTCAGTCGTGTCTGACTCTTTGCCACCCCATGGACCATACCCTGCCAGGCTCCTCTGTCCATGGAATTTTCCTGGCAAGAATACCAGAATGGGTTGCCATTTCCTACTCCAACACAATCTGTATTTATGTATAAATAAATATATATTTTGGAACCATAAAAAGGCAAGAAATATTTAAAGAGGCAAAGAATCACTTTGCCATAACTTTTGAGCCCTTTATGAATATAGCAGGTAAGATAGTGGAGATCATATATTCTGTTTTAATATTTTCCAGATTTTTTTCCTAAGCAGCAACACCACTCAATGATAGTGAACTGCCACAGGAACTTTAAAGTTGCAGAATCCTTCATGAACATTTTCCTGTGCAATCTTCAGAGCAAGTTTTTTGAAGAGGCATCTTTTGGTTACATTAGGATGACAAACTGTTATGTGTCCAGTGATTCCCTGGTGACTGAGTGGTAAAGAATCTGCCTGGCAGTGTAGGAGATGGCATTCAATCCCTGGTTCATGAATATCCCCTGGAGAAGGAAATGGTGACCCACCAGTATTCTTGCCTGGGAAATCTTATGGACAGAGGAGCCAAGTGGGCTACAGTCCACGGGGTCACAAAGAGTCGGACAGGACTTAGCAACTAAACAACGACAACAACCAATGATTAGGATATGGCTATATCGTGGTGGGGTGGCATTAGTCAGCCTATATACCTCTCCTGCAGACTTTAATCAATAGAAAGGAGAAAAGAGGGGGAAATCAGAAACATGTATTTTCCCTCACATCACAATCCAATGGGTGGTTCTGTGCTGCAGTAGTTTCAAGGCTCCTTTGTGCTCATGTGTAATCTAACATCAGCAGTATCTCCTGTAAATCTTTGATGGGCATGGGAACATATGACTACTTGCTCTCTTTTTTTGCCTTACTTCCAATTTTATATGCAACCGGTGCCCTAAGAGTGCACCCTTCAGTAAATTATCTGCACATAAAGGTTCTTCCTCAGCCTGGGTTTTCTGAGGATCTAGGCTAGATGTTTCCATTAACAAGAGCATTTATATGCAATTCACATGCAAAAAGGTCTTCTATCTTCCTCAAGGAAACCAACTTGAGAAGGAAGCTCTTCTGGTAAGCGATTCCTCAAATGCCCTGTTTTGTCTCACTCCTTTGTCTTTCAAGGTTTTGGTGAGATGCATTATTAACCAATTTCCATTATTATTTGCTAGTCTAGTCTCTTCTAGGCTTCCCTGATGGCTCAGTCAGAAAAGAATCCATCTGCAATGCAGGAGACACAGGTTCACTCCCTTGGTAGTGAAGATCCCCTGAGGAAGGGCATGGCCACCCACTCCAGAACTCTTGGCTGGAGAATCCCATAGATGGAGAAGCCTGGCAGGCTACAGTCCATGGGGTCACAGAGTCAGACAAGACTGACTAGAAGTCAGACATCTAGTCTCTCCCAAAATGATACATGCAAGTTAGAAGGCTTTGCTTCTGTATCAGGGTGCAAGCCTAGATATCCCGCTCTGCTAATTAGTGACCACTTATACTGATGATCATGGATCTTTTATAATTTCCTGATTAGGGCTATTT
The DNA here is from genome assembly GCA_006410635.1 of Cephalophus harveyi. Taxonomy (NCBI): domain Eukaryota; kingdom Metazoa; phylum Chordata; class Mammalia; order Artiodactyla; family Bovidae; genus Cephalophus; species Cephalophus harveyi. Next base: position 175,040 of record SJYT01064067.1, read on the forward strand.
TCCATCTTCACGTTGCCTAGCTTCCCAGTGGTTCCAGGGCAATAGTGTGTAAGAACAGAAAGACACCTTGAATATTACACTCCATCCCAATAAGTTTATAGAAAGGCTGAGGCTTAAAAAGGAAGTGAGTTCCCACATTTGGGTAGCAGTTTTTAAAACGATTTATCTTTTTTATTTTTAGCTTTTTTGGTCACACCACCCAGCATGTGGGATCTCAGATACTCAACCTTAACCCATGCCCACTGTAGTGAAGGCATAGAGTCTTAACTATTGGACTGCCAGGGAAGTCCCACAATTCATATTTAAAAAAATGTGAAAATACTTGAAATTAACTACACATAAAATTATAAAGTGTCAGTGCAATTACAGTAATAATTAAGTGAAGAGTCATGTGTTCACCACCCAAGCCAAACGAATGTAGTGTTGCCATACACCAAAAGCCCCTTAGAATCCCCTCCTGCTTTCCCTTTATCCACATAACTATTATCCTAAAATTTGTGTTGTTGGTGGTGCTTTAGTCACAAGTAGTGTCCAACTCTTGAGATCCCATGGACTGTAGTCTATCTGTCTATAGTATTCTCCAGGCGAGAATACTGGAGTGGGTTGCCATTTCCTTCTCCAGAGGATCTTCCCGACCCAGAAATCAAACCTGGGTCTCCTGCATTGCAGGCAGATAATTTACTGATTGAACTATGAGGGAAGCCCCCAAATTTTTGTTAATTATTTTCTTTCTTTTATTTGTAAATAAAGTGACTAAGTATATATTTGTATACTTTCATTAATGCTCCTAGGCATTTATCTCGTATGCACTCGTCTTTCCTGGGTATAATACACCCAAGAGTGGAATTACTGGGTCATAAGGTGGGTATTCATGGGGTCGCAAAGAGTTGGACACGACTGAGCGACTGAACTGAACTGAACTGAAGGTGGGTATATTCAGCTGCAATAGAAATTGGTAAGCTGGTTTCTAAAGAGGTCATACTATTCTATACTGCTACCAGCAAGTGTTAAGTATTCAGGTTGTTCTACATGGCCACCATCGCTTGGCATTAATATTTTAAAACGTATCAATTTTGTTAAGTGTGAAGTGATACATCATTGTCATTTTACTTTGCATTTGTATGAAGAGTAATTACTTGAGCACCTTTTTAACTATGCTTCCTGGCCACGTGGATGCCTTCCTTTGAGAATGAGCTGTTTGTCCATTTTTAAACTGGATTATCTTTTTTTATTGATTGCAAGAAATCTTAAAGCTTTATTGTTACATGTTTTATCAGATACATATGAATTTTAAGGGCTTCCCTTGTGGCTCAGCTGGTAAAGAATTCACCTGCAATGCGGGAGACCTGGGTTCAACCCCTGGGTTGGGAAGATCTCCTGGGGAAGGTAAAGGCTACCCACTCCAGTATTCTGGCCTGGAGAATGCTATGGACTGTATAGTCCATGGGGTCACAAAGAGTCGGACACAACTGAGTGACTTTCACTTCACTATGAATTTTAAATTTCTATTCTAATTCTCTGGATTACCTACGTACTCTGTTCATGGTATATCTTGAAGAGATTGAAAGTCTCAATTACCTTCTTTTAAAGTTCGTTGGTTTGTGTCCTGCTTAGAGCAGTTGCCTAACTGAAATTAGAAATAAATTTATGTTTTCTTTGATAAATATAACAGTTTTAACATTCTCACTCTAAGAAATTTATTTCTTTCGGAAACAGAAATAAAGAAACTCCCCAGTGGTCCCGTGGTTAAGCCTTTACCTCACAAATGTAATCCCTGGTTGGGGACCTAGGATCCCACATGCCTCAGAGTTAAAAAAACAAACATAAACCAGAAGCAATGCTGTAACAAATTCAATAAAGATTCTAAAAATGGCCCACATTTGAAATAGAGTAGAAACAGATATGTGTTCTGATTTTTGGTAAGTTGATAATTCTTGCTAATTATTCAAGGCAAAATTGGGTCCTGAATTGGGTCTTATCACACTCTCCTCATCATTATTCACCATAGTACCCCGGCCCCCGGCCCCTCTCCTCTTGCCCCTCACATTCTTCCCCTCTACATTCAGGAAATTGTTGTTCTTCAGGTTTCTTTAGTGACAGGAATGATGTGGATCTTTAAAAGAACTGAGTATGAAAAAGAACTGGAGATTAAATATTTGAGGATAAATTTTATAATTAAAATTGTGGGGACTACCCTGGTGGTCTCAGTGGGTAAGACTCTGTGCTTCCAATGCAGGGGGCCCACGTTCAATTCCTGGCAAGGGAACTAGATCCTGTATACTGCAACTAAGACCCAGTGCAGTCAAAATAAATAATAAATATTTGAAAAATAAAATTTCATTCTGTGGTTCACTGTGCTTGAGTAAGCTCTTCTCTTCCTTCTTCTGAAAATTGAACAGGATATGTTACCTAGATGCCAAAGAAGATAATTCAGGCACTGTGTTTAGTGAGAGTTCCTTAGCCCTGAGTCATTGACCTATTTGGGATTCACTAGATTCAGCTATTGAAGAAGGCAATGGCACCCCACTCCAGTACTCTTGCCTGGAAAATCCCATGGATGGAGGAGCCTGGTAGGCTGCAGTCCATGGGGTCGCTAAGAGTCGGACACGACTGAGTGACTTCACTTTGACTTTTCACTTTCATGCATTGGAGGAGGAAATGGCAACCCACTCCAGTGTTCTTGCCTGGAGAATCCCAGGGACGGCGGGGCCCAGTGGGCTGCCGCCTATGGGGTCGCACAGAGTCGGACACGACTGAAGCGACTTAGCAGCAGCAGATTCAGTTATAGTCCCATTGAAAAATTTCCCAGTTGACTACCCGTGTTCAGGAACAGAAATCCTCTGTGGCTCGTTGTCTTCAGATCTATCTGGGGGCTGGGCATATAAGCAGCCAGAGAAGTGTATGCCATCCAGCCTCCCTCCCTTGCTCCCTGCTTCCGCATCTCACTCGCTCCTGGCACACTTCACCTGCACCAGCAACCGAATGGTAAGGAAAGTCTGCTTCTCTCAAGCGTAACAAATACCGCTGCTGTCTCTAGCTGTTGTTCAGTGACTAAGTCGTGTCCGACTCTTTGTGACCCCATAGACATGCCAGACTTCCCTGTCCTTCGCTATCTCCCGAGTTTGCTCAAACTCACGTCCATTGTCTCAATGATGCCATCCAACCATCTCATCCTCTGCCACCCCCTTCGCCTCCTGCCTTCAGTCTTTCCCAGCACCAGGGTCTTGTCCAATGAGTCAGCTCTTCTAATCAGCTAGCCAAAGTAATGGAGCTTCAGCTTCAGCATCAGTCCTTCCAATGAATATTCAGGGTTGATTTACTTTAGGATTGACTAGTTTGATCTCCTTGCTGTCCAAGGGACTCTCAGGAGTCTTCTCCAGCACCACAGTTTGAAAACATCAATTTTTCAGTGCTCAACCTTCTTTATAGTCCAACTCTCACATCAGTACATGTCTCTAGAGGGTGCTTTGAATCCACCAGTCTACATACAAGCAGCTTCCAAACCTACAGTGAAGAACACTGAGGAGCCAGAGAAAGAATAATGCAAAGAAGGAGCAGATAGCTAAAATGAATAGAGCAAAATCCTTTTCTCCTTGGGGAAAAAATCAGTGACCACTGAAGTTCTAGCTTGCTGGGCCCCAAAATATCACTCAGCATTTAGTATTCACCCAATAGGTAGACTTGAAGAGAAGACTCTTTAGAGTACCTTGGACTGCAAGGAGATCAAACCAGTCAATCCTAAAGAAAATCAGTCCTGACTATTCACTGGAAGGACTGATGCTGAAGCTGAAGTTCCAATATTTTGGTCACCTGATGCGAAGAGCCGACTCACTGAAAAAAACCCTGATGCTGGGAATGATTGAAGGCAGCAACAGAAGGGATGACAGAGTATGAGATGGTTGGATGGCATCACTGAATCAATGGACATGAGTTTGAGCAAGCTCCAGGAGTTGGTGATGGACAGGGAAGCCTGGAGTGCTGCAGTTCATGGGGTCGCAAAGAGTCGGACACAACTGAGTGACTGAACTGAACTGAACAGGTATCCTGAGAGATAGAACTAATCTATGCACTCCTCTGTGGAATAATATTAGATATACTATGAATAATATATATACATATACATATATATAGCATAAATATAACTACCATTATATGTACATCCATTTTGTGTGTTACTTTGTTCCCAGTGCTTTACCCACACACTATAGCTTATCCTAGCAGCAACACAATAGGATACATTTTATTCCATTTGTTTCATACATGTGGAAATTGAGTTGCAGAAGAGATGAACAGCTTGACCAAAAGGAACACAGTGTATTGTAACAAATTTCATATTCATGTTTCCTCCCATACAGAATTCAGACCTTTTTTCAGGCTCTCAGAAAATCCAAACTTGACTTGCTGCTGCTGCTGCTGCTAAGTCACTTCAGTCGTGTCTGACTCTGTGCGACCCCATAGACGGCAGCCCACCAGGCTCCACCGCCCCTGGGATTCTCCAGGCAAGAACACTGGAGTGGTTTGCCATTTCCTTCTCCAATGCAGGAAAGTGAAAAGTGAAAGTGAAGTCGCTCAGTCGTGTCCAAGCGACCCCATGGACTGCAGCCCACCAGGCTCCTCTGTCCATGGTATTTTCCAGGCAAGAGTACTGGAGTGGGGTGCCATTGCCTTCTCCAAAACTGACTTAAGGTGCAATGATTTACACACATATTGCAAAATAGCAATGCATGATACAAATTGTCAAATACAATATATGGAAATTTATAAAACAGAATTTCAGGGCTAAATATGACCTTAGAGGCCATTCAGTCCAAAGCACAAATCAGTGTGAGTCAATCTTCACCGTATGTTGAAGTGTCCACGGCAGTTTCTTCATGAATGGCTCAAATGAGAAGGAATCCCCTACTTTACAAACACATCCTTCCACTGATAAACTACTGTCAGATTTTCCTTGTGTGAACCCAAATCTGTTGTCCTGAAACTTGCAGCTGTATCTTAAAGGCATTATTTGAGTCTACACAGGACAAGACCATTCTTTATTTTGTATAACAATATCTCACATTTACATGCCCATTAAGCTGGCCCTATCCCTAGAATTTCTCCAGGTTTTACAAAAATCCAAGTTCCTTCTCTATTACCTTATATATTGCAAGTTTCAGGTTTATCCACAATTCCCTTTGTCTTATTCTGGACACACTCACACAGATGGGTACCAAGAATGAGCAAATAGCTATTTGTCACATACCAGAAACCTCACGTATGTCCCATCCCAACTCTTTTCCAGACACCTCTTATGAGTTAATCATACACTTCTCAGGACCTCCTCTTTCTAAAGGCTTAATGGCATGTAACATTTCTGGGTTGTGATTTATACTTTCATTTCTTTAACAAGGATTTGAAGGCAGGAACTATATTCATCTTTACAACCTTAACAGTGTCTGGTACATATTGGATGTTAAAAAAATGTTTCGGTTTTCTACATAGATTTTGTTCACTGATGTGTACCCATCACTTAACTGCAGCTTGGCTCTAGTCCTAAAAAAAAAAAAAAAAATTTACTGAGTGACTGCACACATAACTCAACACAATGTTCTAGGAAAATCATTAAATCATGTGTTATTTTAAACAGTTGGAGAAGGAAATGGCAATCCACTCCAGTACTACTGCCTGGAAAATCCCATGGACAGAGGAGCCTGGTAGGCTACAGCCCACGGGGTCGCAAAGAGTCGGACACGACTGAGCGACTTCACCTTTACCTTACCTATTTTAAACAGTATCTGCTGAGCATATATTAGGTGCCCAGCGTTATTCTGTCCAAAGAGATTCCAAAATTGTAACCCAAAGTGTCATTTTATGATTTTGACAATTTGATATGTTCCAACAGTCTAAGGTTGTTTACCATAAAGGCAAGACTTTAGTCTTTTTTTCAGAGTCTGTTATTAAGCCAACTCTCTCACTTACCCTTTACCACTTTATGACATACCTTGACAGTGTATTAAAAAGCAGAGACAACACTTTGCCAGCAAAGTCCATATAATCAAAGCTATAATTTTTCCAGTAGTCATGTATGGATGTGAGAACTGGGCCATAACGAAGGCTGAGCGCCAAATAATTGATGCTTTTAAACTATGGTGTTGGAAAAGACTCTTGAGAGTCCCTTGGACTGCAAAGAGATCAAATCAGTCAATCCTAAAGGAACTCCACCTTGAATATTCATTGTAACAACTGATGCTAAAGCTCCAATACTTTGTCCACCTGATGCAAAGAGTTAATTCTCTGGAAAAAGACCCTGATGCTGGGACAGACTGAAGGCCAAAGAGAAGGAGGGGACAGAGGATGCGATAGATAGTGTCACCTACTCAGTGGACATGAATTTGCACAAAACTTCAGGAGGTTGTGGACCAGAGGAGCCTGCCATGCTGTAGTCAATGGCAGCCATGCCATGCTGTAGCAAAGAGTCAGATACAACTTAGCATCTAAACAACAACAATGACTCACTTACCCTCATTCTAGTGTTTGAAAGTTTGGAGGCTATGTTTTCGATTTACTGCTAGCATAATTCAGCTTGCTCTTTTCTTCCCTTCATGCCAGCCTATTGATAGTTTTCTGAATCCTGATTCTATAACACAATCCGTTTGTTCTTCCTCTCAGCCTTGATACATTCTCAGATTTGATTAGAGAACTATCAGTGCTCTCACATGAAACATTGAGAAAAATGTTGAACTGGACAAGACCAAAGCCAGAACTCCTCAGAGGAGACCTTTGTTCCAGGTTGTCATTAATCAATTAGTTAGCAATCTCAGGACACAGTTATTCAGTGACGATTCCGCTCAGCAGAGATGCCATCAATATTTGGTCATTTGTTCACAGAGGCATAATGAGATTTTGGAAAATGCCACGCTAAAATCCACATGTCCACGTCTCTAGTCATCTTCCCCACAGATCATGTATAAACAAACCAACAAAGAAGGTGCGTAGGACTTGTTCTTGGTAACACTTTGATCCTTCTTTGTAACCACTGTTTTATCTTCCAAGTTTTCACATGCCATCTTCTTGGTATTCTTATCTAGTTACAAGAAACAATTGTCATTATGAAGGAGTTTAGTGCTTTTCTAGGTATGAGGTGATTTAAGAATTGGGCTCATAAAATTGGCTCCTGAGAATATCTATCGGAAGACCTGTCCTGTCAGTTTTCCTGGAGCACAGAGTGCCTCATTTCTGCTCTCCACCCTGAACTCCTTCAGAGGTGTTGAAGGGCAGCAGCTGCAATGCCACATGATTTAATCCTTGTAGAGGTAGATGGCAAGTGCCAATTTGTGGCTGACAAAACAGAACAAGGTTCAGGGAGGTGAAGTAACTTTTCCAAACTAGCAAGTTGTAGAAACAGTTGTGTGATTCCGGGCAAGTCACTTATCCTCTTCAATCTCAGTTTCTTCAGCTGTAAAATAGTTAATGTTACCTACACAGTAAGTGTGGGTGATAATTAAATGGCATAAATGCATATAAAATCTCTATGCCAAGTTCCTGCCACAAAGTTAGTGCTCAAAATAGTCCCTCTCAACAGTCTGAGAAGTTTATATTGAGCACACATTCTTTTAAAATCCACAAAAACAATAAAAACATTCCCATTTTGAAATGAATCTTCACATGCCATTTGTCTGAGCCATGTGACTTGAATGTATTTAACAGAGCAAGACTGTCTTTTCTTCTCTCATGGATTTTTATTTCTTTATTCTCTCCAACCAACTTCAGTTTCCACTCTCCTGACTCAGTGATTAATTTTCCTGGCAGGCAGGATGGAGGATAGGAACACTCAGGATACAGGCTGTATATCTTCTGTGGGCTTCTTGTACCAAACTAAAAAATAGCCTTTCCATCCACCTAGAGATTTTTAAGCTTTCTTTCCCCACCCTCTTCAAAGGCTTTCCCATCCGCCCACCCCACCTGCCACCTTTAGGACACCTTCTCTTTGTGTCCTAATTCAGCTCACAAAAGCAGGCACACGGACCTCTTTAGATGACTTCCCTCCTCCCCTCTCTCCTTCTTCCCACCAGGACCATTTGTACCTTTTAACCAGGATTTCATTTTTGAAAGGGGCTTGTTCTAGTACTCGCTGCCCATGCGGTTTGTTTCCTTTGCTGCTGCAGTGTGCCCTGAGAGCCTCCTGCACCACTGCTGCCGCCACCAGCAACAGTGACACTCGGTTCCATCCTGCCAGCACTCAGTGTGTGGCAGACGCCATGCTCCATTCGCTGCCTGCATGATCTCATTTAATCCCATAACAACTCGGGGACAAGGATGCTGTTATTATCCTCCGTAAACTACTGAAAAACAAGCTGAGGCTCAGCAAGGTTATCCAAAGCCACAGGATGAGCACCTGGAACCATCGCCCACTTTTCTCTATATCCACCTCCATCTCCCCATCAAGGCTGCCACTCCATCACCGTCTAGACTGGGTCACCAGCCTCCCAGTTGGGCAGCTTGTCTCCAGCCTTGACCCTCTACCAATCTTTTTGTGACCCAGGCAAAATGAAGTTATAAAAACATAAATAAAGTCATGGTACTTCTTTGCTTAAAACCTTTGGGTGACTCCTCCTTTCTTTTATGATCATGTGCTAAGTCCTTATGCAGCTTTCAACCATCTGGATTTGCCTGAGATTTCCAGCCTCAACGTACTGCCCCTCAATCCCTTCCCCTTAGTTTATTGGAAGTCCAACTCTATTGGACTTCATCTGTCCTGAGGCCTTGCACTGTCTATTCTCTCAGCTTAAAAAACTGTTCCTTGTCCTCTACCCTCTGCCCTGAAAGAAAATAAAGGCATCTCTCTTGCTTCTTTGCCCTGTACTTCCTTCAAAAAAAATAATAATAATAATAATTTTTCCAGGTAATTCAATGCATTTCTAAGTTTCTATTACATCATTTAACTCACCCCCAACCTTTCATAGGAGAGGAAACTGAACTGAAGTTAACCACTCAAAATCCGAGTTCTAGCAAGAGGCTGAGTTGGGATGTGAATGCATGTCTAACTTCAGACACTGTGATTTTTTCTCTGAGTTCTGTTGCTATGATGTTGTTTGAGGTTAAAAACAACAGTAGGCAAATATGGCTGGGGGTTGGGATTCTCTGGAGGCTGAAATTAATCTAGTGAATGGGGAGAAAAGGAATCTTAGCCTATGCCCTTGGGGGTAGGAAGGTCAGGCATTGGGCTCTAGCTCAAGGGTGGTTTTCTGTTTTTTTGAATCAGAGTAATTTTTTTTGCCTACCTTTGTGTGCTACAGTGACAGGATCTGTCTTATTAAGGCCCTTGGCAAAGCCCAGCAAGATGATCTGTCCTTAGCAATGAAGAGGCAGCTGAAGTCAGGTCTACAGAGCCAGAGGCTCAGCAGGACACCTGCAGGTGACCAGAGAGGAAATCTGCCAAGGAGACAAGGATCCCAAGAAACCACGTTTTCAGAAACGCTCTCCAGAGAGCTCTCAACATCTCTCCTCACCCCTTCTCTGCCCAGCACTCACCTACTACCTTGAAAGCTCTCTAGGGAAGGGCATGTTCTTCCTCTCTGACAAAAGACTTTGAGTTCCTGCTCTTCTGTGCGACTTTCTCCATGTCCTTTCACCTACCCAGCTTTAGTTTCATCATTTGTAAAATGTAATAGAAGTACTACCTACTGCACAGGTTTGTTTGTGATTTCATTGAAACCATGATGTGTAAGAGGGACGCACACAGGGCCTGACCCAGAGAGGTTTTCTTCAGTTACCTATGTCATCACTGCCCTATACTTAGAAAAATGAAATTAAGAAAATGCATGAGATTCCAGTTTAGAATGACCCAAGTCTTGCCCACAGCTTTTGGCCTAAATCCCCACCTGATTTCCTGAAAGACCAGCCCTTATCTGAGTTCAGTCTCCTGTCCTACCTAAGCATCAGTCTGCTCATTGTCACTGAGTTCCCTGCTATTTGCCAGACATTGAGAAAAGCAGAGATCAAAGCATCTGCTCCTTGCCCACAGCCCAGCAGATGGACAACTGACCTTCTCATCCACTAGGGCTGTTTTAGCTATTAGGCTGCACGGTAACAGTATCTAAGACCTACAAGCTTTCTAAGGACCTAGGGAAATCTTTGAGATTTCAAATATGAAATCTTTGACCCTGAAATATGAAAGCAATAAAATCTAAACTAATATGTGTCTCATCTAGTATGTCTACAAAATGCATCATAAAAACTTTCATAACTTTATTTTTACAACTTATAACTTTATAATTTGTCATGTATAAATTCCATTTATCATGGGATGTGGGCATTCTAATATGTTTGTGTGAGGAACCAAAGTCAGAATGCATAAAGCTAAAAATGGCCTTAAAACAACCTGTAGTAGCACAACAGACAAATTCCATCTGCTTCTTGACAAATCTTCACTCATAGTTTTCCTTTTCCCAAAAGGACTCTGCCCCTCTGTGCCACTGGTGCTGACAACCAGGCTGGGCCCTCTGTATCCTCAGAAGGCTGTCCTGTCTGTGATTCCATCATTCCTCTATCCTGTCTGTGATTCCATCATTCCTCTATCACTCTCTGTCTCTGTGGTACAACCTCACTACCCCTCATCATTAGGGGCTCTCTTTGTCAAGGAGAGAGCTGTCTATGTCCTTGAGGTTTTCCCTGTGAAGCAGGGAAGTGAACAAATCCACATAAAAACACAGCTTTAAGCCAGCTCTCCAAAGGACAGTAGATTTCCTCGGGCTTTCTCTGGCTTGAGAATTACATGAATCTGTAGGACCTCTCAGTTCCAGGAGCTCTCTGAGCTGGGCCCATGCCTTCAGAAGCTGTCATGATTAAAGTATTTCTATGTAAGGTCTTCTATGGTGGGGGGAAATCAGGAAAGTTTGACAATAGCTACAATCAGCTCCTCCAATTGAATAATCAGATCTCAAAGGGAACTGGCATCTAGCCTGTGATAAAAGGTGTGATGCCTTGCTCCTGCCTTTGGCCTGATCCTGTTTAGCTTTTTAAAAAACATGCCAAACACACATCACACAGTTTTACCTTTATACAAGCCTTCTTTTTTAAGCAGAGCTTTTTTATCTCTGCCTCACATGGAATTTTCCCTTTTGTTGTTTTATTATCTAAGCAATGCATATTTATTATGAAAGAATTAGACCAACAGATAAACAATGACTCAAACCACCATCCCCTTGGCATTGTGACTGATGATCAAATCTGCCGCTACAGCAGAATGCCAAAAGCCTCCTGCCAGATGGTAAACAACCTGAGTAGGAGAACCATGTCTGCAGCCAGGCCCTGTAGGAAAGTGTGGATTGGGGAGCCCACGATTTGGTCTTGGACTTGGAGCCCAGCTCCCTGCCTTGCTGGCTGTGCACAAATCTCTACTCAAACTGCTAGGAACAATAAGGACAGTCATTGGCCCAGGGAACTGAAAGCTTCAGGACTGACTTAATCCCATGGTCTGATTCTCCTAGTCATGCCCACTCCCTGCACAAGTCACGCTCAGGCTGATGGTGAGGTGGCTGTGGTACCCAGACCCCAAAACCATACACGACAGTGTCAGAGGATGAGATTGTCTCCTGCCAAGCCCTGCTCTAAAGAGTGAAGATAATATTTACAGAAGAGAAAATTTTCCCTCACACTTTTTTGATTCAAACCGATGTTCATTTCTGAACTAATCTCATAGCCAACAGAATGCTCTGCACCGATTGGCTTAGGCCTGGGTTCTCCCACTGGAAACAAGGATCCGATTTCCAAGGTCTGCTCTGCTTATCAAGTCCTGCCCTTGCAGATGTTGTGGAGTGCACGTTGGGAAGTCGATAGTAATTGTGTGGTGTTGGAAAAGTTAGCCACTCCTCTGAGCATCAACTCTCTCACTAATAAAATGGGAATAATCATATACATTTTGTGGTGGAGAGGACCTGAGATAACTCATGCTGCTGCTAAGTCACTTCAGTCATATCCGACTCTGTGTGACCCCAGAGACAGCAGCCCACCAGGCTCCCCTGTCCCTGGGATTCTCCAGGCAAGAACACTGGAGTGGGTTGCCATTTCCTTCTCCAATGCAGGAAAGTGAAAAGTGAAGGTGAAAGTGAAGTCCTGTCCGACTCTTAGCGACCCCATGGACTGCAGCTTCCCAGGCTCCTCCGTCCATGGGATTTTCCAGGCAAGAGTACTGGAGTGGGGTGCCATTGCCTTCTCCGGAGATAATTCATGAGAAATGGCAAAACATCGTGTCTGATGCTTAGGAGGGGCTCAGCAGGTTAACAATGTTTGATGAATCCATTAACTTAGCAGCTTCCTGAATGTGGTGATGACCAAATAGAGGATCATTCCTTCACTCCCCGCTGGCTGGACATTTCAGGGTACATAACTTTAGAAAGTCCTTGAAACAGAGTTAAAGGTCAAAAATCTGCCCACGTTTGAGCAACCAAACCTGGCTGGGTTAATGATGAAAAGCATGGGCTCTGTGGTTAGACTTCCTGAGTTTTGAATCCACAACTTACTGGCTGTGTGCCTTTGAAATCATGGCCTTTCCTCCCCAGGCCTCTGTGCCTCCATGAGAGGATGGGTCCACAAGAAGCAACACCTCTTAAACACTAGCATCACATAGGCACCATTCTAATCAGTGTACCTCTCTACAACCCCCTCATCTTGGCACTTTCATCACACCACTGCCTGGAAAGGCTAAGTTCTTGCCTAAAACTTTATATTCAGTAGGTGTGGAACAGGGATATTTAACACTAATAGGTTAAAAGTATGTTTTCATAATAATTGACTTCTATCATTATAACAGTATATACCTCACAGGATTTTTGTGATGATTAAATGATATAATGCATACATAGTGCTCAGTAAGCTCTATAAACATTATTATTATTATTAGTCATTAGGTGGTGATGAAAGATATTTTTACATTAGCTCAAAACTTTCACTATGAGAGCAATCTTGATTTGATGCCGATAAGGGCATACATGACTATTGGTTCTCTCATCTCCCAAGGAGAAAGTATAGTTCCTTCTTCAATTCTCCCCTGCGGCTCATCCCACCCTCCCCACAGGGCACAGTGCCAAGCCTGGTGACATAAGCCTCCATTCTCCACTCAGCTGTTCCCTGTGATGGCAAAATCCGCTATCTTCCCACCATGCTGACTGAACAGTGCCCTTTTTGTTGTTTTTTTTTTTTTTTTTCCCCAGCGAATCACTCCTTCCTTTGCATCCAGGAGCCACTGGGTCAAGCTCTCCTTTGGTGTAGATTGTAATCAGTTTTCAGCTTCATCAGTTTAATGTCTGTCTCCCCCTCAGTCCTAGGATGGGACATCATGTCCCAGCCATCTTCTTTCCTCCAGGGCTTGATACAGCAGGATACAAATTCAATAGATGTTTGTTGAATGAATCACTGTATCACAATTAGGATGAGTACCTACTGAGCACTGACTGGGTACTAGGTATCACCCTAGGTGCTTTTTGTGCTATATTACAGCTGTGGTCACAAATGACAAATGTACAGTTTAGATAATCTTATATGGAAAAAGAGAAGAATCTGTCTGACCACATAACCTGATTGGTGGTTACATAGTATTGTTTTATGAGAATTTTAATATTATATAATATATATAATATTAAAATTATATAATATATATAATATTAAAATTATTATTATATATAGGCTTCCCTGGTGGCTCAGAGGTTAAAGCGTCTGCCTCTAATGTGGGAGACCTGGGTTCAATCCCTGGGTCGGGAAGATCCCCTGGAGAAGGAAATGGCAACCCACTCCAGGATTCCTGCCTGGAGAATCCCATGGACGAAGGAGCCTGATGGGCTATAGTCCATGGGGTTGCAAAGAGTCGGACACGACTGAACAACTTAACTTAACTTAACTTAATAATATATATATTTTCTTCAGCATATATATGTTTTATTCATCTTCTTCATATGTGATATCTTCAGTTTCACTTATTTTATTTTAAAAGCTTCAAAACAAAAGCCTGAAGGCAAAATAGCTCATTAAGGAGAAAGTCATAAAACTGAATGAAGCCTCATGGTGGCTGAGAATATTAAAATATGTAATTAAATTTTGATATTTGCCTTAAAAGTGGTTCAAAATGCAATGCCATCAATAAATATTTTTTAATGGTTGACAGACATTTGGGGAATGCTGACTACAGTAAATATATCAGATGATGAGCATAACAGGAATAGAACTGTCACTCTTAGGAGTTATTCAGTTTCTTACTCTTGGTATTGGAAGTAGTTTCTCAGTTGAGTGGCCTCCATCATTGTGTGTGAATTATTTTTATTTCAATTATGGAGAGACTACAGGACAATCCGGAGAAGGAAATGGCAGCCCACTCCAGTACTATTGCCTGGAAAATCCTGAGGAGGTAACAGGCAGGAAGGCCAGGGGTCTCCAAACGGAGGAAATAGCCTGCAGTGTCAGACATTTTTATCTCTCTTAAGCGGCAGGAAGAAACAAACTAGCCATATTTTTCCCTTCTCTATACAAATGTAAAAGGAGGTTTCTCTTAAAATTCTGTGTTGCCATAATGACACCTGGTTTCATCTGAAGTTAACTATTCTCAAACCTAGAGATAACCAATGCCTTTTTCTTATGGAAATGTTTATCTTAAGCTATGCTAATGTGCTGTGCATTTACCCCAAACTCTGTCTTCAAGTCAGTTCTGCCCTTTGGCTCAGAACCTACTTGACAAACCAGTATGTTATATTCAGACATTGTTCCTCTAATCTATGTAAATGAAACTATTTGTATGGTGATCTGCCCTTCTTCAAGATTCAAGTTAATCATTTTATGGCTCAGGATGAACCATTTGGTGCCAAGATTATCCCAAAATGCACCTTATGGGTGAGGGGCCTAATGCCATTCTGAGTTTTAAGACATTCTTTAATTAACAGACTGCTGCAGCTAGTGACTATATAAAATCCAGCTGAAGACTAGCAGGGAGGTACTCTTTCTGATCCCTTCTGATGCCTGTGTCAGAAGCTTTCTCTATCTCCTTTCAGTTCAGTTCAGTTCAGTTCAGTCGCTCAGTCGTGTCCGACTCTTTGCGATCCCGTGGACTGTAACCTAGTAGGCTTCTCCGTCCGTGGGATTCTCCAGGCAAGAATACTGGAGTGGATTGCCATTTCCTTCTCCAGGGGATCTTCCCGACCCAGGGATCGAACCCAGGTCTCCCGCATTAGAGGCAGACGCTTTAACCTCTGAGCCACCAGGGAAGCTATGCTTTAATAAAACTTTATTACACAAAAGCTCTGAGCGATCAAGCCTTGTTTCTGGCCCTCGATTGAATTCTTCTCCTTGGGGGCCAAGAATCCCGACGTCGTGATTCAACAACAACCTTTCAATCCCACGGACGGAGGAGCCTGCTAGGCTACAGTCCATGGGGTCGCAAAGAGTCAGACACGACTGAGTGGACTTCACTCCACTCCACTCCACAGGACAATAAGTAACCCTGAATTATCCTTGAGGTCTGGAGAAAACTGCAAGGACATTTAAATGTTAAATCATTGGAAGAAAATGAATTTTAACTTCTCTGGTCATTTCATACTGATCTTTTTCTCAGTAAAGTTTTTTGTTTGTTTTTTTTTTAATTTGGCTGGAACATAGTTGATTTACAATATTGGGTTTCAGGTGTGCAGCAAAGTGATTCAGTTAAACATACACATATATTCATTTTTAGATTCTTTTCTCATATTGGTTATCACAGAATATTTGAGTCAGAGTTCTTTGAGCTATACAGTAGGTCCTTGTTGGTTAGCTATCTTATATATAGTAGAGTGTGTATGTTCACCCCAGGCTCCTGATTTATCCCCTCCCCGCCCACATTTCCCCTTTGGTAACCATAAGCTGGTTTTCGATATCTGTACACCTATTTCTATTTTATAAATAATTTTCATTTGTATCAGGTTTTAAAAAACTAGATTCCACATATTGTTATGCCCAAGTCGTGAAATCTCCCAATGACCACCAGGGAGCCGATATCTGATGCAAAAGCAAGAGAGTTTTTATTACCAAGCTCGAGCTGGGGCTCCCACCATTACCGACACAGCGGCTATAGGGAGGAGCCCCGGGTTTTGGGTTACATTGTTTATATAGGAAGTGTTCATGAAAAAAAAAGAATTTCTAGGTAGGGGGACGTCTGATTGGTCACTTTCGTTCGACGGGTTGTGTGTTGGTTTTTGATTGGTTCCTATTTCCTAGGTAGACCACAAGTTCCTGAACTTTAAGTCAGGAGATTCTGGTCTGGGGTCTGATTGGTTCATGGATGGTGGGGTGAGGTCAGGGGAGTTCCAACGGCTCTTTTCCCGGAACCTTACAAAATGGAATTTTTCTGTTAACAAAATGGAGTAGCTTAGATTCTTCAATATGAGTGATATCATATTTGTCTTTTTCTGACTTACTTCACTCGGTATCATAATTTCCAGGTCCATCCATGTTGCTGCAAATGGCATTATTCATTCTTTTTAATGGCTGAGTAATAGTCCATTGTACGTATGACCCACATCATCTTTATCCATTCACCTGTCCATGGACATTTAGGTTGCTTCCATGTCTTGGCTACTGTAAAAAGTACTGCAGTGAACATTAGGGTGCATGTATCTTCTGACTGAGATGGGAAAAGTCTAGTAACAGAACTGAATTCCTACTGAAGCCCATTTGGAATGTTGTAGTCTCTTCCTCATTCTAAGCTCCTTGCATGTATCATTCAATCAGGGCTTAGTAAGAGTTCATACCGCTGGTCATCTTGTTGTCCACATCCTCATCTGCTAGAAACGAGTTCTTAAAGGGACTGTCTCTTTCTCTCTCTTCTGTATCCCCAGCCGTTTCCGGGATGCTAGCACAGTAGAGGCGCCCAACCAGCAGGCTCTGATGGAGCCTGTTTCAACTGAGCACCAACCGCCAAGGCCACATCAGAATTTCTTTCTCCACCTTTAACTTCCCATACCTGCGAGCTGGGGCCTAGGAGTGAGCTTGGAGACCTGGCATTTGGGGAGCTGCTCAGGTAATCCAAAAGCATGCCAAAGCCAGAGAGAAACGTGAAAATCATCTGGGTTTATGTTTCATTTTGTAACTGAAAGAAAGGACACCCACAGTGGTGGAGGGTGTTATCTGATCTGACACACCTGGTAAACAGTGAAGCTGGGACTAAACCTCACATCAGCTGGCTTCCAGCACCTCCTCTTTGTCACCAGGCTTTGCCTGCCCAGAGGGATGGGTGCCCTTCTTTTAATGCTGGCAGAGAAAGTTTCCAGGCTATGAAGCTCCATGCCGTCTGTACGAAGGGAAGCCTGCTACCAACCTGTGTTGAGAGTGAAAGTGTTAATCACTCAGTTGTGTCCAACTCCCAGCAACCCCATGAACTGTGGCCTGCCAGTCTCCTCTGTCCATGGAATTCTCCAGGCAAGAATACTGGAGTGGGTTGCCATTTCCTTTTCCAGGGGATCTTCCCAACCCAGGGATTGAACCCAAGTCTCCTGCATTGCAGGCATATTCTTTACCATTTGAGCCAAGAGGGAGCCAACCTATCTTAGGAGAACTCATTTTTCAGGCTTGCAGCTCTTGGCATAAACAACTCAGACTCAAGGGGGATGTTTCTTACAAGGAGCAGCCATGCAGTGATTGCGCCACTCGAAGAGCTGACTCACCCCTGCCTCAGCCTCTGGGCTTATTTTAGCCCCACTTTCTGGAGGAGGAAATGAGAACAAGATCAAGGATCCTGTGGGAAGAGCCTGGGGCTTTGGATTTCTCATTGGGGGCCTCAGGCAGCGCCTCACAGTTCCAGCTTCTTTAGAAACTCACAGCCAATTCCGTCTATAGAATTAGGGTTGCCAGCCTGACCTAGTTATAGGGTGCCTGGCTTTAAGAAAACACCCCCTCTGGAAGTGAGAATTAGGCAAAAGGACTAAATTTTGAAGTTGATTATTGACCCAGCAAAGAGTTTCTTTCCTTTTCTTCAGTGAACAGGAGTAGAACAAGTAAAGCTGTTGGATTACCAGCTTCTGTTATTAAGCTATGAAACCTTGGGTCTGGGATGAACCTTACTGAGATTGGGGAATTAGGGTGCCTTCGGGGGAGGAGTTTGGGGCTGAGTCTTGAAAGACAAGCGAGGAAAAGGGAAAGGGTGTTATTTGTTCGTCAGAATCAGTTCCTGTGGTTGTGGGACTGAGGTCACAGTTTCCTTGTCAATGGCTTCTCTGAGCTCCTAGAGGTCACCCACATTCCTAGCCACGTGGCCCCCATAGATGGTTCATGACTTCTTGCTGTTTCTTCCAGGCCACCAGGAGCACATCTCTCTTGCCTCTTCCTTAGTGGCCACCAAGAGAAGACACTCTGCTGTGGTCTGTTTTGTTGACTTTGCCATGTGGTTAATTTTTTTTTAAATAATGCACATTATAAATAGAAACAAATGCATATTATACATTTATATTGATTACAATTTAAAAATTAGAAATTATACATATCTTAATTTTAATAGTTATTTGATGATGTTTCTAAAAAGCTTAAGCAATTCCTGTTATCATCAGCAATGTTGGAGAGAATGCTTCTCCCCATATTCAAACTAAGAATTAAACATGAGGGCTTTAAAATTTTTTCTAGTCTGGAAAAAAGTGATTGTATTATTATTTGAATATGTATTTCCATACTTCTGTGAAATCTATCATTTTCACATGTTTCTTGGTCATTCGCCTATTCACATCTTTTACTCATTTTTCTTCTGGCTTATTTATCTTTCCAGTCCACTTTTTAGAGTTCATTTTTCATTGTAAAGAAGTATCATTATATGACCATTTTTTAAAAACTTATCTTTAGTTTTATTTCCATGAGGTTTTGATTTTAAAGGCTCAAATATATTTACATGTTTTTAATAACTTCTGGGTTTCCAATCTTAGTTAAGATCTCCCCTCCTTGATATTGTACTCAGAGTCTCTTAGATTATACTATGAAACAATGATTACTATCACACTTACCTGTGTAATAGGTCCAGGTTTCTTTTAATGGAATAAGAGCAGGATTTTGTTCCTCATTTGGATAGCTAGTAGTGTCACCATTATGTATGAAATCACTCACTCTTTTACATTCGGTAAAATCACAAGTTTAGTCAAATATTAAATTATCAAATATACTAGGATCTACTTTTGGATTCTACATTCTATTCCACTGACTAATAAATAAGTCAATCTATAGCTATGCCAGTGCCATATTTGTAAAAACTCTTTGCTTTAAGAATGCTCAGTTGATTAGGGCAAGCTTCTCTGGAATGATCTCCCTTTGTTAAAGTCAACATGCATGTAACATAATCTGATCACAGGAGTGAAATTTAGCATGCTCACAGTCCCAGGTATTATGCAGGGCATGTACCCCAGGAGCAAGGATCCTAGAGGACATCTTAGAATCCTGTCTACCACATCCTCCAAGCTTCTCTCTACTAAGACAGAATATTTGTATTCAGGATCAGTTTGTGAATTCTCCTTTGTAATCTGAGAAATGGACAGATTCCCACCCAAAAGCACAGAGAGCTAGAGCTACAACCCCTCTCCCAGTATGTGGCAAGATGTGGAGCAGGCCAGGAGCGTGAGCATTCTGGAAGGAAGTGGCCCTGTGGACATCAGGACTGGAGGAAGAAGAAGTCACAGGAAACAGTTTATGTGTGGAGGGATGGGCAGACGAGAGAGGCAAGGCTTAGGCCTACTGCTTAACTGGGAAACTGGGAGAAGAGGCAGGAAAAATCACAAGCGTGATTTTATTTTTTAGATATTTATTTATTTATATATTGACTGTGTCAGGTATGTAGGGTCTAGCTTGCTGACCAGGAATCAACCCCAGGCCCCCTGCGTTGGGAGCGTAGAGTCTTAGCCTTTGGGCCACCAACCAAGTTCCACAAGCTTGGTTTCAGGTAAAGATTTGGTAGGAAGGTGAGAATGAGAAAGGGAGTTGAGAGGAATAAGGAAAAAAGATTTTAAGAAGCTCTGCTTTGAGCTGTAAATTGCATCCTCTGGGACACTCTTCAAGGGAAGCCAGTAAAAACATAAATTTGTTTTACTAATGTTAGTTATTGGACTGTCTTTCCTTGGATACGACTCTGTGCAGACTCGGTGACATATCTTTCTGTTGCATATGAAAGGACCTTATATAACTAGTTAAGTAGTAAGCAGGGTTGCCCTGTTATTGAACAGTGGTTCATGAACCAACAGCCTTGACACCACCAGGGAGCTTGTTAGGAATACAGAATCTGAGTCACCACTTCCAGACCTAATGAATCAGAATCTGCTTGTAGCAAGATCCCCAAGTGATTCATATGCACAATTGGAATTTGGGTAGCCTGAGTCATATTATGCTGGCCAGCATAGTCCAATAAAGCTTTCTGCGATGATAGAAATGTTTTATATCTGCACTGTTCAATAGAGTAGCCACTTGTGGTTATTAAGCACGTGTGGTTAGTATGATTGAAGAAGAGAATTTTTTATTTTACTTAATTTTGATCTATTTATATTTAAATGGCTACATTTGGCTATGGTTATTTTATTGGACAGCACAGATTCTAAACATATCGTTCCCCTGTGTTTATTTCCCCATGATCCAAGACAAGAAAGTCTGGTCTTAAAACAGCCATGGCAGGGAACTCAGGGGAGGGCTTTGTGTCTCTTCTCTGCTTTGGTTAGAGCATTAGAGAAGACAAGGAATTGGAGCACCAGAGGCATCCTGTGGTCTGGCTGGTCTTGCTGCCTGCCTGATGTGCCTATGCACTTCTTCAACAGCCTGTGCATTCTTGTGCTGTCATAGATGTAGCAGTATCTTCTGTTTACTCAACTGTATTCATCACCAAATGCAAGACAGTAACCAAGCCTAAACATTAGGCAACTTCTATAGCCATCAGCATGCCTTCAGCTACCAGTAATGGAAAAATAGTTATCAGTAACTATTCACTGAAGCACCCATTGCCAACCTTATTTTAAATCACCTCCCTCCTGCTCCATGCTTCTTATTTTTCTCCATACTATTCATTCTCATTCAACACACATAGGGAAGGGAAAAAAACCTTTTTCTGTACAGGCCTAGGTTCTCTATGAGGCCAGTGCTGAGACCTTGCAGATAAAACTGACAAGAGACAGATTAACAAGAGAAAAAGAAACATTTTATTAACACATGCAGCATGCATGCATGTGGGAGAAATCCACTGATGAGTAACTCAAAGGAGTGGCTAGAATTTGGGCTTAAAAAGCATCTTAGCAAAGAACAGTAAATGTGCAGAGAAGTGATAAAGCAAAGAAAAAGGTTTAGGTTTCCAAGGGCAGCACAACTTGTGAAGAGAAGTACTGGGGGAAACTAATGGAGGAGGTTCTCTTTGCGCAGATGCATCTCATTGCTGGCTTCCTGTCCTCCTCATCACTATGAACCTTTCCTGGGAGAGGGGATTTATGGTGGTCCTCATTTCTCAGAAGTCTCTGCTTTTAGTCAGATAAGGCAAGCTCCTGGAAGGAGTCTTTTTGCAGTTGTTGATTCTTATTTGCCCCCAGCACAAAATAATATGTATGTCAAAGTGACATTTTTTTGAGTGGGATACTATCTTCTATACATGCTATATATTTAACTTATTTGTGTATGGTCTCACTTAAATCAAAGCTTTATGAAGGCAAATGTTAAGTGCTAGGAATAGAAGAATGAAAAATACATTCCAAGGGTTTCATAAATCCAGCTATCTAATAATAGCTACCATATAATTAAGTTTGTCACTATGCCAGGACTATTTGAAGCACTTGACAGACATCATGTCATTTAATTTTTACAGTAACCCCGAGAGAGGATAGTATCATACTCGCTATTTTAAAATGATGAAGAAAATGACCATCAGAATAAGTGCACTCACCTTCCTCTTACTTGATCTAAACTCTTAATTCTTGAGTTAGCTAGAGTCATATTAGAAATAATTGGGATAACAAAAGATGTCCTTCTAGGAGGCACTGGAGCGCCTAGTGCTAAGACCAGAGAAAAATGAGCTAATTCTCTTGGATAGAGGTGCCCGAAGAGGCTATTTAGATAGAGCACTTCTTACTGACTTATGCTTTTCTTGGGGAAAAAAAAAAATCACATTAAGCTTGATTATCTCTTCTGCTGCTCCTTCCTCCATATTAATAGTTTAATCTGCATGATAGGTATTGGATGTGCACCTTGGGGCTGTTTACAGCAACTTGTGAAGTACTTAACATTCTAAAGAAATTAGTTGTCTGGTGTAGAGGACTCCAGAGAATGGAAGAGCAAGAGATAGGATGTCTGACAATTCTGGTGTTCTTCCAGAGGGGGATAAATGAGGTCACTTTCTCCTGGTTCTCCTCCAAACTTGCTGACCTCTTTCATTTTCTTACTGTTATTTATTTCTTTGCTGACCCTTTAAAGGTAGATGTTCCCCAGGTTTATCTTTAGCTGTCCCTTCTACTGATGTTACATTTCCTCAGTGGACCATCTCATCCATCCAGTGTCCCAGAAGGCAAAGCAAGGGGGCCCATGTGAGGGACCTAAAGAATCCAGGACACTCAAGACTGGTATTAAAAAATATACTCCCAATTTTTTCTGTTTTTGTTGGCAATCCTGGAATTCTAGTAACATTAGCTTCAGGAGAGTTTTGAGGATCCTGTAACCCTGTTTGGGCTTTCCAGATGGCACAGTGGTAAAGAATCTGCTTGCCAGTGCAGGAGATTCAAGACACGGGTTCAATTCCCAGGTCAGGAAGATCCCTGGAGTAGGAAATATCCAACTCACTCCAGTATTCTTGCCTGGAGAATCCCATGGACCGAGGAGCCTGGTGGGCTACAGTTCATAGGGTCATAAAGAGTCGGACACAACTGAAGTGACTTTGCATGCACGCACACAATATCATGGACCCAGATGCTTTGAAAACTCAGCACAATTCCTGAAATGATGTCCTCTGAGCCTGAGTGGACTGATAAACTATCACAAGTGAGTGAGTGATTGAGAACAAGCTGCTACCATCTGGGGGGAGGGGTTGGTGGGGAAACTTGCCTAGAACACAGAGGGAAGTAGAAGAAAGAAAGGACTTCCCTGGTGGCTCAGACGGTAAAGCGTCTGTCTACAATGCGGGAGACCTGGGTTTGATCCCTGGGTCGGGAAGATCCCCTGGAGAAGGAAATGGCAATCCACTCCAGTACTATTGCCTGGAAAATTCCATGGAGAGAGGAGCCTGGTAGGCTACAGTCCATGGGGTCGCAAAGAGTTGGACACGACTGAGCGATTTCAATCACTCAAAGACTTGATCACATCACTGGGACCCTTGGATCTAGCCATGCTTGAAGCAAGACTTTATTCTAGGACTTCCCAATGATATTGTTAATAAAATTTTTAGAAATCCCGCTTTTACTGCTGTGTTTTAAGTTAGCTTGAATTAGACTTTCCATCAATTACCATCAGATGAATTCTACCAAATTTGCCACCTAAACGTAGATGCCTTGCAGCTTGACATCTACCCAGATGTCTTTCCTGAGCTTCTGATTCAGATACTCAATGAGCTATTTCTCTGGAGAGCCTCACAGGTCCCTCAACTGAATATGGCACCAGTTAAGAACTAAAGAGCCTCTTGATGAAAGTGAAAGAGGAGAGTGAAAAAGTTGGCTTAAAACTCAACATTCAGAAAACTAAGATCACGGCATCCGGTCCCATCACTTCATGGCAAATAGATGGGGAAACAGTGGAAACAGTGGCTGACTTTATTTTTTTGGGCTCCAAAATCACTGCAGATGGTGACTTACAGCCATGAAATTAAAAGATGCTTACTCCTTGGAAGGAAAGTTATGACCAACCTAGACAGCATATTAAAAAGCAGAGACATACTTTGCCGACTAAGGTCCATCTAGTCAGGGCTATGGTTTTTCCAGTAGTCACATGTAGATGTGAGAGTTGGACTATAAAGAAAGCTGAGAGCTGAAGAATTGATGCTTTTGAACTGTGGTGTTGGAGAAGACTCTTGAGAGTCCCTTGGACTGCAAGGAGATCAAAACAGTCCATCCTAAAGGAGATCAGTCCTGAGTGTTCATTGGAAGGACTGATGTTGAAGCTGAAACTCCAATACTTTGGCCACCTGATGCAAAGAGCTGACTCGTTTGAAAAGACCCTGATGCTGGGAAAGATTGAAGACAGGAGGAGAAGGGGATGACAGAGGATGAGATGGTTGGATGGCCTCACTGACTCAATGGGCATGAGTTTGGGTAGACTCTGGGAGTTGGTGATGGACAGGGAGGCCTGGCATGCCACAGTCCATGGGGTCGCAAAGAGTCAGACACAGCTGAGCGACTGAACTGAACTGAATGTGCCATCCATCCTCCCCTATCATTTACCCTGTTATATCATTACTCCCCATGAACAACTTGTCAATCTTCATTGTCCCAACTCGTGCAGACCTAGTTGTCCTAACCAGGAAACTTGGGGTCTCTGTCCCTCTTTATCATCTCTCAGACCCATTACCCAAATAGTTTCAGAATTCATTCTCTCCTCTCCAAGGAAAGGATTTGTAATTCTTTGACTCAGTCCACCATCACCTTTTACTTGGTGATAGGCTTCTAATTTAGTCTCCCACTCTGATTTTTCTTTACCAAATGTAATCTGCAATCATCCTACATTATAGTTATAAAGTTATGTCTCTCTATCTCACTCTGCCACTTTAAAAGTTTCTGAGTCACTCCATTACTCTCAAGATGAATTTCAAATCTTTCATTGTGGCATTCAAAACTACATAACTTTTCTGGTCTCCATCTCTGGCCACTACTCCCCACCCCAACCCTCTGTGGTCCTATATGCATACATACATATATACATATGTATATAGGATTTCCCAATGGGTCAGGGGGTAAAGAATTTGCCGCCAGTGTAGCAGACACAAGAGACATGGGTTTGATCCCCAGGTAGGGAAGATCCCCTGGAGGAGGAAATGGCAATCCACTCCAGTATTCTTGCTTGGAAAACTCCATGGGCAGAGAAGCCTGGCTAGCTAGAGTCCAAAGGGTCGCAAAGAATTGGACCCGACTGAGCTTAACAGGAGTGTGTGTGTGTATATATATATACACATAAACAAACACATATAGCTGTAGTAGGCTGTAAAAGCAGACAAGAATCTTCCTATCCCTATATTCTTGCCCTTTCAGGGTGACCTTGCAGCTCCTCTCATCAAAAGGGGGTGACAATTCCCATACTCCTTGAATCTAACCTTGATCATGTGATTTGCTTTGACAAACAAGAGCAATAAAAACAGTGCAGAAGATGCAGATTGAAAAATACTTGAACATTAATATCTGACTTTGTGGCTCTTGGAAATTCTGTGACAATTTTCATATGAACAGCCCAGGTTAGTCTACTGGCAAATAGATGGGAAAAATGTGGAAACAGTGTCAGATTTCATTTTCTTGGACTCCAAAATCACTGCGGACTGTGACTGCAGCCATGAAATTAAAAGACGCTTGCTCCTTAGAAGAAAAGCTGTATCAAACCTAGACAATGTTTTAAAAAGCAGAGACATCACTTCGCTGACAAAGGTCCATATAGTCAAAGCTATGGTTTTCCAGTAGTCATGTACAGATGTGAGAGCTGAACCATGAAGTAGGCCGAGTGCCCAAGAATTGAAGTTTTTGAACTGTTGTTGGAGAAGACTCTTGAGAGTCCCTTGGACAGCAAGGAGATCAAATCAGTCAATCTTAAAGAAAATCAACCCTGAATATTCATTGGAAGGACTGATGCTGATGCTGAAGCTCCAATACTTTGGCTACCTGATGTGAAGAGCTGACTCATTTGAAAAGACCCTGATGCTGGGAAAGATTGAAGGCAAGAGGAGAAAGGGGCAACAGAGGATGAGGTGGTTGGATGGCATCACTGACTCAATAGACATGAGTTTGAGGAAACTCAGGAGGATAGTGATGGATGGACAGAGAAGCCTGGTGTGCTGCAGTTCATGGGGCTGCAAAGAGTCAGACATGACTCAGTGACTGAACAAGAATAACAACAGTCTACTGGAGACATATGGCCCCCAAAGCTCCATCACCCCAGCTAACAGCTAGCATCAACTACGGGACATGTGAGTAAAACCATTATGAGCTGACCGGTCAGCTGACTGCAGCTGCATGAATGAGCCCAAGCAAAAGCAGGAGAAGAACTACTCAAGGGATGTCAAGTCACATTGCCAACACACATGAGCTAATAAATGATTTTTTTTTAAAATCACTAAAATTGAAATGGTCGTTATGCAGCAAACATTAACTGATCAGCTGTGTGACCTTAAGGAAGTCATGTTACCTCTCCAGGCATCAGATTCCTTGTAACTAGAAGGGGACAGCATCTCTATCCTGGATTAAAGGACTGCCACGAAGGTCAGTTGAAATATGGTTTTAAAATCCCTTTCCAAATCGGCATCAATAATACAAACATGACACTTATTCTGATATATGTAAAATTAATGTACATATTCAGCATTGTTTCAGGCTGTTTTTGGACACCATCTATGCCGTGTCCCTGGTCTAAGACTGCATGTTCCCAGAAGCTGTGGTCAGGTTTTTATTTATCACACAGTCTGAAAAATTAAGACTAAGACCCATTATTAAATGAATATGACACTAATGATGAGGTTCAGAGTATCTGAGGTTACTGGACTCCAAGAGCATGTCTCAGCTCTGGAGATTATGTAGAAAGGAAGTAGGCTTCAGCATTTTTCAGAGGCCAAAATAATTTTTTAAAAAGACTACCAAGAGCCAGAGAGCAAGTGCTAACATCCAGATGCTTTTCAACCTGCACTTGCATCGTACTTACTACTCTCTCATTGGTCAATGTGAATCACATGGTCAAGGTTATAGCCAAGGAGTAAGAGAAATGCCTCTACATTTTGGTGGGGGAGCTGCAAGGTTGTGTTGCAAAGGGGTGAAAATATAGGGATAGAAAGAATGTGTGTTTAAATACATTTTGAATACTATATAACTAATTAATAATATTACTATATAACTAATTAATAGTGTCATCACTTGCTTCAGTTTGGGCAAACTCCGAGGTGGTGGTGACCGACAGGAAGGCCTGGCATGCTGCAATCCATGGGGTCGTAAGGAGTCAGACATACTCAGTGACTGAACAGCAGCAGACTTACTTCTATATCCATTATGTCAATAACCTTGAGAAACTGGGTACTATCCCCATTTTACAAGGGAGGAAATAAGACCCAGAGAAGAACGGGAGTGCAGAAGTGGGGACTCGATCCAGAAGAGCCTACAGATTTATTTTGTGTCTCCTTGCAGAGAGTGAAACTCCCACAGCTGCTGAGAGGGAACAGGCCCCAGTGATCTTCAGGGGATGGGGGCGGGGCGTCCCAGCTGGACTCCCACGCCCCTGAACTCACTGCCAGGAAGGTCCTGAATTAGTCATGAACACTGGCATCAGACACATCGGTAGGTCTATTTAAAGCTAAAGAATGCAGGGTGAGCTGAGGACTGCAAAAGAACACAGCTGGGAAGTCAGGCACCTCGTGGGAGAGCCAACGATGGTTGAAGCCACATTTTGCTTTCCTCTGTAATCTCGACACCTCACAAAGGGCAGAGCATAAATGGAGGCACAGGGTGAATGAGCGTGAACTGGGATAACGGATTCTTCCTTTCACTCACTGTTAATGCTTGCATCACTGAACGAGCATTTTTAGGTATCACTTAGATGCGGGCTGGAGAAGAAAATGGCAACTCACTCCATTATTCTTGCCTGGAGAATTCTAGAGGAGTGTGGTAGGCTACAGTCCACGGGGTCACAAAGAGTCCGACACGGCTGAGGCACTATCATTAAATGCCAGGCAGTGACACTACAAAAATATATAAAACCTAGCGTTGTGGGTTGAATCGTGTCCCCCGATACGACATGTTGAAGTCTTAACCCTCCCTCTGGCCTCCCTGGTGGCTCCGATGGAAATGTTCCAGAAACCAGTACTTGAGAAACCAAGCACCACACTCAGAGAGTTGGAAAACTCAGGTTTATTACACCAGCGGGCCCAGAGGAGCTAACACTCCAAGCTCTGAGCCCCGAACAAAGGGATTACAGAGTTTTTATAGACAGACTGTAGTGGGCAACACTAGCTGTTAATAGGCTGGTTTAAACTAAAGTGTTTTCCGCGCACAGTAACAGTGGTCAAGATGGGAAGGGGGATGCCTGACCTGGACAGGCATGATTAAGTAGGTTTGCAGGGGCTGGGTGACTGCAAAGAGCAGGACAAGGGTAAGTGAGATAAACTCCAGTTCCTAGTATTGCAAGTCCCCACTTTCTAAGATTATGTGACCTACGTGATCCAGACTTTACAAGGGGCAAGGTGAGTTACAGAGGCAGAAGGAGGTAAAATTTTAACTTTTCCTCTTCAGTAAGGAATCTGTCTCTAATGAGGGAAACCAGGGTTCGATCCCTTGGTCGGGAAGATCCCTTGGTGAAGAGAACGGCCACCCACTCCTGTATCCTTGCTTGGAGAATCCCATGGACAGAGGAGCCTGGCAGGCTACATACAACCCATAGGATTGCAAAGAGTCAGACAAGATTGAGCAGCTAAGACTTTCTTTAACCCTTTCCCAACATGTGACCTAATGTGACCTAATTTGGAAATAAGGTCTTGGTGGATGTAATCAAGCTGAAATGAGGTCATATTGTAGTAAGGTGGGCCCTAATCTCAGGACTGGTCTTTATGAGAAAGCAGAGATACAGAGGAGAAGGCCATGTGATGACAGAGAAAGAGATCACAGTGATGCACTTGCCAGCAGTCACCAGGAGCTAGGAAGAGCCAGGAAGTATTCTTCTCCAGAACCCTCAGAGGGAGCATGCCCTACAGATACCTTAATTTCAGACTTCTGGCCTCCAGGAGTGTTAGAGAATAAAGTCTTGTTTTAAGCCAGTTTGTGGTACTTTATTATGGCAGCCCTAGTAATTCACTGAGTCCTTCTCCTCAGTTGAAGGAGACAGAAGCATTAAAAGATCATTGTAATACAAAACGCCAATTATAATACAATGGAGGTATGTGCAAAGTGCTGCCCAGCACAGGGGAAGGAGTGATAAACTCTCCAGAAAAAACAGGGAAGTGCTCATAAATAAAGTCATATCTGAGTGGATTTTGAAGAATGGATGAGAGTTCATTAATCAAAAATTGTGGACAAAAGCATTTCAGGCAGAGTTGACAGCACATGCAAAGGACTGGAGGCTAGGACTCAAATGGTGTTTGGTTGTTGTTAAGCTGCTCATTCATGTCTGACTCTTTTGGGATCCCAAGGACTGTAGCCCGCTAGGCTCCTCTGTCAGGCAAGATACTGGAGTGGGTTGCCATTTCCTTCTCCAAGGGATCTTCCTGACCCAGGATCAAACCTGCATCTCCTGCCTTGCAGGCAGATTCTTTACCACTGAGCCACCAGGGAAGCCTCATGGGGGTTTGGAGGAAATGGCAAATAATTTGGAAAGACTCAAGCTAAGTGTGGGCTGGATGTGAGGTGGGGAATTTCACTGCGATTGGAGTGTGAAGTCTCTTGGAGCCCAGCTCCCTGCCAAGGGAGTCTCTGAGAGGAATAGCATCATCAGACAGAACTGGAGTGGAGACTGGAGGCAGGACCCTGGTTAGGAGGAACTGCTGAGTGCCAAGGTCCAAACAATACAAGAGAAGCCTCTCCACTGAGAGACAGAATGAAGGGACAAAATAGGTCATTAGATAGTTAATCCCATTAGGAGATTGTAAGTAGAGAAATATGGGAGGCCCCTGTTAGTTAATGATTACTCGGGAAAGCAAGTTTACTTAACCACAAAACCAAGCAGGCTTGCTTAGCAATAAAGCCATGCAACAGAAGCAGGCTCCAAAACAATAAAACAATTGTGGTATGAGACTCACATCCCGCCCAGTGAGCTCAATAAGTTAATAATCCCTAGGAATTTGTGGACCTAACTTGACCACACAGGGACAAGAAAATTCTACTGCTCAACCTTGAGGAGGAGCTGATGATGAAAGGATGCCTACTCAAGAAAGACAAAGAAGGTCTCCCCCTCTCCACTTTTCCTTTGATTATAAAACTGTAGCCCACTAAGTTCTTGGGGCATGGCATTTCTAGGTCACCCACTGGTAAATCTCGCAAGCATCCAATTCTAATAAATCACTTCTTATCTACCACTTTGTGCTCACTGAATTCTTCTCTGTGCTGACATAAAGGACTGCAGTACTGGAGTTCTTCAGAGCCCCCCTGAAATGACACCAATCAGTTTCACCACCAGGACGGTGGAGAGAAAGGCTCAATTTGACCAAAGAGCCAGTCCGATAATAACTTGGACAAGCCGCAGCCTTCTCCCTAATTCTCCATCTCCCACATCATAATAGCTACAGCTATTCAGGGACAGCATCTTTTCTGACCCTCAGCTTCAGATGAGCTGTGAGAGTCACTTTTATTGAAGATGCTCTGAGATAGAAAGTTCAGTTAGGACTTCTCTAGTGATCCAGTGATTAAGAATCTGCCTGCCAGTGCAAGGGACATGGGTTTGATCCCTGGTCCAGGAAGATCCCACAGGCCACACGGAGAAACTAAGACCATGCACCACAACTACTGAAGCCTGCCACTCGAGAGCCCACGCTCTGCAACACGAGAAGCCCACAGTGAGAAGCCCACGTGCCACAGTGAACAGTAGCTCCTGCTTGCTGCAACTAGAGAAAGCCGGCACACAGCAACGAAGACCCAGCACAGCCAAAAACAAATAAATAGCGTATAATTCGCTTTAAAAAAAAGTTCTAGTTATATCTTTATGCCATATTACAACGCAAGAGCCCAATCTCCTGGATTTAGAGTAAATGCTCACTTTATTTGCTACAGAGATAGGCAACCAGAATGTCTGTAGGTCCCTCCATCCATTCTTCCCCACAGTACTTGCTCAGGACACACTAGAATGATTCCCAAAACTACTCCAATAGCCCCTGAGGAGCTGGATCTTGGGCCAGTGAAACTCCTCTGTTGTATTTACTTATTTATTGAAGAAAAGAGAAAAGATAAAACCCTGCTTACTCTACAATCCTCTTCTTAAAGAATTAGAAGGAGAGCATAAAAAGTATTTCTGCTAGGGATTCAGGAGACTGGATTTTCTGAGATCTGGCTCTCAGAATAAAATGCTGAAATGGATAGTAATGGGATGGCAGGGAGGAAAACATCAAAGGAATACCAGAGATTAAAACATCAACTCTGGGGGTAATATCCTGGTGGTCTAATGGTTAAGACTCTGTGCTCCCAGTGTAGGAGGCCCAGGTTTGATCCCTGCTCAGGGAACTAGATCCCACATGTTGCAACTAAGAGTTCACATGCTGCAACTAAAATATCCTGCATGCTGAAACCAAGACAGACTCTCCTTTGTGCCACAACTGAGACCCAGTTCAGCAAAATAAATAACTATTTTTTCAAAGAATCAACTTTGAACCTTTAGGTGGTCCCAGGCAACTAACAACTCATCAAACCACTAAACTCTTAAAACATATCTCCAAGGTCAATACTACTATCTTCATTTCAGGGACACAAAAACAAAGGTTCAGAGATATTAAACCACTCTCCAGAGTCACACAGCACCTGAAGGGGCAGAGCTGGAATTTGAATCCAGGCCTATCAGTTGCAAAGTCTTTCTTTTCCCCCATTCTAGCTTAGCACCAGCCCAGGCCAAGGATGGGATGGATGGCTCTGGCCTGGTCTGCTCCATCCAGACATCTGGGCTCCCTTCTGGGCATCTAAGAAGAAGACCTGGAGCAGAGTCAGAGGAGAGGAAGTAGATGCTGGAGGAATTTGTCATATGAGGAATGATAGCAGGAACGGGGAAGAGAGCACTCTGGGGATGTGGGAGCTGTCTTCAAATATTTGAAGGGCTGTCATGAGGAAAAAAGATTAGACTTGTTCTGAAAGGCCTCCAGGGTGTAGAAATAAAGATGATGGATGGTGATGACAGGTAGTCAGATGTCAGCTCAATGAATGAGAGACTTGCACCAGGCAGAACTAGGAAGATGGGAAGATGAGAACTCCCTGTCACCAGGGTGTCCAAGAATAAGCAGGTGACTCTGGTGTCAGGGCTGAGGAAGAAACCCAAGGACTGATGAGTAAAAGGACTCAATTCTCTTAGAGGCCTCTGATGGCTCTGAGAATCCAATGTTGTGGTCTATTTATTCTCTCGGCGACCAAACACGACTAAAAACAACTATGCACTTAGTAACTCAAGCCCCATGGTTATATTCTGTGCACCTTAGTAACTTCAGTTCAGTTCAGTTCAGTTCAGCCACTCAGTCGTCTCCGACTCTTTGCGACCCCATGGACTGCAGCACACCAGGCTTCCCTGTCCATCACTAACGCCTGGAGTTCACTCAAACTCATGTCCATTGAGTCTGTGATGCCATCCAACCATCTCATCCTCTGTCATCCCCTTCTCCTGCCTTCCATCTTTCCCAGCATCAGGGTCTTTTCAAGTGAGTCAGTTCTTCGCATCAGGTGGCCAAAGTATTGGAGTTTCAGCTTCAGCATCAGACCTTCCAATGAATATTCAGATCTGATTTACTTTAGGATGGACTGGTTAGATCTCCTTGCAGTCCAAGAGACTCTCAAGAGTCTTCTCCAACACCACGATTCAAAAGCATCAATTCTTCGGCACTCAGCTTTCTTTATGATCCAACTCTCACATCCATACAAAACTAGTGGAAACACCATAGCATTGACTAGATAGACCTTTGTTGGCAAAGTAATGTCTCTGCTTTTAAATGTGCTGTGTATGTTGGTCATAACTTTTCTTCCAAGGAGCAAGTATCTTAATTTCATGGCTGCAGTCACCATCTGGAGTGATTTTGGAGCCTCCAAAAATAAAGTCTGTCACTGTTTCCACTGTTTCCCCATCTATTAGCCATGAAGTGATGGGACCAGATGCCATGATTTTAGTTTTCTGAATGTTGAGTTTTAAGCCAACTTTTTCACTCTCCTCTTTCACTTTCATCAAGAAGCTCTTTAGTTCTTCTTCACTTTCTGCCATAAGGGTGGTGTCATATGCATATCTGAGGTTATTGATATTTCTCCCAGCAATCTTGATTCCAGCTTATGCTTCATCCAGCCCAAGGTTTCTCATGTTGTACTCTGCATATAAGTTAAATAAACAGTGTGACAATATATAGCCTTGATGTACTCCTTTCCTTATTTGCAACCAGTCTGTTGCTCCATGTCCAGTTTTAACTGTTGCTTCCTGACCTGCATACAGATTTCTGAAGAGTTATTAACTTCACTGGAAGTAAAGCTATAGTGTTAACAGGGTCCCACAAGGCCCTATATTCTACTCCAGACACAGCAGTCTCTCCTTCCTGTGCTCTGAACAGGCTAGATGCACTCCTCCTGTAGGACTTTTTGAGTGGCTGTTCCCTCCAAGCACACTCTTCACCCAAATAACCCTGTGATTATTTCCCTGGCTCTTCTTTTACAGTTTCCCAAGCGCTCTATTCCTAAACCTTCCTAAGAATTGTTAAAATATTTCCTACCCCTATATCCCATCCTTCCAATTCCCCTTCAGTGTGCTCAGATTTCTTCAGAGTGTTTATAATTTTCTAGTACATTGAATAATTTGCTCATTTAATATGTTATTATTTAACACCCATCTCTGCCCTGCTTCTCCACTAAGATGCAAGTTTCACCAGGGCAGGAGTTTTTCTTTTCTTTTCTTTTTTACCATTTTATTCACAGTTGACTCCCAAGCACACAAACAGTGTCTGAAACAAGGTGTGTGTGCTTAATCACTCAATTGTGTCTGACTCTTTGCAATCCCATGGACTGTAGCCTGCCAGGCACCTCTGTCCATGGGGCTTTTCCAGGCAAGAATACTAGAGTGGGTTGCCATGCCCTCCTCCAGGGGCTCTTCCCAACCCAGGGATAGAATCCAGGTCTCCAGCATTGCAGGCAGATTCTTTACTGTCTGACCCACCAGGGAAGCCCAAGAATACTGGAGTGGGTAGCCTATCCCTTCTCCAGGGGATCTTCCCGACCCAGGAATCAAATCGGGGTCTCCTGCTTTGCAGGTGGGTTCTTTGCCAACTGAGCTACTAGGGAAGCAAGATAAGTACTCAATAAATATTTCTGGAAATAGTGAATAAATGAATGAGATTTCCTTTCATTTTCATTCTTCTGCCTCGGTGGAGCACCTTTGGTAAACCTGTGTGAAGTGGCAGAAACTGCTCAGCATGATAGCACATCTACATTCAACTGTGAAATAGGGTCAAAGTCAGCGAGAAGAGTTGTTTTACAAATATTCCATTCTGCAGAAAATGGAAGACTTATTGTGTTTTCCAAGGATGACCTGAGTCTTAAGGACTTGTGATTTATTAAATTGGAACTAGGGTACTATATGGAGGACTGAGGATTAGTGAGGAAATAGATGGAGACAAATAAGGAGGAAATTCCTAGATGCTCACCATGGTGCAGTCAGCATGGATGATAAAAGACATTGCCCATTTACTGAGAACTTCAAATATGGCAGGCACTCCTTGAAACACTTTACTGTATAATGGCTATCTCTCTCTTAATGAACCCCATGAGATAGGCCCTATTATTATCCCCATTTTTAGATGAGAAAATGAGGCATGGTAAATTAATTGATGTACCCATATTCAAACAGTTGCTAAATCCCAAATCTTAAATCCCCTAGCAGCTGGGGATTCAGAGCCTGGCAATCTGGTTCAGGAGCCTGTACCCTTTAACTATATTAAGATTCACTCCCTGAAAAAATAAACAATTAAGCTCCGATTTCTGAATTTGTGTGTTACTGTGATTGGCTGAGAGTAAGACACCTTTCTGCTATCAACTGCACCTAAACACAGTCTACCAGCGACACGGGCTTCCCCGGCTACTTAACAAAGTCGTCCTGCTTTCTATGACATGGGTACTTCCTGAATGGAGTCACATTCAGCCTGAGACAGATTTCTCACTGGCACAGATGAGACAAAAACACGAACATTTGGACAGTGTTGTAAAACTTATAAATAGAAATATTTTAATTTGATCCACACAGCAAATATGTGAAGTGTTACAAGCAATCTCTTTTAAAGAAGAGACATTTAACACACACAGCTAATGAGCAACGGAGTAGAGACAGCAAGCCCAGTCACTGGGTTTAATGTCCCGTGCTTTTCCCCGTTACAACCATGCCTTCAGCACACACGGCTGTCTACACCACTCCAACCTCTAGAATCCCCACTAGACTACTAAACGTTAGATACTGTATGTATCACCAGCCTTAGATTCAGTTCAGTTCAGTTCAGTCGCTCAGTCGTGTCCAAGAAGAGCTAAGTATGATGCAACTAAGCTTAGGTCTTAATTCCCAGGGCTCAAGTGTAAAGTTGGTGAAAGATGTTTATCTGGGTCTATTTATTCAAAGAATATTTGATGACAGCATACACTGTGTTAGACCTGTGCTGTCCAATGCAGTAGCCACTAGTCACATGTGAGTTTTTCTTTCAGGGTTACTTTATTTAAGTTGAAGGATAATTGCTTTACAATACTCTGTTGGTTTCTGCCCTGCATCAACATGAATTAGTCATAGGTATACATATGTCCCCTCCTCCCTTGAAACTCTCTTCCATCTCCCACTCCATCCCACCCCCACATGTGGTTTATAAGCAGTGGATTTAGAACTAGTGTCATTGAGGAACTGAATTTTTTATATTACTTTTGATTGCTTTATATTTAAAGTTAAACGGAGAAGGTGATGGTACTCCACTCCAGTACTCTTGCCTGGAAAATCCCATGGACAGAGGAGCCTGGTAGGCTGCAGTCCATGGGGTCGCTAGGAGTCGTACACGACTGAGTGACTTCACTTTCATTTTTCACCTTCATGCATTGGGGAAGGAAATGGCAACCCACTCCAGTGTTCTTGCCTGACAGAGGAGCCTGGCGGGCTACAGTCCTTGGGATCCCGAAAGAGTCAGACATGAATGAGCGACTAAACAACAGCCAAACACCGTTTGAGTCCTAGCCTCCAGTCCTTTGCATGTGCTGTCAACTCTGCCTGAAAATTAATTTTTGATTAATGAACTCTCATCCATTCTTAAAAATCCACTCAGATATCACTTTATTTATGAGCACTTCCCTGTTTCAGAGCCTGGTAGGCTGTGGTCCGGAGAAGGCAATGGCACCCCACTCTAGTACTCTTGCCTGGAAAATCCCATGGATGGAGCAGCCTGGTAGGCTGCAGTCCATGGGGTCGCGAGGAGTCGGAGACGACTGAGCTTTCACTTTTCACTTTCATGCATTGGAGAAGGAAATGACAACCCACTCCAGTGTTCTGGCCTGAAGAATCCCAGGGACGGGGGAGCCTGGTGGGCTGCTGTCTATGGGGTCTCACAGAGTCGAACACGACTGAAGCGACTTAGCAGCAGCAGCAGCATATAGGGTCATTTAACAGAGCAGCAACAGAGCTTTACTGTTTTGGTAGAAGTACATTTCACCTTAGCTTTTGTGTTGTATAAGACAGTACGACTGTAGAGTAATGCATGCATGTGCATGCTGTTGTTTCCACTAATACACATAAACACATCACTGATCTAGTTGGGGATGATGGATTGATTCAGTTTGAATGATTTTTTTCTATACATGACACAATGTAGTGGGTTTTCTTGGAATACTTTATTCTGACAGCTCCAGTTACTGTGTCAACTATGTAAATCTTCATTGACAATTAAATTGAAATACGTGCTATTTTAATTATAATATAGTGAAAATTTTTAGTATAAAAATAAGTATGAACAAATTTTTTAAAATAAAACAAAAGCACACTACTGATGCAGAATTGAGTGGTGAAGGAAAAGCTACTACTGTCATCAGGATAGAAAAGAAAAGAGACTGGAAGAAAAATATTTTAAACTTTACAATGAATGGCAATTGCAGTTTACTGCAGAATAAGACAAAGAAGATTTTTGTCTCATAAAAAAAGATAATAGACAAATATTAGAGACATTTATAGCAAATATGATGAATTTGATAAAAAGTTCCTTCTCAATAGTCAAAAAATAATTTACGAAATTGGTCAATAAATTTTAAAGATTTTTAAGAGACTCTGAGCTTGTAATTTTGGCCAGCTATGAAATGACCCAGATTCTTACACATACATATACAGAACCATTTTTTGATAAATAATAAAATGAATTACTATTTCACTTATGAAAATTATTTTAAAATTATTAAGAAAATTATGAGGAAAGTACTAAAAGTGATATTTTACAAAAGTAGAAGATTTTCAGCTAAGGCAATAAGCAGTTGCTCATAGATTATAAGACCTTTTTAACATCAAAGATAAATTAACACAAAATTTTAAAAATTGTGAGGATTGTTTTCAGCTTCTAATGAGTTAGGAAATCTAAGAGATGCTCCTCAATTAATATTTGGGTATATGTTTCTCAAATTTCAAAAATATTGTCAACCCCTGGCCTAAAGTATACTACTTGTGGCATAGATCATTTTTAATCTTTTGCACTTATAAAAGAGGAATTTCCTTATATGTAGAAAAAAATGTTTCAGTCATAACACATGATGCTTTAGCCATGTTAAATCTTTTTAACTGATTTTTAAAAAATCTTAAACAACAGGCATCTATTGTTTCATTTCACTGTATGATATATATTGAAAATATTTGGACTAAGTATCCAAAGCATTCTTTATGAAAAGTGTCATGTTTGCAGTTGTTAAAATTCTTTAGCATGTACACATAAACCTTGTGAACCATTGTCAGTTTACAGATCTATTAAACAAAACCAAAGGCAATGAAGTCAATGATCTTTAGGTTTTTTTTTTTTTTTACCGGTACTTATCAGTTGAGTTGTTTTGTAAAAATTCACTGTATTGCTAACTCCAAGATTTTCTTGAAACAAAATTCCCTAAGTCAAAGATGAAACATGTCACTGTAATTTACCTTTCTAGCCATGTGAATGAGCCACTACATATGAATGAGCCAGACTTGAGGCTTCACGGAAAGGAAACTTACTTGTGACCCAACAAAACTGGTATGAGAATTGCTGAAATTAAAAAATTCCATTACACAGGTTGATAATAATACTTACTTTTCTAGTGGGAATCAATATGCAGAACATTGTTACTGAAATTGAAAGAAGTAGGTACTCTGGCTGCAAAACTGACAAGAAAAATTTGAAAAACTTTTTTCGGAGTAAGTTTAGAGCTGCTTTTCAATTTATCCAATACCATTTTGCACCCAATGCTAATACTGAGTTCATGCATGCAGGCTAAGTTGTGTCCAACTCTTTGGGACTCTTTGGGACCCCACCAGGCTCCTCTGTTCATGGGATTCTCTAGGCAAGAATACTGGAGTGGGTAGCCATTCCTCCTCCAGGGGTTCGTGCCGACCCAGGGATCAAACCTATGTCTGAGTCTCCTGAATTGGCAGGTGAGTTCTTTACCACTGGGCCACCTGGGAAGCCCAATACTGAGTTCACACAAGAGTCAATGAATCTATACGGATAAACTTAGCTTTGCAATGGATACACTTTAGCTTCAAAGCCAAATTAATTGTTCTCAATATGATGGACCAGTTTTGTCTATATATATTTAAATAGTAAGGGAAAATGATATTTTTGACATTT
The DNA here is from genome assembly GCA_006410635.1 of Cephalophus harveyi. NCBI lineage: Eukaryota > Metazoa > Chordata > Mammalia > Artiodactyla > Bovidae > Cephalophus > Cephalophus harveyi. The sequence goes on from SJYT01064067.1 coordinate 213,669, forward strand.
AATTCCAATTTTAGAAAACTTTTAAGTATGTTTAGAAGAGTATGAGCATATGACTATCCTTTTTTTGAGAAGAAATTTTGTAAACTATAAATGTAGATCAAGCACTTCTGATGAAGCTTTGGTTTCTGAGTTGAGAAACCAAAGTTTCTGAGATGTGCTGTAAGTATAAAATACCCGCCAACTTTTGAAAACTTGGTGTGACAAAAAGAATGTAAACTAATATCACTGATTATTTTCCACACCAATTAAGTGCTGAAATGACAATGTATATATTGGTTTAAGTAAAATACATAAAATGAATTTCCTTTTTTCATATTCTTTAAATAGGCTACTAGAAATTTTAAAATTACACATGTAGCTTGCATTATATTTCTACTATACAATGCTGAGTTGGGAAAAGAGGATAGAGAGGTGAATAAAACCTAGTTCCTCCCTCAGGAAGAAAACTAAGTGCAGATATCCCACTGTGACACAGTGTGGACGTCAAGTGGTGGAATACAAAAGATGTGGAAAGAAGAGAGCACCCAACTCAGACTGGAGAAAACAAGGAAGACTTCTTGGAGGAGGTGATAATAGAATCTGGCCTTAAAAGAGGAGTTCAGTTCAGTTCACTCAGTCGTGTCCGACTCTTTGCAACCCCATGAATCGCAGCACGCCAGGCCTCCCTGTTCATCACCATCTCCCGGAGTTCACTCAGACTCACGTCCATCGAGTCCGTGATGCCATCCAGCCATCTCATCCTCGGTCGTCCCCTTCTCCTCCTGCCCCCAATCCCTCCCAGCATCAGAGTCTTTTCCAATGAGTCAACTCTTTGCATGAGGTGGCCAAATTACTGGAGTTTCAGCTTTCGCATCATTCCTTCCAAAGAAATCCTAGGGCTGATCTCCTTCAGAACGGACTGGTTGGATCTCCTTGCAGTCCAAGGGACTCTCAAGAGACTTCTCCAACACCACAGTTCAAAAGCATCAATTCTAATAATTTCTAACTTCCCAAAAGAATCTGCCTTTAGTAAGTCCAAAACATCTCGTGCCTCTCACAGTCGGGAGGCTGTAAACAATCACATGTGGCTAGACGAACCTGTACAGGCAGGCTAGATAACCTTCAGAGGAGTTCGTAAGTTGAAACACTCTTGTCATGCTCAGGAATTTTTATTGTCTTGGAGCTGTAAGTTAACTCCTTCTCCGAGAGAGGTAATGGGGGTCAGCCCCCCGTAAAGTCAAAGGTACAGGTGAGAGCACGAAACAGTAAAGTAGGTAGACTCTGGTTTTGGGGGTAGATGCTCAGGAACAGGGGGTTTCCTGAGGCTTGATCACGCCTTCGCGTATGCCAAGCCTCTTTCCTCATGACCTTTGCCATGGGCGGAGTTCCTCATGCAGGCTCCCAGCAGCCAACATCCGTTAGATCATAAAAAAGCAAGAGAATTCCAGAAAAACATCTTATTCTGCTTCATTGACTACGCTAAAGCCTTTGATTTTGTGAATCACAACAAACTATGGAAAAAATCTTCAAAATATGGGAATACAAGACCATCTTACTTGCCTCCTAAGAAACCTGTATGCAGGTCAAAAAGCAACAGTTTCAACCGGACATGGAACAACAATTTCAAAATTGGGAAAGGAGCACATCAGGGCTATATATTGTCCACCCTGCTTATTTAACTTACATGCAGAGTGTATCATGCGAAATGCCAAGGTTGGATGAAGCACAAGCTGGAATCAAGATTGCTGGGAGAAATATCAACAACCTCAAGTATGCAGATGACAGCACCCTTATGGCAGAAAGCGAAGAGGAACTAAAGAGCCTCTTGATGAAGGTGAAAGAGGAGAGTGAAAAAGCTGACTTAAAACTCAACATTCAAAAAACTAAGACCATGGCATCCAGTCCCATCACTTCACTGCAAATAGATGGGGAAACAATGGAAACAGTGAGAGACTTTATTTTCTTGGGCACTAAAATCACTGTGGATGGTGACTGCAGTCATGAAATTAAAAGATACTTGAAAGTAGGAGAAGAAGGGGACGACAGAGGACGAGATGGTTGGACAGTATCACTGACTCAAAGGACAGGAGCTTGAACAAACACCAGGAAATGGTGAAGAATGGGGAATCCTAGTGTGCTGCAGTCCATGGGGTCGCAAAGAGTCTAACATGGCTGAGCCACTCAACAACAGCAACTTAGACCAAAATAGAATTCAATTCTCCACTCAGGTTTTTACTTGCTCTGTGACTCTGTGCAAAGTAACACATCTCTGAACCTCAATTTCTTCATTCTTAAAATGGGACAATAAAACCATTGGAAATAACAGAATTAGAATTTGTGCTATATAGGATTAGTTTCTATGTAAGGTTAGAAGTTAGGAAATGGGGTTTGTTAGTCTGTTTCCAACTTTTCCTCCTCATTTTGATCAAGGAGGAGCCTTACAATTATTCTCAAGCGTGTGTTTTTTTCAGAGAAGGTAGTTTCTTTGCTCATTGCATTATAATCCATTTTCTGGCCTCGTATGTTGAGCGAATAAGGTAACACACGGATTGCCCAGACTGCTGAGATCAGAAACCTCTCTCCAGGGGTTTTCCAGGCATGAGGAAATCAATATCCATTGTCAAGCAGCTTCAAAGCTGATTACCTTGAAATGAATGGTCACGCCTCCTTTTTAGGTCTCCATCCTCCCCTTGTTCAAAGGGCTGACTGCAATACATTAGGTCCCTAATTAAGAAGGATGATGCTCAGCAAATGACTCCTTTGAGCAGAATACTAAACCACTGGAAAAGTCTTGGAGCAGGTCTTCTAGCATTCACCAAGAGGGAGCAAATGTGGATAGAGTTGATGCTGCCTTAATTGGCAGTGGTGTAGGGATTATATTTCACCACTCTGCTGGGAGTAATAAAGGCTGACATTATAATCACTGTGGCAGTAAAGAAATGGAAACTTAGAATCTGAGCTGCTCTGCTATTCAGCTAGAGCCAGTGAAAAGGAAATGGATACTGCTTCAGCTGTTTGAAAATATAGACCCTTCACCTCATAATAAAAATACCATTGGCAGGATGAAGTCAGACTTTACATCAAATAAAAATAATATTTCTGGAGAGAAGCCAACTTTAATTCAAATTGTTTATCATTTATTACCCACTGAACCTAAAGCATATTGCTCAGCCTTTCTGATATCCGGTTTCAACATTTATCAAATGGGATTATAAAAAAGATGTTAAATAAATAATATATTGTAACTGGCAAAGCCTCTGGCACAGAGAAAGCTTGCAAACAATGTCATTTTCTCTCTTCTCTTTCCCTACTATTCGAAATGTCTTTACATTTTTCAGAGGTTACCAACCTGAGAACTGTATGGACATGAGGGTCTTTACTGATAAGCACGTCTATGGTTTTCTGCAGATTCCCAAAGGGGTTTTTAAATCTCAAAACAAGGCTACTGCTGCAAAATCTTGTAAAAACCACTGATCTGTATCTTTCTTTTATGGTCTGGTTCCTGCCTTCCTCTATACTTTTCATTAACTGCCAGTTTCCTTCTCATTCATTGCACTAGAGCTAATCTAATCCTCTCTGTTCCCAAACACACCACAGCTTCTTCCTGCCTCTGAGGCTTTTTGCTTGTCATTCTCTCTGCTCTCTAGCTCTTCACATGATAAACTTAGATCAAATGTCACTTCTTGATATGATCTTTCACTGATCTCCCAATCTAAAGAGCCTTTCCTAGTCACTTTCTATTATATGTGCAATTAGTCTACTCAGGCTGAATTACAGATTTCTGCATAGAAGGGGTGGCTTAAACAACAGACATGGACTTCTCAGTTTTGGAGGTTGGGAACTCCAAGATCATGGTGCCAGCCAGTTCAGCTTCTGGTGAGAAATCTTGGTTTGCTGATGACTGCCTTTTTAACTGTGTAAATGGCAACCCACTCCAGTACTCTTGCCTAGAAAATCTCATGGAAGAAGGAGCATAGTATGCTACAGTCCATGTGGTTGCAAAGAGTCAGACAGGACTGAGCGACTTCACTTTACTTGGTAGAAGAATAGTGATCTCTTGCTCTTCCTCCCCTTATAAAACCACTAATCCCATCATGAACCCCCACCCTCATGACCTCATCTAACCGTATTATCTTTTAAAGGGCTAATCTCCAAATACAATCACATTGTGGGTTAGCCTTTCAATAGATGAATTAAAGGGGGACACAATCCAGACCATAGTAGTACCACACATTTTACTGACCTCAGAGTATTTATCCTTATCTGGCTTACTGATTTATTCCTTTATTTATTTTATTAATATCCAGGGTCTCATCAGTTCAGTTCAGTCACTCAGTCCTGTCAGACTCTTCGCGACCCCATGGACTGAGGCACGCCAGGCCTCCCTGTCCATCACCAACTCCTGGAATCTACCTAAACTCATGTCCATCAAGTCGGTGATGCCATCCAACCATCTCATCCTCTGTCGTCCCCTTTTCCCCCTGCCCTCGATCTTTCCCAGCATCAGGGTCTTTTCAAATGAGTCAGTTCTTTGCAACAGGTGGCCAAAGTATTGGAGTTTCAGCTTTAGCATCAGTCCCTCCAATGAATACTCAGGATTGATTTCCTTTAGGATTGACTGGTTGGATCTCCTTGCAGTTCAAGGGACTCTCAAGAGTCTTCTCCAACACCACAGTTCAAAAACATCAATTCTTTGGCACTCAGCTTTTTTAATAGTCCAACTCTCATATCCATACATGACTACTGAAAACACCATAGCTTTGACTAGATGGATCTTTATTGGCAAAATAATGTCTGCTTTTTAATATGCTGTCCAGGTTGGTCATAGCTTTTCTTCCAAGGAGCAAACGTCTTTTAATTTCATGGCTGCAGTCACCATCTGCAGTGATTTTGGAGCCCAAGTATATTCAAAACAGAGACATTACTTTGCCGACTAAGGTCCGTCTAGTCAAGGCTATGGTTTTTCCTGTGGTCATGTATGGATGTGAGAGTTGGACTGGGAAGAAGGCTGAGCGCCGAAGAATTGATGCTTTTGAACTGTGGTGTTGGAGAAGACTCTTGAGAGTCCCTTGGACTGCAAGGAGATCCAACCAGTCCATTCTGAAGGAGATCAACCCTGGGATTTCTTTGGAAGGAATGACGCTAAAGCTGAAACTCCAGTACTTTGGCCACCTGATGAGAAGAGTTGACTCATTAGAAAAGACTCTGATGCTGGGATGGATTGGGGGCAGGAGGAGAAGGGGACGACAGAGGATGAGATGGCTGGATGGCATCACTGACTCGATGGACGTGTTTGAGTGGGCTCTGGGAGATGGTGATGAACAGGGAGGCCTGGCGTGCTGCGATTCATGGGGTCTCAAGGAGTCGGACACAACTGAGCAACTGAACTGAACTGAACTGAACTGATGGGACCAGATGCCACAATCTTAGTTTTCAGAATGTTGAGTTTAAAGCCAACTTTTTCACTCTCCTCTTTCATTTTCATCAAGAGGCTCTTTAGTTCTTCTTTGCTTTCCGCCATAAAGGTGGTGTCATCTGCATATATAAGGTCACTAGACCAGGGTCTCCTAGGGCATGGAAGAATATACCCCCACAGAAGCTCAGAAACTTAGGCTTATTGACTACTAATTCAAAACAATTAGAACAATAATTGGCACACAATAGGTATACCAATTACTATCTATTCATCCACTACCAAGAGTGGAGTGGATGAATAGTTGGATGGATGGATGGATGGATAATGTCTATGTTTACCTTTGTGAGGGACGGAAGAAAGAGATTTTCCCCCCATTTTACATATGGGGAAACTGAAACTTGGATAAGTTCAGTGCCTTGAAAAAGGTTTATGCACAGTAGTCAAGAGCAGTCTCTGCAGCTGACCACTTGAGTTCAATTCCTAACTTTTCCACTTTCCAAACTATGTAACTTTGGGCAACTTAACCTCCCTGGTTTCAGCTTCCTCCTCTATAAAATGCTGATAATAACAGTATATTATGGTAGCTGTTCACCAATATTCTGGTTCTCCTAGTTCAGGCAGCTAATAAGATATCTCTTCCATGCCCACTAGAAGCTAAGTATAGCCATTAAATGGGAGCCCTGTGACTATGTCACTTCCATGTGGAAGCGCTGAAGAGACCATATGTGATTTGTCTCTTCCTTTTCCCTGATATGAAATCTAAAACATTTCAGACGGAGGCTTCTCGAACAGCTTGGATCCTAGGGTAAAGACAGTGTGGAATGGGGTACCCAGAGACCTACCATGAACACAGAGCTTGAGTGAGAAACAAACCACTGAGATTTGGTAGCGATTTTTTATTATAGTATGACCTAGCTTAGCCTGACTAATATACCAAATCCTGAACCTTTGCGATGACTAAATCAGTTAAAGTATCACATAAACAACAGTGTCTGGCACACAGCAGGCACTATAAAAATGACAGCAATTATCACTACCCAGTTAATGTCAAAGCTGGTACAAGAATCCAGGTTTTCTGGCTATCATTACGATGTAATTTCCACCGTATTTTGTTATTTCAAAATCTGCAAAAGAACACCTGAGAGAAAGAGGGGAGAGGATAAGCAGAAGCCTCACCCTCACAAGCCTGCTGCCTCTAGCTCTATGAAACCCAGCACTGGGAGGGATGACAGCCCCTGAAAGGAGTTCCTGAACACATGCAAGAACAGTGTCACTTTGGCCGATGATTTCATTGTCTGGGCAGAAAGACTGTGACCCACTTTCATAGGTTTCTTCTTCAGCAGAGCATCCTTGCTTTGCTTTTCTTCCTTCTTTCCCTGGGGTCTGGAGTAAAGCTGTGCCTTGAGGGGAAATTTCCAAGCAGCCCTAAATTGCTGGGCTCTTCTCAACAGAATGGACCGATAATTCAAATTGTAAAGGGAAGAGAAGGCCATATTCATCCTGTGAGGAAGTGGGGTTTGTTAACTCTGCTGATGTCTCTGGAAAGCAGGGCAAAGCTTGAAAGAAAATTACAGTGTATGATCCAGTCTAGTCCGTATGATGTCTAATAGAACAATGAGATAGTAATAAGCATAAAAATAATAAAGATAGTGGGTAATAAGAGCAATAGCTAGCTGCTATGGAGTACTTTTAATAAATATGCCCTGCTCTGAGTGATTTGCATATCTTAGCCCTCACATTTAATCCTTACTGCACAATCAAGGAGTTAACAGTATCACCATCCTCACTGCACAGCTGTTGTTGTTGTTCATTATTCAGTTGTAAGTCGTGTCCAACTCTTTGTGACCCTATGGACTGCAGCGCACCAGGCTTCCCTGTCCTTCACTACCTCCCACAGTTCGCTCAAACTCATGTCCATTGAGTCTATGATGCCATCCAACCATCTCATCCTCTGTCACCCGCTTTTCCTCCTGCCCTCAGTCCTTCCCAGCATCAGGGTCTTTTCCAATGAGTCGGCTCTTCGAATCAGACGGTGAAAGTACTGGAGCTTCAGCATCAGTCCTTCCAATGAACATTCAGGATCGGTTTCCTTTAGGATTGACTGGTTTGATCTCCTTGTCGTTCAAAGGACTCTCTAGTGTCTTCTCCAGCACCACAGTTCAAAAGCATCATTGTCGAGATGAGAAGCTACAGCACACAGAAGGCAAGGGAACTTGCCACTGACCACCAGGTAGAACTAGGATTCAAATCCAAGAAGCCTAGCTTCAAACCTCTGTGCTACAGTGTCTCACGTCTGTTTTGTGCCATTCAGTGTCACATTTCCAAGCCTTGACACATGCTGTTTCCTCTGAATTTTCACTTTTTAAAATTACTTATTTATGTATTTGACTGCACCAGTTCTGTTGTAAGCATGTAGGATCTAGTTCCCTGACCAGGGATTGAACCCAGACCCCCCTGCATTGGGAGCATGGAGTCTTAACCACTGGATCACCAGGGAAGTCCCCTGAATTTTAAAAACTTAGATCCAGTGGCATATATTGTGGAGATCCCCCGACCACTCCTCTTTTACTCCTCTTTGTCTTCTTTCTCTTCTGTAACCCTCTCTGCCTTTATTACGATGAATTTCATACTAAGCCACGAGGACCTCGGGGTAAGAAAACTACATCTGAGTAATCTTAGCATCCTTTGTGTCTCACTCAGTCCCTGGCACAAATAAAAGATAATTCAGTGTTACTGAGTTGACATCTAAGGATTTGCAAACCTTGAGTAGATAGAAAGCAGCAGAACATAGAAGCAGAGAGCCTGGGCTCTAAAGTCAGACTGCTTGGCTTAAAATACCAGCCACCAATTTTTATGACTAACAGGTATGAGCATGGCATGTTGATTTATTTTTCTGTGCCTCAGTTTATTAATCTATACAATGGGGAGACAGCACATATCTCAATGAGTCATTGCAAGGATTAAATGAAATGATGTAGCAAAGAACCAGTGTCCTGACACATAGTAAATAATAAATGTTAGCTCCTCCTGCCTGGTACATTTCACACTGAAGATGAATTGTAGCTATGCCTATCACTGACTAATGAGAAGAGAGCTTATAAGACCTTGACCAAATAATGACAACATGGTAGACTGAGAAGCATAAGCCAATTTACCTGTAAAGCTGCTGTACTTAAGGAATGTAGTCCATGCCCAACAGCAATCAACACATGCTTAACATTTTTTCCCCATTCAGATGGATGGAGGTTGAGCAGTCAATAGGGGAAAAAGAAATAGCCCTGAGAAAATTGATTACACCATTACCAGTTATTTTCTGGGAACATAATAATGCAGCTTTCATTATTTCTTTTGTATGCCAGTCTCCTACTGCAAATTGAAAAACAGTAGATACACTTCAGATATCTCTGAAAAGAAGCCTAGTTTTGAAAAGAACTGAAAACAAAATAGTGGTGTATAAGCACATCCATCCAGATTGGACGTGAATTACAGTTTATTTATTTATTTACAGTTTATCATACTCAGGCTGCAAGTGGGATTTCAAGTGAAGGATATTCAGTATTCAAGTTTAGACTATTGGCACAATAAACAAAATGTATTATTGAAATTATTTTAATCATTGGATGAGAGGTGAGGGCAGTAAACCAAAAGGCATAACATATTCTAATCTCTGCATTAATATTAATGATAAAATACACATAGCACATATTTAGGGTCTACATGCTAACTGTGCTAATTGAAAAAGGAAAGGGAAAAATCCCTTATCTTCCTATCTCCTCAAGGAAAAAGACTAAAATTTTGTAAATTTATCTTGCTCTATGTGAGGCTGTTACATTCCAATACTGAAAGAAAATTTTTAACCCCAAATTTTCTTTGAGCCACCACTGTCTCACCTACAGAAAATGCTTCTTCCATATCCAGCCTGCGTTCTACATCACCAATTGTGGAAAATCAAAAATATTGAGAAGCAGCAGTGTTGCACTTAAGGGCCCAGATTTTGGATATAGATAACCTAGTTTCAAATCTTAGTTATAAAACTGCTACGTGGCCCTGGGAAAGTTATTTAAGCTCTCTGTCTATAAAGTTCCTCTCTTACAAAAGAAATACTGAAAAGGAAATAGTGAACTAGTACATCTCATACAGATAAACTCTCAGTACATTTTAATTATTATTCTGTGTCTTGAATATATTATTCATAAATATTCTTAGCAAAATGGAAAGAGTAATAATAACTTCTTACTAGTACATAGCACTTTCAATATTAAAGATTCCGCTTTTAGCATTTTTTGTACACTAACTCCTTTGATTCTTATAAAAACCCTTTGTGATAGTTCTACAGGGTAGAAGAGAAATAATTTGTCCAAAGTAACACAGCTAATGAGTAGTGAGAAGCACATTCAGTTCAGTTCAGTTCAGTCGCTCAGTCGTGTCCGACTCTTTGCGACCCCATGAATCACAGCATGCCAGGCCTCCCTGTTCATCACCATCTCCCGGAGTTCACTCAGACTCACGTCCATCGAGTCAGTGATGCCATCCAGTCATCTCATCCTCTGTCGTCCCCTTCTCCTCCTGCCCCCAATCCCTCCCAGCATCAGAGTCTTTTCCAATGAGTCAACTCTTCGCATGAGGTGGCCAAAGTACTGGAGTTTCAGCTTTTGCATCATTCCCTCCAAAGAAATCCCAGGGCTGATCTCCTTCAGAATGGACTGGTTGGATCTCCTTGGAGTCCAAGAGACGCTCAAGAGTCTTCTCCAACACCACAGTTCAAAAGCATCAATTCTTCAGCACTCAGCTTTCTTCACAGCCCAACTCTCACATCCATACATGACTACTGGAAAAACCATAGCCTTGACTAGATGGACCTTTGTTGGCAAAGTAATATCTCTGCTTTTCAACATGATATCTAGGTTGGACATAACTTTTCTTCCAAGGAGTAAGCGTCTTTTAATTTCATGGCTGCAGTCACCATCTGCAGTGATTTTGGAGCCCCCCAAAATAAAGTCTGACACTGTTTCCACTGTTTCCCCAGCTATTTCCCATGAATTGATGGGACCAGATACCATGATCTTTGTTTTCTGAATGTTGAGCTTTAAGCCAACTTTTTCACTCTCCACTTTCACTTTCATCAAGATGCTTTTTAGCTCCTCTTCACTTTCTGCCATAAGGGTGGTGTCATCTGCATATCTGAGGTGACTGATATTTCTCCCGGCAATCTGGATTCCAGCTTGTGCTTCTTCCAGCCCAGCATTTCTCATGATGTACTCTGCATATAAGTTAAATAAGCAGGGTGACAATATACAACCTTGACGGACTCCTTTTCCTATTGGGAACCAGTCTGTTGTTCCATGTCCAGTTCTAACTGTTGCTTCCTGACCTGAATGTAGGTTTCTCAAGAGGCAGGTCAGGTGGTCTGGTATTCCCATCTCTTTCAGAATTTTCCACAGTTTATTGTGATCCACACAGTCAAAGGCTTTGGCATAGTCAATAAAGCAGAAATAGATGTTTTTCTGGAAC
>SJYT01064067.1:224587-329216 GCA_006410635.1 Cephalophus harveyi
GTAGGTTTCTCAAGAGGCAGGTCAGGTGGTCTGGTATTCCCATCTCTTTCAGAATTTTCCACAGTTTATTGTGATCCACACAGTCAAAGGCTTTGGCATAGTCAATAAAGCAGAAATAGATGTTTTTCTGGAACTCTCAATGCTGTGAAAGTGCTGCACTCAATATGCCAGCAAATTTGGAAAACTCAGCAGTGGCCACAGGACTGGAAAAGGTCAATTTTCATTCCAATCCCAAAGAAAGGCAATGCCAAAGAATGCTCAAACTACCGCACAATTGCACTCATGTCACACGCTAGTAAAGTAATGCTCAAAATTCTCCAAGCCAGGCTTCAGCAATATGTGAACCGTGAACTTCCAGATGTTCAAGCTGGTTTTAGAAAAGGCAGAGGAACCAGAGATCAAATTGGCAACATCCGCTGGATCACGGAAAAAGCAAGAGAGTAGCACATTAGATTCCTTTTAAGTTTGTCCATGTTTATTTCTGCTGAGTCAACTCATTGGAAAAGAACCTGATGCTAGGAAAGACTGAAGGCAAAAGGAGAAGGGGCAGCAGAGGATGGGATGGTTAGATAGCATCACTGACTCAATGAACATGAATCTGAGCAAATGCTGGGAGACAGTGAAGAGGGGCCTGGTGTGCTGCAGTCCACGGGGCTGCAAAGAGTTGGACACCACTTAGCGACTGAACAACAACAAATATCCATTTCACTCATAGGCATATTGATAAACACTATTTTCCATATCTATAGGTTTTTATGAGGTCTAAACATTTGGTTTTATTTCTTTTACCTTTCCTTGCCAGCTAAAAGTAACCACATTTGGAACCCTAATGGCTTGTACAATTCAGCACCAGGGACAGAAGACAAACTTGATTGGAACTAGGACTATATCTAAAACTTTTCTTTCAAATTCCTGAAGATCTGGTACTTTAGCATACACACACACACACATATACACACAGGTATTAAAAAAGGTGAAGAATCCTAAAAATTACTAAACACAAGTCTCTTGAACAGAGAGGGAAATTTGCATCCACAAGGCCATAGCTGAAGCCAAGAACTAACTAAATTCCTAGAACTAATCTATTTATAATTTATCCCATCTCAAGTACATTGTCACCATCGAGAAGGATTGTGTATATGTTCAATGGGATGGTGTGGTGTATGGTGACAATTGCCTAAATAAGAATCAAGGAAGAAGTCAGGTACTCTGATTTAAGTTCCACAGGTATCTTTATTTAGTCAGTTAGGAAGGTTTATTTCCAAATATTAGTATTTATTATTTCATATCTCTGTATATTTCCTTATATATTTGAAAGCATGGGTGAAAAGAAGTTCCAGGGTTGATCAGAGGAGAAACAGATCTAAGTTACTACTGTCTCAGATACTGAATTTCTTTGACCTCATGGTGTACATTAGAATTCTTTCCGGCCTATCAATGTTTATTAGATTTGACACTGCCTAATTCTGACAACCCAGAGGAAGGTGACTCACTCACAGGAAGCGTGTTATCAGTCTCTAAAGACATGTCCAATCTGAATGACATCACCTTGTCTGGAAGATACATTTTAGGTGGATGGTGCCCAGAGCTCATGAAAGGAAAACTTTCCATTTACTCTGCTTCTCTAATCTCATCCAATTAAAGCAGCTACAAGAGGCTGAAAGAGAAAAAGAATGTGAAGGAATATAGAATTACAGATTTAATCACTCAACTATCTAATGCAAAGCTCTTCAAGGAAGTCTTCATAGATATAAATAAGGATCACCATAAATCTTTTTCCTCCAAGACCTTTTCAACAATTATTCAACTTTTACTACCTCTGAGCTATGTAATCACGTAAAGTTACTAAAGTTCTCTAAGCCTCAGTCACCTCTTCTGAATAATGAGGACTATTTTACTTATGGTTCCTCATTGGGGCATTATGTGGAATAATGAGGAAATTTGCCATCACTGGTGTATAAGAGTTGCAAGCAGAACAGCAGAAATGAGGCCCAGTTGACTAACGCACCTAAGGGAACTGAAATACCTTTTTTTTTTTCTTTCAGTAAAATAATGAATAAAATCTCCTAAAGATTGGTGTAAGGATTTTCCTTGTCACTGTCAATGAAATTCTTCAACTACCAAAGTGTTAAAAACCCACGAGATTGGAGTAACAACTGACCTCAAATGACATCCTTATCATATATTAGCTCTCCTACCTTCTACCTTCCCAAACTTTTACTTCTCCAGGCTAAAAAAGTATAATTCTTTTACTGGAATATGATTATCACTATATTTTTAGTAAAGAATCTAACCAGCTATTTGGATTAAAAGGTAGAGAAGCAGAGTTTCACAGTGGTTAACAGTGAAGGCTCTAGCAAGGATTTGAGTTTAAATTCTGATTCTACCACTCACAAGTGGAGTGTTTTTGGACCAGTTTCTTAATCTCTCTTAACCTTAGTTGTTAAAATGGGAACAATATCAATAACCATATTATGAGGACATGCTGATTAGAAATGTTAATAGGTGTCAAGCACTTAGAGCAGTATCTGGCACCTATCTTAAAAAACTCAGTAAATGTCAGATATACGGAAAACATACTAGACCAGATATAAAGTAGTCCAGGCCTTTGGAATAGGTACCCCCTGTTCCTTGTATCCTTTCTGGACAGAGCACTAAAGACAGAGAATTCTGTCTCCCCTGTATATACGCTTATTATGAGACCATACCTTGTTTTTCATTTATTTATTTTTCTTAAGGCCATTTCTTACTCAGATGATGACTCATACTGTAATCATGATCGTAGGAGGAAACACACATCAAAGATAATTTACTCTACATTACAATGATGCCTAAGGGAATTCTATGGAAGCAAAGGAGAGATGAAAGGGTGTCCTGGCAAACAAGCAAGAGACCAGGCTTTACAGACTGAGGAAGAAGACGCGAAACAAGGCTATGCTCTTTCCTCCTAACATTTACAAATGCTGGCCCTCCTCTGATTCAGCCAGTTCACCCCCTTTCCTGTTGACATCAGGGCACAGAAAGACAATACGAATCACCAGAATAAGCAGATAATGGACCTGGAGGAATTCAAGATGAGAAAGAGAGTGAGACCCAGGAAGGAAGCTCCTAGCTAGAGAGACAGGAGGTCTGAATGCCCCCTGTGCAGTGGGAGGGTTATAGGAATGCTGTCATGGTGGCTGTTCACAGGAGTGTGACCTGCAGGACAGATGATAACCCCATCTGTGTTATTAATGTGCCTATGTTCCCAGCCTCCAAATTCTCTACCCACCTTTGAAAAATGGTTTTCAAAAGTTGTCTGATTCTACCACTCACAACTGAGTGTCTTTGGACCAGTTTCTTAATCTCTCTGAGCCTGGATTTAGTCATCATTAAAATGGGAATAATATCAATAACCATCTTATGAGGATATTATGGTGATTAAAAATGTTAGTAAGTGCTAATAAATGTTCATAATAAACAGCAATTAGTAGAGTTTGGGCATGCTAGTCCAGTTATCAGGGTTCTGTGATAAAATTTAGAATATGAAGAGACAGGCCTGGAGATTCAAAAAAAAAAAGGAGAGAGAGAGAGAAAGGAAGTAAAAACAAAAGCTGCAAGGGCTGGGTGTTAAGAGTCTGAAGGATTTCATGAGGATGAGTTGAGGAGCACAAAAGGGATGAGAAAGAGGAGAAAGAAATACTAAAAGGGATTTTTAAAAGTAGTTCTATGGGATTCCCCTGGTGGTCCAGTGAGTAAGAATATGCCTTGCAATGCAGGGGATGTGGGTTCGATCCCTATAAGATCCCACATGTCACAGGGCTATTGAGCCCATGTGCCACAACTAAAGAAGTTGTGTGCTGCAGCTAAGACCTGATGTAGCCAAAAATAAATATTCTTTTTAAAAGTAAAATTTAATTTAAAAAAAAGTTGTTCTAGGTTACAAGACAGGCTCTTTTTATTCGTCTTTGAGAGAGTCAGGCATAGTTTAAAATTCCTTTTGATCGTTAGTTTGCACTTTGTAAAATATGACTTTATTTAGAGACTGATTTAAGGTTCAGTAATCAAGGTTATATATGTATGCTCTGAACTCTGAACTTTAGCCCCACTCAGTAAAGACATGGGTTGGCACATGCAAGCCTCTTGACTCAATTAAAGGCAAATTCCTTTGCTATCTTAAGGAACTGTAGTGAAGTCCAATAAGAAAATGTCAGCAAAGTCTATTTAAACTTTGGGAATAAAGTTTAAAGGGAATAAAACTAACCCTCAGTCTCCTCTTGAGCAGAAATAGGAGGCACGTCTATCCTGCCCCTATTCCCTATGGGGAAGACGATCCAGTCAGCAGACGACCTGTTTAAATTGGATGAGCGCTGACATGATGTTCCCATCATCAAGGAAATCACCAACTCTAATGATAGGAAATGTATATCCCTTGAGACAGCTACAGGAAAAATTGATTTTCTCCCTTGCCCAGAAACGTCTGTGCTGAGGACTCACCGGGGGCGGGGTGCAGCTGCAATGGGGGCCAGCCCTGGGGGTTCATAGACCAGCATCTGACAGCCAGGGCTGAACAACCTTAGCTGGTAGGAGCTTGTTCCAAGAATTGATGAGAAAGGATCTTGGGGCTATGCACTGTGGGCTGTGGTGGGTGATGCTGGGTTGTGACTTAGAGTTGGGACAGAAAGAGTCAGAGCTGGCTTAATGAGAGGATGAGACTGTGCTAGGCTGAGAAATGGTCCATCACCCACTATACCTACCAACCTGAACTGTGAGACTCAGAATGAGATTGAGATATGAGAATCTCCAGGGAATATTTTTGGAAATAAGTGTTCCTGTACCTTACCTGTGGAGACCCTGATTCACAAGATCTCATGTGAGGCCTGGGCATAACTCTTTCATAAGATTCTTAGATGATTCTGGTGAAACTTATCTACAAGCTGGAATTTGAGAACTACCTGTTAAGGCAGTCACAACTGTTCTCTTTCCAATCAACCAATTAAGAAAATGATTCCAATTGCCACAAACTCCTGCTTCCAAGGTGATGCAGTGGGCAAAGAATGCAATGCAGGAGATGCAGGTTCTATCCCTGGGTTGGGAAGATTCCCTGGAAGAGGCAATGGCAACCCACTTGAGTATTCTTGCCTGGAGAATCCCATGGACAGAGGAGCCTGGTGGCCTATAGTCCATAAGGTTGCAAAGAGTTGGACATGACAAGCGACTGAGCATGCAGATCTGCCACAAACAAGTCAATCAGAGACTTTTTCTCTTTCATTTCCACAGGAAACGCTCTCCAGGATGAAATGAAGGAAAGTCTCACAGCCTCTCCTAAAAGACCACATAGTCCTCTTTCTCTCTTTTTTTAAACTTAACATCAAACACCAAACAGCTTTAGCGTGTACACAGCTTACATGAAAACATAAATGTACTTTATCTCATAGGTGTCTTCAAGCAGATCATGCAGACTCAGGAATGCAGTGCTACAGCCAGGAGGGAGCCAAGAGTGTTGTGGGGAGTGTAGAGAGGTGGATATCAGAGACATATCTCTCCCTCAATGTCAAGTAGAGATGCTCCTCTTAGCGTTTATGGGCTATACTGCTACTGCTAAGTCACTTCAGTCGTGTCCGACTCTGTGCGACCCCATAGACGGCAGCCCACCAGACTCCCTAGTCGCTGGGATTCTCCAGGCAAGAACACTGGAGTGGGTTGCCATTTCCTTCTCCAATGCATGAAAGTGAAAAGTGAAAGTGAAGTTGCTCAGTCGTATCCGACTCTTAGCGACCCCATGGACTGCAGCCTACCAGGCTCCTCCATCCATGGGATTCTGTAGGCAAGAGTACTGGAGTGGGGTGCCATTGCCTTCTTGAAGGACCTGTATTGCTCCAGGGTCAATCAGAAGATCCAAGCAGGGTCAAGAATTTGGGGTCACTCACTGCTCAGGGGCAGTGAGTCCAGGGACTTAGAGACCCCAAGGGATAGGGATCAAGAATAGCCAGTGTAAGAAGGTTGAGACCTTCATCTCAGTAAGATAATCAAACTTGGGGTCATCTCTGATTGGCAAACAAGGTTTTCCAAATGCCAGCCCCTGGACATCAGAAGTAGTCAAGGAACTAGTTTAAAATACAGATTCCCAGGCCCCACACCATTTCTGATCCTCGCTACCTTCCATCTTATTTATGCGAACCATTCTATCAGTCCATAATGTCTGCTATGTACCTGCCAGTCTGTTCACTGCAGGAGAATAGGGTTTGCCTCTCTCTTCTTCAGCCTCAGGGTCTAATGTAAGACTGGAAAGAACATTTTTCATCCAAAAATGGAGTGAGTGCTGACTGCACACCAGGCTGAAGTAGGGACAAAAGGGTTAATAAACACACTCCCTATACCAAATCTGGTGGAGCATACATCCCAGAGGTCAAGTGCTCAAACAACATGTATAAACATTTCTTACCTTCTGAATACACTGCACACAGAAGCCAGGAAGATAATCCTGAAATACCAAACCCAGCCATGGTATTTCTTCAAGACAGTCAGTAACTTCCTCTGGTTCCTCTTTCCAAACAGAGGTCTGCAGACTCCATGCAGACAGGTGTCTAGGAAATAAGTTTTCATGGTCAAGTAACTTTGGAAAACTCTGAGATAAATTCAATAAAATAATTCAAGTTTCTTTAATGGAGGAATTCTCTGAAAACATATGATACAAATGAGCCTGGCAAATCTCCAAAAGGGGAGGGAGTGATATTAAGCACTTTCTCATTCTTCTTTCCCTGCAGCTTTTTCTGGGTACATCTTAAAGGATTAGTTCTCAGGGAACCAGTTTTGGGAAATTCTGGCTGACTGCATCATGCCCAAGCCCCATAGTATGCCTCCCCTGGGGCCCCCAGGATCTCCTGCCATAGCCTCTGCTCCCCACTTTCATTCCTGAACTTTAACAAAAGCTGTACCCCTCCCCACTTTCAAGCCTTTGCTCATGCTGTTGGCCCTCCACTCACATGCCTCAAGCCCTACAACTTCTCCCAGGACACACAGGATTTGCCCGAAGACCATAGGTGTCCTTGAAGCACCAGCTCAGCCATTAGCTGCACCAGGAGCCTCTTCTGTCCAGGGTCTCTTGGCTTTGTCCTTATAGTGCTCTCCCTGTCTCTCACACAGCACTCCATGTGCCTTGTTATCATGGCCCCCCTGGACCAAGAGCTTTTGGAGGGGAGGAGTCTTTATAAGCCTTTGTTCCTCTCTGATCTCTGACACCAGAATTTCTCAACCTCAGCACTATTAACATTCGGGGCTGGATAAGTTTTTGCTGTGGGAGGCTGTCCCAAGGACTGTAGGATGTTTAGCAGCATTCTTTGCCTCTCTCCACCATAGCACCAGCATCTCCTCTCCCCGTCCTCCAAGGCGTGAAAGCCAAAGATGTCTCCTCTCATTGTTTGACTTTCCTTGGGAAACAAATTCATCCCCCATTGAGAACCAGTGTCCTGTATTTTGCATAATGCCAGGTATTTATCAAACAAATATTTCCTGAACATGTACTACTTCAGACTCTGTGTCAGGCATAAGTAATACAATTATGAGCAATCACATGCCCCTGCTTTCATGATGTTTATCTAATTGCAGGGACTGAGAAGTAAAGAGATATTATTAAGAATGTAACTATAGTCATAATTCCATGAAAACTGAGACAGACTTGCCTATTTTGCTTATTTTTATATATGCAGCTCACAGGACAGTACCTGTTACATATTAAGTGCTCAATAAATAATTTGTTGGTATACTGTATTAATGAAAATGTATAGAGTACTTACCATGCATCAGAAACTGTTCTACACACTTTATATTAAATAACTTTAGCTCCTTGGAGGCTCTGTTATCATGCTCATTCTACAGGTAAGCAAACTGTCACAGAAATTGTAGGTAACTTGACAGTGATCATGCAGTGAATGCAAGGTGGAGCCAAAAACTGAACCCAAGCCACCAATTCCAAGCTCTGGTGCCCCATGTGTGACCATCATTGACTGAACCTTGCTTTGTGCTAGGCACAGCTTCCCTGGTGGCTCAGATTGTAAAGAATCTGTCTGCAATGTAGGAGACCCAGGTTTGATCCTTGGGTCAGGAAGATCCCCTGGAGAAGGGAATGGCAACCCACTCCAGTATTCTTGCCTGGAAAATCCCATGGACAGAGGAGCCTGGTGGGCTACAATTGATAGGGTCACAAAGAGTCAGACACGACTGAGCAACTGACATTTTCACTCTATTGTGCTTATTTTATTCTCATCCTTATCAGCATTTTACATATGGGAAATGTATAAATTTGTAAACTGAACTACAGAAAGGTTAAGTAATCTGCATTCTCCCATAAGAGGTAAGTGTTTGAGCTGATATTGCGCCCTTAACTACCATGCTATACTGCCTCAAATATGGAGGAGTAATAAAGGATTGAGGGACAGTGTCTAAATGCTTTCTGCACCTCTCACCAAGCAGAGGGCCTGATACAAGGGCTGTGCCCCACTCATGAGTTTGGAAATGATGGCAATGAAGTATAAGGATGGAACATTCGCCTGGTTTTCACATCTGACTTCTTCTCCTGACTCTGCCTCAGAGTTATTGTGTGACCTTTAAGACTTCACTCCCACCCAGCCTGGCCTCTCCAAATGAGAGATTTCAGATTTCCCAAGTTCCCTTCAGCTCTGATGCTGATTCCAGCAGCCACAGTCCTGAGTCAACCCAGAGAGTCCTCTTTCTATCTTGGAGGCCAACCAGGTAAAGCTCCTCCTCTGACTGCCCTGATTGGTTTGTTCATCTTCTGATGCAGGTGCTGTTTTGGTTGCCTGGCAACACACTGATGGAGACTGCCAGTTCCCACAGGAGCAATAAATGAATGAGCAGAGATATTCATGCTGGGAGCAGTGGCCATAGCCAGAGCAGAGCATTGTAGAATTTGTAATTCCACCTGTCCTGAATGTGCTTTTCCCATCATGCTTCGAGAGAAGTCTAATGGGGAATATTTGCTGGGGAGGAGAGAGAAAAATGATTTTCATTCCAGAAGTGACAAACTTCCCTATGCACAGTCCCTTACTCACAATCTTACCTGCCCACAAGGAGGTGACCCTATCATGAAAATCACTAAGTACAAGTGTGCATTTTAGTATCACTAGTAAAAGATCTCCTTCTACTCTCTTTCATATACAAAACTATACTGTTTCCTGCTTGTAAACGTACATCCCAGGTTATGAATAAAAGGACAGGTCATATAAACTGGCTCAATCAATCCCAACACTGTGCTGTGCTGTATTTTGTCCCTATGATCATCCTGCAAAATAGGTGGAACTGAAGTCAGCAGACAAGGAAAACTTCAGAAAGGTTAAGAACAATGATTCTCAAATAATGTAGCTGCTGCTGCTAAGTCGCTTCAGTCGCGTCCTACTCTGGGCGACCCCATACACGGCCTCCTATCAGGCTCCTCTGTGCCTGGGATTCTCCAGGCAAGAACAGTGGAGTGGGTTGCCATTTCCTTCTCCAGTGTAGATGTGGGTTCAGTTCCTGACTCTGCTACTTATAAAGTGTGCAACTTTGGATAACTTTCTTAGCTTCTTTGAGTCTCAGTTTCTCCATCTGTAAGATGGGGATATTAACACTAATCTCACGGTGTCACTGAAAAAAGTAAGATAAAGGAGGTTAAACACAGCAGAGGCTGGTGCATAAATGCACAATTATTATTACTATTGCTTTGGGTCATGCACATCACGTTAGTATACAGCTGAGATTTGAACCCAGATCTTATTAATATCAAGGCAAATTTTTGCCATTACTTCATACCTCCTCTGAAAGGAAAAGCTATTAAGAAGGTATTCTTTGAACAAATATTTATGTGCCACTGTGTGATGGTGATGAAAATGATACCTAACTTCCATTCAGCGTTTTATAGACCAAGTAGTGCTCTCACATGCACTCTCTCTCTTAATATGATGATGGCTTCTCTGATGTCTGGTGGTATGTCTCTGATGAATGGTGGTAGTTTTGGGAAAGGAATTACCTGAAAGTTAAACTCTGTTCTTCTCCTAGGGGCTAGAAAGCCAGAAGAGAGAGCCCAATCCCCCAGAGTACTGAGACAACCAGAAGGGATGGAACTCTGCACCCAGGTCACTCAGATCATCCTTCTCTCTTCTGTTTGCTCTGACCAACATAAAGGACTCAAAGTCCAGCATGAAGGGACCACTCTATGGCCAGTCTGGGCTGAATCTGTTCTTCCTGATAACACAGTAGAAATATCCAGCTAGGAGCCTCTTTCCTGCCTCCCCCAACACACACACACACTAAGATTTAAATCCAATCATCTAGTTTCTGTTGTTACTTGCTTCTGCTTAGAACAGCTGCACTGAATGGAATCACAGAAATCCTCCTCCTCCTCTTCCCCTCTCTGGCTCTCTGTCTCCTCCCTGCCCCTCTCTCTCCAGGTCTCTTTCTCCAAGCCCTGTCGCACACCCCTCCTCCTCACATACACACAGTATGCATTGGCCCCTGAGCCACCTCTGGAAACACTAGGGCACTGAGAAGCACAGTTGGAAAACCATGCATGAATCAGATCCAAACTTCTCCTCAAGCAACAAAGGGAAAACAGAGACTCAGAGAGGGAAAGTAACTCTCCCAAAGTCACACAGCTGGACAACCTGGCTCCCAGTCTAGGGCTCTTTCTTCTGTGTGCTTCAGTCATGTCAGACTCTTTGCGGCACTACAGACTGTACCCCACAGGCCCCTCTGCCCATAGGATTCTCCAGGCAAGAATACTGGAGTAGGTTTCCATGCCCTCCTCCAGGGGATCTTCTTGACCCAGGAATCAAACCTGCGTCTCTTACATCTCCTGCACTGGCAGGCAGGTTCTTTATCACTAGCCGTACCTGGGAAGTCCGTGCTTCCTTGTGCATAGCACTAAATATGGAAACTTTTCCCAGGTTTCTGTTCCAAACCCTCTCATTTAAAAATATCTTACTGCATTGATTGAATTAAAAAAAGAAAGGATTTGGGTCTTTAAATTATATTGATTATATCAATAATAATGTAAACATATTGTGCTGTTTAGTTGCTAAGCTGTGTCTAATTCTTTGCAACACTATGGACTGTAGTCCTCCAGGCTCCTCTGTTCATGGGATTTCCCAGGCAAGAATACTGGAGCCAGTTGCTCCTTCCTTCTCCAGGGGATATTTCCAACCCAGGGATCAAACCTCTATCTCCTGCTTGGCAGGCGGATTCTTCACCCCTGAGCCACCTGCCCTTGTGTAATGCAAATATAGTCTTATACAGATTTGAATATTATGGACAAGGCTAAAGACTCCTTTGAAACCTACCCACACAACATATAATGAGGTGGTCTTCTTGCAGTCTTAAAGATAACCATTGGTAGCAACTTTTTTGTGCTCTTATAGTATATGTGTGTGTGTGTGTACACATATATGTGTGTATATAGTGTGTGTAGATACATAGCTAGTATGTGTATATTTACAAAATAAAATATGTAATTATAGATATATTATCTATCTATATATATATAGACACTCACATACTGTAACATGTTATTTATTTACTAAGCACTTTCCCTTGATCATGATTAGCACATATTAGCTAATACGGATCTACCTCATTCTTCTTAGTATTCTATAACATTACATATATATGGACAAGCTATTTTATGGTTAACATTACCCTGATGAACAGTTAGGGGGTTCATCATGCCTTGATGGACATCTTTGCACTGTACATGACTCCTTCTGTGCATGAGTGAGCCTGTCATTAGAAAAGTGTCCTAGAGGTGAAATAGCTAGATTGTGGAATATATGCATTTTTAATTTTGATGTGGCCTCAAATCCTTCTTATTGATGCACATAGGTCCCCTGAGGGGTATTCCTGCCAAATTACTCCTTCCACACCAAATAGGAAGTGAGATAAAATATCCTGACTAAATAACACCACATGCACAGAACAGATGGGTCTGGAAAATAGAGAATGCACAGAAGGGATAAGCTGATGTGTAAGGAATAGGTGCCCTAATGGAAAGGTGCCCAAAGTCTCAGACTGAAGCATAGCCTGCCACAGAGTTCCCTCATGAATGGACTTCCTTTGGGCAAAAGCATTGCGTCTTCAGAAAGCTCTTGTGACAATATACGTATCTTAAATTAGAAGGATGACACATGAAGCCATTAATAGGGGTTAACTGATCAGTTTGGGGACTTCCCAGGTGGTGCTAGTAGTAAAGAAACTGCATGCCAATGAAGGAGACATAAGAGATGTGGGTTCCATCCCTGGGTTGGGAAGATCCCCTGGAGAAGGAAATGGCAACCCCTTCCAGTATTCTTGCCTGGAAAATCCCAAGGACAGAGGAGCCCAGCGGGCTACAGTCCATGGGGTCACAAAGTCAGACAGGACTGAAGCAACTTAGAACAGCATTAGCAATTGATCAGTTTACCCAACAAAGAGATGTAACAACTAGAGCAAACAAGCTGTTTGCTGAAAACAATAACTTCAACTTCAGAGGGTTTTGTAAAGTCAAACAGAATAAAATATGTAAATACCTTTGAAAGGACAAATATTTTTCTATAGTTATACAACTTAAAATGTATCTATTCTGTTCCTTTTTCTCTGAGCCAATACTTAAACCACATTATATGCAAATTTATTTGTTTGCATATAATACATTAGTTTGCACATTTATTCCTGGGTTTCCCAATCCCAGGCTTGTTCTAACTCCAATGAAGCTAACATTGATATAATGGTATTTCCCAGGCACTTTCATGTTTAAATTTTATTTGTTGATTGATTTTTTTTTTTTTGGTTGTGCTGCACAGCTTGTAGGATCTTAGTTCTCATGTGAGATCTTAGTTCGCTGACCAGGGGCTGGACACTCCCCAACCCCTGTACTGGAAGCACAGAGTCTTAACCCCTGGACTGCCAGGAAAGCCCCAGCACTTTTGTGTTTGAGCTTCACAACAGCTCTGTAAAGCTATTTATATTACCTTATTTTATAGGTGAAGAAATCCGCAAGGTGGAGAAGTAAAGAGGCTGGGCCAAGACCATACAGCTGTACGAGAAGATGTGGATCTGGGATTCAAACTCCAGCTCAGTGGTTCTCAACCTTGATGACACAATGATGTCACCCAAAAGACTGACAAAAATGCCAGCTGATACCCAGGCTCCATTCCTTGTCACCTGACATATTTGGGGAATCAGAGGCCCAAACACTAGAATATCCAGAGGTGATTCTAACATGCAACCAGTGGTGAGAACCATGGCTTATGCATTTTCATTACCTATCTCATTGGATGGAGGCTGGTGGTCCTTCTGCCTTGCTGCAGCTGCTCCTTAGTGAATTGTGGAGGCAGATGTATTAGAACATTACCTTGAAAGTGACTTGATCAGCTAAAACCTTCAAGCGCCCTTAATTACAAAGGAACGCCCACTGACATCTGCCTCCCCTGAAGGGGGATTCCAAAGACTTGGAAACTTAGCTTCCTGGTTGCCATGACAATCTTCTGCAATGTCAGCAAAAAATGCTTTGCACTACACACAAGCAAGCACGAAATCCTTATCTCAAAATCTGCTCAAAGGCTTTAGTTTACAATCTGCTTCAGCTTCAGACCCAGCTATATTACTTTTGAGCCTTTGCTTTGGGGTTGAAAACAAGACTTATAGATGTTAGAACATTTTAAACACTCCCCTCATTTTACTAAACCTCATGGCTTCCCTGATGGCTCAAAGAATCCACCTACCAAGGAGGAGAAGCAGGAGATGTGGGTTTGGTTCCTGAGTTGAGAAGATCCCCTGCAGGAGGGAATGGCGACCCACTCTCAGTATTCTTGCCTGAAAAGTCCCATGGACAGAGGAGCCTGGTGGGCTACAGCCCAAAGGGTCACAAAGAGTCAGACACAACCGAGCGACTAAGCACAAGTACAGCACAGAGATGAAATGAATTGCTTCGTGAGGAGGAGTAAATTAATATTTTCAGATTTTCTTTTATTCTATGCCTCACTTCCTTGTCTTTCTAAAACAATTTTTAAATAGAAAGAGGAGGAACTTCTGTGGTGTTTCAGTAGCTAAGACTCCATGCTCCCAACACAGGGGGCCTGGGTTCAATGCCTCATCAGGAAACTAGAGCCTACATTCTGCAACTAGGAGATTCCACATGCCTGCAAGTAAAAGATCCTGTGTGCTGCAACTGAGACCTAGGCAGCCAGATAAATAAAATAAATAAATATCTTTTAAAGAATGTAAAGAGGAAACAAATAAAATAGCTATTATTTTTTTAAAAAAATCTAAAGAGGAAACAGGTGAAATTGAGAAGTTTTTCTACTTTTATCTCTTTTTTTGAAGTCAATTTTTTTGTTTTTCAGTTAATTTATTTTTAACACCTGAAGAATACTTGATATACACCAGGCATGCTCTAAGAACTTTCTCTGTTTTAATAGCTTTTGTCCTTACCAGAACTCCAGAAGGTATTAATATTGTTTCTGTTGTTGTTACTGTCCCCATTTCATATTTTATAGATAAGAACCTGAGGCTGTTACCACATGAGTATTTGATAAGCAAATACACAGTGAAATGATGACTACATTAACCCTTTCTGGATAGGCTCCAGAGCCATTTTACCCCCACCCCCACCCCACCCCCAGCTGATAAAACAGCATCTTACTCCTTACAGGCACATGTGCATTTGTGTCCCTTGATCAATCTTCAAACAGAGCAATTCATCTTTGACTAAGGATTTTAGGCACCATGACAGGTGGAGAGTGGGAAATATGAAAATAATTTTCTGTGACCTTAAACATCTCTCCATGAACAAGCCATAGCCAAAGAGAATGGAAACGTTCCTGATTCAGGACCTGGATTCCAGCGATAGCAATGTCTCTCACTGGCTGTATTACATGACACCAAGCTATGTGTATGTTACAAGCACACAACCTTTGTCATCAAGACAGAACTCTTGAGTTTGGAACAGAACTCTCAGTTCAGGACCTCCCTGGTGGTTCAGTGGTTGAGAGTCTGCACACTCCCAATACAAGGGGCATGGATTTGATCCCTGGTCAAGGAACTAAGATTCCATATGCCCCAAGGCACAGCCAAAGACATTAAAAAAGACAGAACCGAGTTTGAGTTCTCACACCATCTATATGACCTTGCACAAGCCTCAATTTCATCACCTGTGATATGGGGATAATATCTCCTTATCAGGGTTGATATATGGGTACGTAAAGCCTTTAGCACAGTGCCTGGCACACAAAAAGTGTTCAATAAATGATAGCTATTATTAATTTAATCTATGACCCATGAATACTATCTAATCTGCCTACCATACAGGAGCACATATAAAATGAGGGAATTTATGTGAAAGGACTTTGCAAGCCAACATTTACATATAGGAAGGCTTATTTCTGCAGGTGCTTTTGTTATTATAAGGGTTTGGTCATTTTTTAAGATCTATTAAGAATAGCAGATCTGGGTTCTTAACAAATATCTTTTTTAACCACCACTACCACCACCATAATGAGTGATAGGAGAACAGTGTATGCCTATCAGTGTGTGGGCATCCAGACATGTCCAAATTGTGTCTTATGATACAATGTTTCTTTCCTCCCTGGATCCATCAGGATTCTTCCTTAATAACAAGAGAAACAATTTGAACTGCTAAGGCAAGAAGGGAATTTAGCACAGATAGGAGATTCACAAAATAAATTTGGATGGAGGACAGGGCTGGCATGAAGGAACAGGCTTGAAAAACTGGCAGAAACCAAGGGAATTCTGGAGACTGGCCAACAAGATTCATGACCGAGGAGCAAGCACTGGTCTTCAGGGTGTGGCTGCTGCCTCTACCATCACTCTATTCAGTCTCATGGTCAATCTCTAGCTCTCCATCTTTGTCACTTTCTGGAGAGACAAAGTCCCAGGAGTGAGCATCTAGTTGGTCTAATTGAGATGACACCTCTGCCTGAAGAGTTTTGGGAGACTGAGAAGTGGAGAATCATGGAAAGATCTGGCCCTGGGAATTACCAGGTCCCCACACGATGAAAAAGTTCCTCCAAAGAAATGTGGAGACCTGCATACAAATATCTTCTAGGAAAGCCACCTTCGTGCACCAGTCATTTTACTGAGGAGAAGGCAATGGCACCCCACTCCAGTAATCTTGCCTGGAAAATCCCATGGACGGAGGAGCCTGGGAGGCTGCGGTCCATGGGGTCGCTGAGGGTCAGACATGACTGAGCGACTTCCCTTTCACTTTCCACTCTCATGCACTGGAGAAGGAAATGGCAACCCACTCCAGGGTTCTTGCCTGGAGAATCCCTGGGACGGGGGAGCCTGGTGGGCTGCCGTCTATGGGGTTGCACACAGTCGGACACGACTGAAGTGACTTAGCAGCAGCAGCAGTAGCATTTTACTGATGGAGAAGGTTCAGAGAGGTTATTCAATGACTGTGTATCAGGTCTCCCAGCTCTCAACCCCATGTTCACTCTGCTACACAAGATCCAGTGATTTATAAAATCATAAGCTGTTTCCTCAGTTTTAAACCATATCTCAGGTGGGGACAGAAGGGACTAATGCTATGGGAAGCAATTATCTGCTTTTAGGCTCTTTTCATTACATAAGCTCAGCACATAAGAATAAATAATGCTAGAGTGTAGCTGACCTCCAATACATGACAGGAGAATCTCATTACTGCAAAACCGTTGGTGATATATACAGAGAATTGGCTACAATACATTTAAGTTTTAGTAGAAACCATTAAGCAGTCCTGATCTAATTGCCTTTTTTCTTATTCATAGCTCAATAAAAAATAATTTTCTATGCCACAATTTGCCTGGCTTCTCATCTAATCCTCTCACCCCGTTTCCTCTTTTCTTCTTTGTTTAAAACTGATACCTAGTGAGACCATTTGAATTTACAGACCCAGACAAGAACACCTTTTCCATTATTGCTATGCTATAACTCTAAATGTTAGAGTTGGGAGGTGTCTTGGAGGAGCACTGTTCTGAGCTCCTCATTTTACAGATGGGGAAACTGAAGCTTAGAAATGATATATCAGGTGGGTCAAGGCAGAGACTGGCCAAATGTCATCAAAGACTATGCTGTGCTACTAAGTTGAGATTTTCTTGTCCTCTTATGTCCAACTATTATCAACATCTGTATCTGGTGTCTAGACAGAAGCTATTCAGGAAGTATCTTGAAAGGACCTGAGATATTATCTAATCCAGAAGTGGAAAGTAGTAGCCAAAGAAGCAAATCCTATCCATACATAAGTTTGATTTTGCCCAACAGTAGTGACTAAATTAAAATTAATTGCCAAATTAATAAATCTGGAGATTTAACATAATCTAAATTCCTAGCCCTTTAATAAAAGTCAGATCATTTGGCAACTCAGGGTCCATGTTCCATATGGCAAAAATCAGCTGGTGTGGAATAGTGATTGCTCCCTTAGACAGGTGGGCACACCTGAGTGTGACACATCAACCACCCTTCTCCGTTCCATCCCCCCTGCCAACTTCACTTGCTACGTTACTGCCTGTCCATGTTCGTATTAGAGTGTGCAATCCCTAGGCAAATCTTATTTTCCCTTAGTTACTAAAGTTGGGTCACTCCTTCTTATTGACTAAGGTCACTTAGTAGAGGTCACGCAATAAGTGGAAGATGTTAGAAGAGAACCTTGCAAGGGCTCAGCCCTTGGCTCTCCTCTCTTCTCATACTGCATGCTCTCTCTTGGTGGTCCCATACAGCCCAGGTCAGGGCATCCTCCAATGCACATTTCCAGTCTCAGATCCTTACTTGTGCTCTAGACTTATGTATCCAGTCACCCACCTTGGGCAGTGCCTTCATTTCCTCATCTGGAATATGGGGACAGTGAGAGTACTTTTCTACCATATGGTTATCACGGGAATTATATAGACAATTGTTAACACATATGGAATCATTTGAAGATAGCCTGGCACTGTTATAGGCTATCTAATAGGTTGCTCAAATGCCAACAATGGAGCCTTCCTTCATTTCCTTCTGCTTCCAACCTGCTCCTCCGTACTCTTCCCCACGTTGGCAATGGCACCATTACCCCGTGGGTAGTTCAAGATAAACACCCAGGAGTCATTCTTCATTCATTCGTTTTCCTCATCTCCTAAATCCAATCCATCATTAAGCCTTCCCATGATATTCTCAAAACATATTTCAGTCAGTTCACTCTCCCCATCTCTGTTGTGACCACCTTGGTCTAAGCCCCTATCATCTCTTACCTTGGTTTCTGTAACAACCTTCTGGTATTGTGTACTGAATTATGTACCCACCCCCCGTCAGTCATATGTGGTGTCCCTGACCCACAGTGTGATGGAATTTGGCGATGGGCTGTTTGGGAGTTTCAGATTTTAGGTTTAGATGAGATGACGGGAGATTAGTGCCCTCAGAAGCATAGACATCAGCATGCTTGGTCTTTCTTTCCCCACCATGTGAGGACTCAGGTAGAAGGCAGCAGTCTACAAGCCAGGAAGAGAACTCTCACCAGAAACCCATCCTGAGAGCACCTTGATCTTGGACCTCTAGCTTCCAGAACTGAGAAAATAAATTTCTTTGTTTAAGCCACCCAGTCTACAGTATTCTGTTACAGCAGCACAAGCAGGGTAAGACTAAGACATCTCCTTGCTCTCCTGCTTCCATTCTTTCCCTTCGAAAATCCATTCTCCACACAAAAAAGCCAGAGTGGTCTTTTTAAAAGGGTCACAGTACCACTCAAAACCCTTCTCCGGTTTATTTCCGTGCTTACAGCAAAGCTGGAGCCCCTAACTCTGCCTCACACTTCTGTGAGCTCTGGGTGACTCTCTCCCCTTGCTCACTGCACTGGGCCATCCTAGACTACAGCTCCAGCCTCAGAACCAAGGTACATCTGCTGCTCCCTGGCAGCAACACTCCCCCTCCAGCCCTGGAATGGCTTTTATTCTCCATCTCCTCGTTCAAAGTGGCCTTCAAGACCATCCCACTTACAGCGTCCTCGGCCCCCTTTCTTATTTAAATCACCCCACCGATAATGCTCACAACAATCTGGCATTACCTTTTTATTTGTTTATCTGCATAAAGCCTACCCGCCCCGACTCCCATCTCGTGCAAAATCCGTGCGGCGACAAACTTTGTGTGGTTCCCCCGATGCATGCCTGGCTCTAAGTGCCTAGCACAGGGCCTGAGACATCTGTTGTGGGATTTTTGGAGTCTCCCGAAGGCCAGGGAGGGTCAGGTGACTTTCTCAAAGCTGGTTTCCAGGGACTCTGCACTCTTCACACTCCCCGAGGGGCGTCTAGAAGCTCTTGGGATGGAGAATTATTACCTTTCTCGGTTGCCTGAGCTTGGTGAGAGCTGCGTCTAGAAGCACTTTACCAGCTAGAAGTGGCCGAGAGCGGGGTAGCGGGGGGGCAAGAGGGGCGTGAGGGGCGTGAGGGGCGTGGCCTCCCGTGGGCGGGGCCTGGCTGCCCAAGCCAATGGGGCCCCGCGGCGCAGGGAGGCTGGGCTGCCGAGGGGAGACGCTCGCGCGCCACGGGGTGCAGAGGCTGAGCTCTGGACCGTAGCGGATCCGCAGGCGGGCACAGCGGCCAAGGCACACCCCCGGCTCCGGGTTCCTGGCGGCTCTCAAGGTAAGCAGAGCCCGCGGCGAATTAAGACTTTGTGAGGTTTCTGCTAACAAGGGAGTCCCCGCCACCTCCCGCCGAGGCTGCTGGTGGCGTCCCGGCGCCAGGCTGTGTTCCCGGGCGCTCCGGCTCTGTGCCTGCGGGATGCGGGCGCGCGGAGGGGCCCGCCAGTGGGCGGAGGAGCCGGCGCGCCAAGCTGCCTCCCCGAGTGCTGCTGCCGGCTCCGCGGGCCGACCCTGGGACGGACAGGTGCGCGTGCGGGGCACGCCTGAGGGGCTGGGAAGCCAGAGGGGCTTCGGATAGGGGCTTCCAAGAGAATCTCCACCCAGCGCCGGGGCCCCAGGAAGAGCTTGCGGGAAGCTGGCGACCGCAGAGGCCGGACGTTTGCTCTACCTAGATCTGCAGACGCCTCCTGACCTGTTGACCCCCGGAGCCGGGGGTCAGATTCGTCATGCCATTTCCTATTTCTAGGTCTCTTGGAGCTCAGGAAAAAAAAAAAAAAACAACTCAGAGTGGTTCCTTGGCCAAGCTAGGACAGAGAAATTAGTGCTTAATGGAGCGCCTCGTGTATTTATTCTGCGTTTATTGGGTTCCTGTTGTGTACCAGACAATGTGCTAAGCCCTAGAGTCAGAAAGAAGGGTGTTGAAGGAGTCCCTGGGACTAAGAAGGAGAACAGGAGAAACAGTTATAATGCAGTGTTGTACAGGGGATGTTACGTGGAGAGGAGGACCATGAGCAAGCCAGGAAGGCTTCCAAGAGGAGGTGACTATTGAATGGGGACTAGAGGAGTAGGAGGGTTTGCCAGGCTGAAAGCTGTGTGGGCTCTGTGTGTGTGTGTGATGGGATAGCAGACTGGGGTGTGTGTGTATGTATGTGTGATGGGATACCAAGGCTGGGGTAGGGGATGTGTATGCATGTGTGTGTGTGTGATAGGATAGCAGGAATTCCAGAGATTTTCCTGTGCAAAGATGAAAAAGTCCAGTATCCTGACTTAGGCCATCAGTTAATCCTATGTCAGCTAATCAAATAGGACTAGGGCTTTTGTGGTGAGGAAATGAGCTGTCAATGTGGCAGGAGCTAAAACATGCACAGACCTTAAAATGCAGCCTTAGACTCTATAGATTTTTGTCCTGCGATCAAGGAGGGCAGTGGAAGAATTCTGGCAGCTTTGTGGAAATGGATGGAGATTGGAACAATAGAAAACTGGTAAGTTGCAGTTAATATTTTGGATGTGGTTGTAAATATTCTGGCCCCTAAAGGCAGCAGTGTCTGCCCAGGAGCCCTGCTCCCTGGCTTCCAGGCATGGATCATTCAGGCATGGAGACGTTGTTCATGTGATGCTTGCCTCTGCAACCTACAGGTTATTTTCATATTGTTTCTGGAGATTTTGACCTGGACCTTGTTGTCAGGGGCGGCCCCTGGAGGATGGTGAAGGGAACCTCTGCCTGTTGTTTCTGATCTTCTGGTTTTTCCTCTATGGGCTCCTCATTCTGTCTCATGGAGACACAGCCTCAGCTGTTAGAAGCTGTGGTGAGGAGAAAAGTCTTGACAGGGAGTCACACCAGAAAGTCACTTTAGCCGTGTGCCTTGGGGACATTATTAACCTTTCTGAATCTTAGTTTTCTGATTTAAAGGGAAGTCATCATCCCCACCTGTCATAGGTTGGAATCTAAGGGAAAAGACTCAGAGGCTCTGAGAACTGGGTGTAAGTGGATTCTTGGGGAATGGTCTCACTCTCCAAGGGATGCATGGTGAGGGAAGCAGGATTGGGGCAGAGGGAGAAGTTGGTCAGTGATGCAAAGCAAGAGAGGCCTCAGGTGATCTGAGGCTGGGGGCCAGGCCTTTGAAACCCCATGTTGATCAGTTAGTGGGGGCAGACTGCCTCCAGGGAAGGGGGCATAACTTTGGGTGTCCCTTCAGCAGGATGGTTCCTAAAGAGAGGCTCAACTGTGAGCTGTGCGCAGCCAGCACTCCCAGAAACCAGCATGGGGAGTGACAGGTGCCCTGTTCTTGGAGGGGGTTGCTGAGAGCTGTGCCTGGGCAGCTGCCTCCCAGGGTGGGCTTGGGAAGTGGCCTAGATACCAGAGAGAAGGTGCTTTGCGCTGTGCCTGGTGAAGAACAGAAGCATTCCTTTCTCTCACCTTTAAACTTCTTGACTGCATGTGAAAATGGATTTTGGAATTTGAATTGAGTCTATCAGCTTCCACAAGGAAAGAATCTTTTGTGATAATGACTACAATGACTACTATCCAGTGTCTCTTATGCATATGCATTCTCATTTTACATTGTTTTCTAAAACCCAACAGCGTAGGTGTCCTTCTGCCATAAAGTAATGACCACAGCAAAAAACACTAGAACTTGTTTCAGTCTGTGGAATGATTTCATTGGTGAATTGATTAACTAATTGATCAGTAATTAATTCATCAATGTGCACTGAATACCTCCTAAATGGTCAGCACTGTCCGCGGTGCTGGGAATACAGTTTAGTCTATTAGGGGAGGCAGAGACTGACATTAAATGCTTTGATTCCTTCAAAGGAAATACTGAAGAATGGACTGTTGCATTACATAGCCAGGGTGTGATGGAAAGTAATAGGCTGTCTTCCCATTGGACTCTTTCTCACCATTCAGTTTCAATATAACCTCCTCAGAGAGGCCTTTTGGATCATCCGGTATAAAGCAGATATCCTCCCTTTTATGCCCCCTTCACCACACTTTGCTGATTCATTGTATTTACTTCACTGTAATTGGTCATCCTTGCTGACTGAGAGCTCCAGGAGGTCATACCTCACTTTATCCCAGCACAGTGTTCAGCACATAATTTCTTGAATGAGTGAAGTTAATGAAGGGTAGATCCACTTAGAGGAGTGGTATCACCAAGATGTGATATTTACACTGAGATCTGAGGGATGAAGAAGGTCCAGCAATGCCAAGGTCCAGGGGCAGAGATAACAGCTTGTTCAAGGACCGGGAGGTGGAGGAATGGAACCCAGCATGACTGGAGAGCAGCCTGAGATGAGTTTGGAGAAATAGATGGGGCCATAGAAGGCCATGCTAAGCTTGGATTTTACTCAAGGTGCAATGAAAACTCAGTGAAGGATCTTAATGACCTAGTAACCACCTGATGTTATATAATTGCTTGTTGTCTGTCATGCCTCTTGGAGGCAAACTCCATGAAGAAAAGTGCCCAGTAAATATTGCTGAAGTGAATGGATGATGTGGTTTATGCAGCTTGCAGGTAAGAAAAAGGAATAGGAAGAAGAATGGGATCTTGCTATAAATTAGGAGTTTGGTGAGAGAGGTGTTGGTGTCCTGGCTGCAGGGTAGCAATGGTATTGGAAAAGTAGAAGGAGCTGTTTTGGGGGTGTTAAATGGACAAGACTTGCTGATACATTCCATGTCAGGATCATAGGAAAGGGAAGGATCAAGGGTGACCCCCCTCCCCAGGTTTATGGCTCAAGATTGGATGCCAGCTGTCCATAAACGGGAATGGATGAACAAAAATGTGGTAAGTGCTTACAATGGAATCTTATTCAGCCATAAAAATGAAGGATGTCCTGATACATGCTGGGCTTCCCAGATGGCACGGTGATAAAGAATCCGCCTGCCAATGCAGGAGATACAAAAATTTTGGTTCCATCCCTGAGTCAGGAAGATCCCTTGGAGGAGGAAATGGCAACCCACTCCATTATTCTTGCCTGAAAAAGTCCATGGGCAGAGGAGCCTGGAGGGCTACAGTCCATGAGGTCATAAAGAGTCAGACATGACTTAATGATTGAGTATGCACTGATACTTGCTACCATGTGAATGAACCTTGGAAACATGTTAAGTGAAAGAAGCCAGACACAAAAAGTCACGTATTATATGATTTCATTTATATGAAATAGTCCAAGTAGCCTAATTCATAGAGGCGGAAGGCAGATTGGTGTTGGCCGCAGTTTTGTGTGGAGAGGGGAAGAAGGGTATTCAGGGCATGACTGCTAAGTGGTTTCCGTTTTGGATGGTGAAAATATTTTGGAACTGGATGGAAGTTGTGTTTGAACTATACTATGAATATACTAAATGCTACTGAACTGTATACTTTAAAATGGTTAATTTTATGTTATATAAATTTCATCTCAATTACCAAAAAAATAAAAGATCAATAGATAGGAGCACCAGTCAAAGAGTGGTGGTGAAGATCAGGGGGAGAAAATGTAAATGCTCTCTTGGAGATGTCCAAGACACCCACACAGACGGGGGGTGGGGGGGACGACATCCAGCTATTAAGAGGGGTGTCAGCACTTTGATGCCAGCCAATAATATGGATGAGATCGAGGGAGAAAGTGCGGAGGAGTGCATCTGAGCCTGTATCATTTTTTAAGTTGATCCTCATGCCTACCTACAAGGAAGGTGCTTCTGTTCTTATTTTCAGATAAGGAAACCAAGGCCCCCTGAGAATGGGCTTGCCCAAGGTCAGACAGTTTTGTAATGTGGTTCCTCTGGCTTCCAGTCCTTTGCCTTTCTCGCGTCAGGGTGATGCTGTTTAGAATTTGAGTAAAGACCTTCCCTCCCTCCCTTCCTCCCTCTCTCTTTCCTTCTCTTCGCCCCTCCCTCTCTCCCCTCTTTCCACAGTCAAGACTGAGTACTCACATGTGGCAGGTACTGTGCTGGGTCTATACTGTTGAAGGTACAAATGGCTGTAATTAATCTTGTGGAATTTACCTGGTAAGCAAGCAATGAGGCCACTGATAAAGAGGATATAGGAGCCTGGACCAGGGGCATCTCTCCCAGATTTAGGGGTAGGAGGAGGCTTCCCAGAGAAAGTGACAACTAGGCAGAGATTTGTAGCAGAAGCGGAAGAACTGAGCCTAAAAAAGAGAAGGGTTCTCTGGAAGGTTCATGATCCCTGAACATCTGCTGTGGGAATTCCCTTTCTCTTCACTCCCTAGTTCTTCATGCGTGCGTCATGCGTTACTGGCATTTTTCAGCTTATCCAGGAGGTCTATTGTTTCTATATCCCTGGAGGCAATAAGTAGGCAAATAGCTTGATTTGATTTTGGAAGCTTCAAAAGCGGAGCAAGATAGGGTACAAACAGTCTGATTTTCAAAGCCGGGCTCTGTCTCTGGGCAAATGACTTACTCTCTCTTTTTATACCTATGAAACGGAGCCAGTCACATCACTGCTCAGTGCAGAAAATAAGTGAAATGATATAGTAATGCATTGGGCACGTAATAAATGATCAGAAAAATCTCATCTCATTCCTTTAGAGAGGAAGCCTTAAATCCATGCGGGCTTCCCTGGTAGCTCAGATGGTAAAGAATCTGCTTACAATGCAGGAGGCCAGGGTTTGGTCCCTGGGTCAGGAAGATCCCCTGGAGAAGGGAATGGCAAACCACTACAGTATCTTGCCTGAGAAATCCCGTGGACTATAACCCTCTAGACAGAGGAGACAGGTGGGCTTCAGCCCATGAGGTCGCAAGAGTCGGACTTGACTTAGCAACTAAACCATCACATACTTCTCAGGAATCTGATTTGGATGATTTGGGATGGAACATAGCAATCTGTATGTTTAGGAAGCACCCCAGATCATCCTGGTAAAAGCATGGTCCAGGACCCATAGGCTTAGATCAAATGCTTGAGTCTTTGCTGTGATGTTCACAAAAGGGTTAAGCACCTAGAAGCAGATAATGCCTTCTAGGAATTATTAGCCAATGGCAGTGCTGACCGGTGATGTAATGTCTTTGGCTGGCACTCTATTGGTTAAGTGTATTGTTTCTCTTGCTTCAGCTGTGTGAGGAGCAAAGCTGGAGCCCAAGGGTTAATAATTCTGTGGCAGCACACAGAGCTATTTTTCTCCCAGTCCGCTTCTGCTGGTTGTGAGCGTGGAGCATGGCTCAGCTGGCTGTTGCCCTTCTTCCAGTAAATAGCTGCACCTTCTTCCCTACCTCCTCCCAAGCAGAGCACATGTCTCCATAGTACTACGGAGGGGGAGGAGGGTGATCCGAAGTGTTTAGGGAAGAGAGAGCCCTTTCAAAGTTAACACGCGGCAGTCTCTCCTTGCCACTGGGCAGGGGCACAGCTCCAGCTGCTCTGGCCTGCAGAGGTCCCACTGGACGAATTGCTAAATGGTCACCTGCTTCTGAACATTGTTCAACCTGGCAGGATCCTCAGAACCAGGAGGTGAGCCCCCGGTTTTGGAAGGAAGAATGGGTCTGGAGGAGAAGAGCCTTGGGGGCAGTAGGAGGGAACAGCTCTAGAGGGCAGGTCAGCTCGGGCTCCATGCAGAGCTGCCCCCACATGCGGTGTGAGCTTGGCTAGGACGGTCTCCCTCTCTGTGTCTATTTGCTCAAGAACACCATGTGGGGCTTGGATTAGGGGGCCGCTTGGTGGGGAGTGTGCTGACAAGACAGTGTTCACAAGCCTGCTCTTGGTGTAGCTTTCTGCCCAGTGCTTCTGGAAGAGAAATGCTTCTTTCTGTTAATCTGAGGCAGGAGGGGGCGCATCAGATTAGCAGTGTCTCCCCAGAGCCAGCTGTCACCCATGCCCCTCCTTGTCTTATTGGGGCTCCCTCTTCAGTGCTCAGTTGAGTGCCCCTGGTGGACTCTGGGCTGAGGTTTCCAGGAGTACCAAAATGGTCTCAGGGATTTTTGATCGTGTCTTTCAAGGGGACCTTTGGATTGCTGGCCCTTGAGTTACACGGGTGTGCCTTGGTGGATTGGGTCATGTTCTTAACATCCCACGCTGGAGCTCTCCGGGGGCAGGGGGATTCTCTTTGTATTATGACAGCACAGTTGGGGGATTGTGCTGTTTGTGTTTCAGAGGGCGTGCGTTATTGCCTGGACTTGAGACTTCTCACCCTGCTCAGAGGGGAGCCTAATGCAGCATGTCTGACTCAAGGTGTGCAAACTGAAAAAAGTCAAAACAGGGAGGGGAAAGGGGACTGGAGTAACTGGGAAGGGCTACTAGCAAGGAACTCTGCCCTTCATCTCATAGGGAATTCAGGGAAACTTTCTTTGCATTTCATAGACAAACTGTGACTCTGCATCTCTTCTGCAGCCCTTGCCAAAATTTGTAAGTAAAAAATACCATTGCTTTTATTTGTCAGAATTTGGTTTTATGTGGAGTGTCCCCATTTTCTTTAAGGAGAGCAGAGCCTGCAGAGGTTTCTGTGTCTTGTGTGACCCTTGGCGTCTGCCACCCTGTGTTCTGGGCCAGGCTTTACTGCTGAGGAACACCTAGGTTCTTGGGCAAGTCCTTGCACCTCTCTGAGTATCAGTTTCTTCATGTTCAGTCACGGAGGTGGGAGGGAGTTGAACTAATTGACTTTTAGAGCCCTTCCTCTCTGGCTGGCTGTGCTCTGGATCATGAAAAGCCTCAGGATCTGAGTCTGTTGATTAAGTGGATGACTGCTGAGGTGAAGGATGTTTGCACAAAGGGAAATGTAGCATGTGTCCTCTGGGTGCAGGGGGCTTTACACACATTTTAGCACATCACCCTCCCAGTAGGCCTGGGAGGAGGTAGAATAAGCAATCTAAAGATGTGGAAATCAAGGCTGAAGGAGTTCAGTGACTTACCCAAGATCATCACTCAGTAAATGTTGACCCTGGTATTTGAACCTATACTGGGATGGTGGTTCATGGTAGAGTAACAAAAGGACTGGAGCTGGAATCCTTGTTTGCCTTTGGCTCTTTGCGTGCTCTCCATTCTTCTGGAAATTACACAGTGATTTTTCAGATCAGCTAGTTCAGTCAGATTATTGTGGATTATCCACTTTACTGTCTGGGACAGCAGATGGTCCCTGGATCTGGAGAGGACCCTACAGTCCATTGGATCAGGCCCCTCAGTTTATATTCGGGAAAATGAAGGTCTGGAGAAGGTAGGTTACCTGTTCTATATCACTCAGTGAGTTGATAGATGGTAGAGATGGAGACCAAGATGCCTTACCTTAGGTGTGTGAAGTGATATTATTATTAAAGAGTTTTTTAAAACCTTCATTGAGAACTTTGGGATCATTTCAATTGAATTATCCTTACTTCCAGGCCCCTTTGAAGTGCCAGAGAGTGGAGTAAGGCTCAATGAGCACCTACTCTGGGCTTAACATTGAGGCAGGTGTCTGAGACATGGATGGTGTAGTAAGTAAACAAAGCTTGAGACCTGGTCAGTTTCCCCAGAGAGATTCAGAATGCAAGCTGTGTTTCGGGAGAGTCTAGTTCATGGGTCAGCATGCTTTCCTCATGGGGAGGCAGCTGCAACCCTGACCCTTTCTCTCTGCATGTGGCCGGCACCTAATTTATACACTGTAAGAACACTGGCCACATGACACGTGATCTCTGTTCTTTGTCTTCCCAACTAAGCTGCATATTTCCAGGGCACGGCTCCCAAAATGTAGAACCTGATCAGTGGAGCTGCCTCGTGGGGAGGTGGGTGTCAATATCTTGAACGTGCAGAGATGAACACCCAGAAGTAAAAACCATCACTTAGTTATTTAAAAGCGCAATGCAGATACGTGACTCTTTTCTTGATCTCTATAACGTTAAGAAAGAATCATCCTAATACCAGGCTTTGAATATGCTAATGATTATCATAGGAAAGAGGGGTTATAAATATTCTGCAGGGCTAGAAAGCGAAGCTAGCAGCCAAGGGTGGATGTGGAAGGGAGTGGGTAGCAGGTAAATGGAGGAAGAGTGGGCTGAGGATGGCAGTGGTCCAGGGGGTAGGAGACTCCTCTCCCTGCCAGCATCATCGGAAATGGCTGGTAATCATCAGGCATTGCTGCCCCGGCAAAGAGTAGCACTTAGTAGTCTCTCACTTCCTTTCTCGATCTATGATCTCTTGATTATTAACCAAGCAGAAGTAAATGAGAGGAGGCCAGGAGGTAGAGCAGAGTTTCATCTTACTGATATTTAGATTCCAGAGCCATAGAATGGGGGTAGAAATCATTCATAGCCAAAATACCCTTGAAGATATTTTCATTGCCCCCCAAATTTCATTTTGCCTGGTTTCTGTGTATGCAACCCTGAACAGTAATTCCTGTGCTAACTAGTGTGTAAAACCCTGACCAAGACTAAAAGAACTAGCATATAAAAAAAGTTTATATGCAGTTGTTTGAGTTTCATACTGCTCTGTTTTTAAGGTAAGTTCAAAATTTCTAACTGGCATGAAGTGGGGGGTAGAGAATTCTCAGGTGTTCTTGTTTGCTTGCAGGGTTGGTACCATCGTTTTTGGATAAACAGCCCTAATGCTTCATACATGTAACCCATTTAAAATGATGATGAAAATTAAGTGAGATACTAAATGTGAGCCCAGTGACAGAGCAGATGCTCAGTACACTTCTACTGGACGTGCTCAGCATCTTGCTTTAGCAGATTTGCTGATGCCGACCTTTGAGAAGTTTTAGTGAAGAACCTGAGTGCCCGGGCTGGCATTTCCTGTTTGAGGTTGGCATGTCTGCTTGGTTCTTCTGGACAGTGCCCACCCTCATGACTCTGAATATTGCTTCTAAAATTCAGAGTGGGAAAAGAATCAGGTTGGATGTTCCGCAGGCCTGAGTTCAGAGCACCAGTCATTACCTATAGATGTGTGACTCTGGCCACATTACCTAACCTCTTTGTGCCTGGCTCTTTTCACATATGAAAATGGGGTCCATAGAGTCCACCTTGAAGGGTGGATGGAGGATTAAATAGAACCTTTAAAGAGTGCCTGGAACATACAGAGTAGGCGTCCTTTAAGTGCTAATTTATTCCTTCTCCTTGGAATGGTGTTGAGGAGAGGTGGTATATTTTTTCTTTCTTCAATCTCACCTCCAGCTTCTTTGCACATATTAGTAGCACTTCTAGGTAGCTTTTTAGAAGCCCTGAGGAAACCCCATGTGGCATTACTCTAAGAATGAGGGTGCTTTCAGCCTTGCCCCATCCTAGCTCATCCCAAGCCAGTTACCTAACCAGGTACTGGAAGGCTGCACTTAGTAGGGAGTTGTTGAGTTAATTCATTTTTAAAACACTGATAGCTTAACTAAATAGTCTGGACTAAGGCTGCTTTACTTAGGCGCCAAGTGGACAGGTGATTTGAAGGATACTGCAAAGAAATCGAAGTATGCGTCCAAGTTCAATGCATTAGGAATCTCATCACTAAATGTTCATTTCTTGGGTTTAATCACTGATCATTTAACAATTATTTGTGGAACTCTAATTTTGTGGTAGGCAAGGCCCTAGGTGCTGAGGATGTATTGATGAATGGTACAGACAAGATTCCTAGCCTCGTGGATCTTATATTTTGGTGGGAAATATAAAGTGCATACAGATGTGAGTTAGTGATGTGTGCTATGAATTAAAATGTAAACAGTATAAGGGCAGGGGAAAATGCCATTATAGAAAATTCAGTTTAAGAAGGTCTCTCTGAGAAGTTGACAATTTGAGCAGAGGCATGGAGGAAGTTTGGAAGTGGGTTTTGGAAATACCTGTGGGAAAGAATTTCAGGCAGAGGGAACAGCAGGGGAGCCTCAGGGTAGACAGACACAAAAGGAAGAGTTTGAGAAGATATGGCCAGAGAGGTATCTGAAACCAGCACTGGTGGAACTCATGGGCTGTGGAGAGAAGTTTGGAGGGCTTTTTCTTTTACTTTTTACTATTTATCTATATTTTCAGCTGTGCTGGGTCTTTGTTGCTACATGTGGGCTTCCTCTAGTTGCAGCAAGCGGGAGTTATTCTCTAGTTTGCGGTGCACAGACTTCTCACTGCTGTGACTTCTCCTGTTGTGGAGCATGGGCTCTGGAGCACAGGCTCAGTAGTTCTGGCTCATGGCCTTAGTTGCTCCACAGCACGTGGAATCTTCCGGGAGCAGGGAGTGAACCCATGTCCTCTGCATTGGCAGGCAGATTCTTAACCACTGGATCACAAGGGAAGTCCCTCAGTTGGAGGTTTTGAGCCAGGAGGTTACATGATTTGACTTCTT
The DNA here is from genome assembly GCA_006410635.1 of Cephalophus harveyi. Lineage (NCBI taxonomy): Eukaryota > Metazoa > Chordata > Mammalia > Artiodactyla > Bovidae > Cephalophus > Cephalophus harveyi. Next base: position 255,125 of record SJYT01064067.1, read on the forward strand.
TCAGCCGCTTTAATTTTTTTTAATTGCCATTCGGTAAAGTAGACTTTGTCTTGGTGTACAGTTCTATGACTTTTAACAGATGTATAGATTCATGGAACTGCCAGCGCCTCAGTGAAGATACAGAGCTATTTCTTTATCAAAAACACCCTTCCTGTTCTCCTTTTATAACCACGAATACCCAACTTCCGACATTTGGCAACTACAGCTGTACTTTGCATCACTACCATTTTGTCCTTTTGAGAATGTCAGATAAGTGGAGTCATACAGTATGTAACCTTCTGAGGCTGGCTTCTTTCCCTCAGCTTAAGGTCTTCATGATTCGTTCATGTTGTTGGGTATACCCAGAGTTTGTTCTTTCTCATCACTGACTAGTGTTCCATTGAATAGACATATCACAGTTTGGCCATCCATTCACCCCTTGAAGGACACTTGTTTCCTTTCCAGCTTTTGGCAATTAGAAATAGAGCTGCTATAAACATTTGTATTCAGGCTTTTGTGTGAACATACATTTTGCTTCTCTAGGATAAATAAACACCTGGGAGTTGGATTGCTGGGGCAGATGGTAAATTTACATTCAGTTTTATAAGAAACTGCCAAACTATTTTCCAGCGTGGTTGTAGCATTTTGGCATTTCCTTAAGCAGTGTATAAAAGTTCCAGTTGCTCTGTGTTCTTGTCCGCACTTGGCATTTTCAGTATTTATTTTAGCCATTCTGATCATGTAGTGGTATCTCACCATGGTTTTAATATGCCTTTCCCTAATGGCAAATGATGTTGAATATCTTTTCATTCATGTATGTTTTTTCCCTCTTTGTGTCCTTTTCAGTCAAGTATCTATTCAAGTCTCTTACCCATTTTTAAGTTGCTTTTGTGTTTTTTACTCTAAAGTTTTGAGTTTAGTTCTTTGTATCTTTTTGATGTCAGTGCTTTCTCTGTTTGACTGGGTCAGGTCTTAATTGCAGCACGTGGGATCTTTGTTATGCCATGCAGGATATTTCCTTGTGATACACAGACTCTAGTTGTGGTGGATGGGCTTCAGTAGTTGGCGTGTGTGGAACCTGCATCCCTTGCATTGCAGGGTGGATTGTTAACCTCTGGACCATCAGGGAAGTCCTTCAGTGCTTTCTTGAATATGTGTTTTGTAAATGCTTGATTTGTTTTTAAGGAATTATTCTGAATGGTGTGTGAAAAGGAAGTTGTAGGGGATAGGGATCAAAATGGAGGGATCAGAGAGTGGACTGTTGGGTTGCAGTAGTCCATGAACAGAGACGGTGGTAGTTTGGACTAGGGTTGTTGGGGTAGAAGAGGTGAAAAGTGGCAAAAGAAAGAAAAGTCTTTTAAAAGTAGAACTATCTGAACCTAGTGATGTATGGAATGTGAGGAAAAAGAGGAGTCTGGGATGGTAAGGTTGTTGGAGGCGCTGAGAGTTTAAATATAATTCAGGCACGTTCCCTGCCCTGAAGAAGTTCACAGTCTGGTGACGGGAGATGTACTGTAAGCAGTTCGACTGGAATATGAGCAGGTATGCTCTCAGAGTCACATGAAAAGGACTGGGGGAGCCCAGATGACAGGGAAGTTGCTAAGAGACAGTGGTGCAAGGCCAGCTCTCTGGGCTGTAAACTTTAGTGTGTGTTGGGAGTCAGCTGGGGAGGTTGGTAACAATGCAGCTGGCTGGACTCCCACCCCCTAAAGTAGGAGGCCTGTGGTCAGCAAGCACCACAAATCATTCTGTGTTGGTGCTTGGCCAACTACACTGTAAGAAACCCCTGGGGGAGCTCACTGGGGTGACTTCACAGAAGTAAGTGTGTTTGAGATGGTGTGTCAGTGTTGAGTAGGAATTCTGACTTGGAGGGAGAGGGAGAAGGGGCAGACAGGCAGAAGGAAAAGCAAAAGCAGAAGCTTGGAGGTGGTAGAAAATAACTGGAGCTGAGAGGAAGTGTAGATTGGGGGATGCTGCTGCTGGTTGACCAAGAGTACATGTCTTCATAGTGAGTGCTTGGTGGGGGTCGCGTGACTTCCTGTGCTCAGTGAGTCTGAGGGGATTGCAGCAACTCATCAGCTCCCCATTTACTAACAAGGGGCCCACCGCAGTGAAAGGCACCAAGCAATCCAAGAGTTAGGTGCATGGCGGGGCAGCTGTGGTTTCCAAGGCTCTTGTAACACAACCTTTGAGGAAAGCTCAATGGCATCCCACTCCAGTCCTCTTGCCTGGAAAATCCCACGGATGGAGGAGCCTGGTAGGTTGCAGTCCATGGGGTCGCTAAGAGTTGGACGCGACTGAACGACTTCACTTTCACTTTTCACTTTTCACTTTCATGCATTGGAGAAGGAAATGGCAGCCCACTCCAGCATTCTTGCCTGGAGAATCCCAGGGATGGGGGAGCCTGGTGGGCTGCCGTCTGTGGGGTCGCACAGAGTTGGACACGACTGAAGCGACTTAGCAGCAACAGCAGCAGCAGCAGCATGGCTTCAGTGGGGCTTCCTAAGTGGTGCTAGTGGTAAAGAACCCACCTGCCAGTGCAGGAGACATAAGAGACGAGGGTTCAATCCCTGGGTCAGGAAGATCGTCTGGAGGAGAAAATGGCAACTTACTCTGGTATTCTTGCCTGGAGAGTCCCATAGATAGAGGAACCTGGTGGGCTACAGTCCATAGGGTCACAAACAGTTGGACATGACTGAAGTGACTTAACGTGCACACACATGGCTCCAGTGAACGAGCTGGCAGAGGTTTGCGACAGGATGCCCTGTACCCAGTCCTACCGTGGGCCTTCCTCAAAGCTCACCGACTCTGCATCTCCTTCTTGCACATCACCCTGCCTGCTTTCCAAGGATGCCAGAGCCACGTCTTCCTGCAGCCTAACTACCAATTTATTGCACATTCGCTGTGTGCCAAGCTGCGTTCAAAGCACTTTACCTAAATTAACCCATTTCATTCTCACAGCAGACCTCTAGATAAGATAGAATTATTATCTCTGTTTTTGGATGAGCAGAGTGAGACACAGAAAAACGAATGACAGGCCCAAGGTCACAGTGCTGGGAAATAGAAGAGCTGGCTTGGGGTATTAACCCAGGTCGTTTTGAATTCAGAACCCATGCTTTTAACTGTTACGCTACATAAACCCTCCAGGGCATCTGCAGAGTATGAGGAGAAGCAGTAGTAGCAGCAATACCATGCATATCTACAGAACAGCTGCTGTGTCACGGTTGTGTCGTCTTAGGCTTATTCCACATAGAGACTATTTCAGTGATAAAGTTTCATGTTATGAAGATTTTTCTTTTCTGATTTTGGCCTTTGGCTTAAAACTTACTATTTTTTATTCTTTCTTGTCTAGTTAATAAGAAACAGTATGGAATATCTTTTTTGAGGTTTGAAAGAGCACCACACGAAACATCACAATACATGTTACCCCTAAAAGTTGTTTTGTGTGGGAATGTTCACCCTTATCCTAGATGACCCTCGATTATTATGTTTTTAGAGTTCTTCTACATCTGTCTTTCTGCTCAACTTTCCCTGCTTCCAGTAGATACTGTATTTTCCTCCAGCAAAACTCTGATTCACCGTGTGTTTTTGACTGAAATCAGGGAAGGCAACTGACACTGACAATATATGTGTGTTGTTTCCTAAGCAAGAATCAATAGAATCTGACTCATCACCCCCGACTTGAATGTGGCCCCCATGAGGTCAGAGACTTGGGGTTTTTTCCACTGTTACATCTCCAGCACCAACTGGAAAGGGTTGGCCCATGGGAGGTGTTCAAAAGATATTTGTGAGTCAAAGAAACTGAGTGACTCCATCCCGTATTGTTTCTTCGATGTCCCTAATGTTATAAACTGTTTGAAGACAGGGATTGTACCAGATTCAGCTCCACACAAATCCCATAACAGAGTGAAGGGGTTTGTTCTGGGTGTGGGCGTGAATGAAAGGGGTGCTTTGCTACTCTCTTCTTCTGTCTCTGTCATAGACAGACATGCACAATCTCCTTCATAGACCACTGCGAAACCCTCCTTCCTGGTCTCCCTGTGTCCAGTTAGGTTTCCTGCAAATCCCATTTCCATAGCATATAGTGCCAGAGTTTTTTTTTTTTAAAAAAAACACAGATGTGACCACATCACTGCCCTGCTTAAACACAGCAGCTGCTCCTTGCTGTTTGTCCAAGCTCTTCCACACGGTTCTGAGACCCTTCACTCCCAGGAGGCTGAAGCTCCAGCTTCCTATCCCACCATGGTGCCCTTTCACATTATCTCCACTAACTCCTATCTGCTTGCCTCCCACATGGTCTCATGTCTTTGCTTCCAGCAGCTCAGGGGTCCTTCTCCATCTCAGCTACTTAAGGTAGGATCCAGAGAGGGGAGAAAGGCTGAGTTCTAGCCTGACTCCTAGCCAAGATTCCTCACTTGACTCTTCTGTAAAACGGGATGTCTCCTGCCTGGGGCGGGGTCTGCGGGGCTGTGTGATCACCGGATTCCTTCCTCCACCCCTAACCCCCTTCTGCAAGGAAGAAGATGCCGAAGCACTAGAGGGCAGGGGAGCTGTGGGGACTATTGTCATGCCACGTTCTGAGGCCCGTGAAGGTCTCCTCCTTTCCTGAGAAGGACTCTGTCTCCAGACAGTTTCAAACCCCCCAGGAAAGGGTTTGAGAAAACCTTTTTGTGATTAAAAAAAAAAAGTAGGTGGAGGGGAAAGAGAGCACTGGTGGGTATGAAGGCGAGTCCAGCTTTCCTTCGGCAGTTGGACCAGCGAGTGCAGTGGAAATGACTGTTCTGTGTGGGGGCTGGAGGCCGCCACCATGAACATCTCCATCCACGCTGTGCAGAAACCTCCCCTGGCCTGCCAGTGACAGCAGGTGAGAACCAGAAGGCCGAGCTCTGGAAGGAGTCACGGTGGCTGCCCGGGGATGTCTCGGTGGAAATCTGATCCCAGGATAGGAAGGCTGTGCTTCCCGTGGGCACGTCCCCCTGCCTGTCACATGTCATCATCAGTCCTGGGGTATCATAGCGCCTGGCCTGCGGGGGCATTACTGCTGCTTGACTGAGGCCAGCCGCTTCCCCAGCTGCTCCTGAAGAGGGAGTAGGGAGGAGAAAAAATCAGACACAACTGGTGGTTAAAGGCCTAGACTCTGGGATCAGACCAACCTTGTTAGACTTCTGCAGCTTCTCTGCTGTGTGACCTCAGGCAAGTGACTGAACCTTTCTGAGCCTTGGGTGCTTCAGCTCTGAAAAAAAGGATACTAGAACCTTCCTCGTAGGATTACTAGGAGTATGGGACACAGTGAAGGTGCAGGTAAAGTGCTTAGTGGAGTGTCTAACGTGTAGCAAGAATTCTGCCCATATTATTAATATCAGTGGAGGCTGACAAGCACTGTTAGAAATCAGGATAAGGGAAGGCAGAGAAAGAAACCACTTTTCTGTGTCTCTTTCTCTTGAAAGTGAGAATCAGAAAATGTGCATCTGAGTTCTTCAGATCTGAGCTCCTCCTCTTAGAAATGAGAGAAACTCCTGGGTGGAGGAGTGACGGAATGACGTGTGGGGCCGCATCCTGACCCCACACTGAATCACGCTGACTGCTGGGCAATTTATTGTGCCCTTCTGGCCCTCAGTTTCCTCTGTGTGAAAAATGGATAATAACGAGATTCACGTTAGGACTAATTGATTTAATATATAAATAGGGCTTAAAACAGTACCCGACACACAGAAGGCATTGTATAAATACTATATGTATATATATGTATATGTATAAATACTATATTGTTGCCGTTGTATTTTATTGTTACTGTGATTACTGTTAATGCTATTGCTGTGAATTGCTATTATTCTTGTTATTACTACTATCACCACCATCGTCATTATTGTTGTTCGGGTCACTCAGGGAGTCCGTGGCGGTAGCTCCCACCTTTTAGTGAGAATCTGTGCTAGCGTTGCCCCCACCTGCTCCTTTGTGTGAGCATGAGGCTGCCGGGGTCTCTAGCCTGCAAGAACAGGGACGGTGTCACCATAGTTGCAGCTGAGCCCGCTGTTCCTGGAACTTTCTGAGCCAGTGCTCAGGCTCCCCAAGGTGAAGGACACTGCAGAGGCTGCCAGAGTGCTGCCTGGTAGGTGCCAGGCTCTCATGGAGCACTCCATTGATGCTGATGTCAGGATTATCGGGAGGAGGGGGGCCAGCAAACCAGGCTATCACGTGGTTGAAGGGCTGCATTTGGAGATAGACTGATCTAGTACAGGATGTCCTGCCAAGTCCTGAAATCCCTAAGCCTCAGTTTCCTCACTTGTAAAATGGGGCTAAGAGTTGTATTTGCTTCACAGGGTTATGTGAGGATTAATGAAGTAATGCTTGTAATTAAATTAGCTCAATGCTTGAGTAAGCAGTCAGCTCAGTTCAGTTCAGTTCAGTCACTCAGTCGTGTCCGACTCTTTGCGACCCCATGAATCGCAGCACGCCAGGCCTCCCTGTCCATCACCATCTCCCGGAGTTCACTCAGACTCATGTCCATCGAGTCAGTGATGCCATCCAGCCATCTCATCCTCGGTCGTCCCCTTCTCCTCCTGTCCCCAATCCCTCCCAGCATCAGAGTCTTTTCCAATGAGTCAACTCTTCGCTTGAGGTGGCCAAAGTACTGGAGTTTCAGCTTTAGCATCATTCCTTCCAAAGAAATCCCAGGGCTGATCTCCTTCAGAATGGACTGGTTGGATCTCCTTGCAGTCCAAGGGACTCTCAAGAGTCTTCTCCGACACCACACCTGTCCATCACCATCTCCCGGAGTTCACTCAGACTCATGTCCATCGAGTCAGTGATGCCATCCAGCCATCTCATCCTCGGTCGTCCCCTTCTCCTCCTGTCCCCAATCCCTCCCAGCATCAGAGTCTTTTCCAATGAGTCAACTCTTCGCTTGAGGTGGCCAAAGTACTGGAGTTTCAGCTTTAGCATCATTCCTTCCAAAGAAATCCCAGGGCTGATCTCCTTCAGAATGGACTGGTTGGATCTCCTTGCAGTCCAAGGGACTCTCAAGAGTCTTCTCCGACACCACAGTTCAAATGCATCAATTCTTCGGCGATCAGCCTTCTTCACAGTCCAACTCTCACATCCATACATGACCACAGGAAAAACCATAGCCTTGACTAGACGGACCTTAGTCGGCAAAGTAATGTCTCTGCTTTTGAATATACTATCTAGGTTGGTCATAATAGTGGTTATTAGTATTTTTAATTTAGGAGAAAAGCATTCCCTGGAGAGGGTAAAATGAGTGGTTGGCAAGTAGGCACTAAATGCCTGAGAATCTTGTATTTTAATAGTGATATTGGTAGAGTCATATAAAAAAAAAAAAACAAAACACCAGCTGAAGACTTGGTGACCTGGACTTGCCCAGTCGCTACCTTGCTGAACGCACACAGGCAAGTCACTTCCTTGTGCATACCTGCTTTTCACATCAGGCAACAGAGTTGTGAGAGCCGGGGCGCCATGGTGCGCAGTTCTGTGTGCTTTTACAGGCATCCCTGCCTTCCCGGGTCTAGCCCTCCAGGTAGTTGTTTCTGCCAGGATATCACCCACACCCTCCCTGGAGTCCAGGGATCCTGGAGTCCTTCGACAGAGGATTACCGAGTTCTCAGGGTGCCAGTCTTGCATCTGGTTCCTATGTGAGGTGCCAGGAGAGGGCTGAGGGGGTCGGGTCTGGCAGGAAAACCATTCCCAAGATAAAGAAGATGCCACAGGAGGATGGAAGGAGATTGGGGGTCCAGGGTGAACATGAAATGATCAGAGAAGAGCTCTGGGACAGTGGCATTGGACTTGAGAGCTGGATGGCAAGGCTGAGCTGGGAAGAACATTCTGGGCAGAGGGAACGGGCAAAGGGAACAGCATGTGCAGAGGCCTGAGGGCAGGGCGTGGTGCTGGGGAAGGAGGCTGGCTTGTTTGGGAGATAGGAAGGTGGGCGGTTTGGTGCAGGGACTGAGTGTGAGGGAAGGTCCCAGACGATGTTGGCCCGCAGGCTTTGAAAGAAGCTTGAATGCCATCCACAAGGAGGGCAGGAGTCAGAGCTGGGGAGCAGGTAGGGAGACAGGGAGGCCAGAGGAGAGCTTCTGGTTTGGTGCAGGAAGGCAGTTTGGTGCAGGTGAGGAATGAGGGCAGCTCGCGCACTGATGGTGATGGTGGAGTTGAAAGAAGTAGACGGATTCAGAGGCTTCCTTGGGGATAAGTGCTGGTGGTGGCCTGGATGTGGGAGGCTCCATGGGGAGGAATCCCAGCATCTCCCCACGTTTCTAGCTTAAACCACTGGATGGGGTATCTGCTGTAATGAGGAAGATGGAAAAGGGACAGTTTGGGTGGGGGTGAAAAGTCAAAGTGTGTTAGTCGCTCACTCATGTCTGACTTTGTGAGCCCACAGATTGTAGCCTGCTAGGCTCCTCTGTCCCTGGGATTCTCCAGGCCAAAATACTGGACTGCGTTGCCATTTTCTTCTCCAGGGGATCTTCCCAGGGATTGAACCCAGGTCTACCTGCATTGCAGGCAGATTCTTTATTGTGGGGGTGAGATGGCAGGAAATCAGGAGTTTGGGTTTGGACCTCATAAATTGAAGATGCCTCATAGCACGCCTTAGCTATGAGTGAACTTGCAGAGTGAACTTGCTAAATTCCTCATTAGAGCAGCACCTGGCCACCAAAAGCACCGCCAGGCTGGCCATCTGCCCTGAGGCAGCTCGGGCGGAGGCTGTGGGAGCTGAAAGAAGGTGATGAGCGCTACAGTGGCGCCAGCCTGCGCCCTCTCTGTCACCCGACTGTTTCTGTCTTAATCTCTGTCTCTGTCTTTGCCTGCCTCTCTGTCTCTCTCTGTATTTCTTTGTCTCTATTTCTCTCTCTCTCCCTCTGTGTGTGTGTCTCCTTTTTTAAACTCTATTGTTGGCGTGTAATTGCTTTGCACTGCTGTGCTGGTCTCTGCTGCGCAGCAGTGTGAATCAGCTATAGCGATACACATATCTGTCTTTCTGCTCTGTTTCTCTGTCTCCCTCCTCACCTGTGAATACCTTCATCCACGTGTTCCAAGTGACTGGAGTTTCCCTCCGTGTCAGCCCTTCTTTTGTATCCTCAGGTATGCTGCAGACCTGAGCAAGCCTCCCAAAGGTCTCCTTTGTCTCTAGGAAGGTTCTTTATTTAGCTCCACGTGTTTTCTGATCCAATGGATGGGAATGTGGCGGCTGCTTCCCGGACCTTGGCCATGCTGGCGTCTCTCCCTGACTCTGGGTACCCGGCGCTGCCTGCCACCGTCTCTAACGCCAGACTTGGTCCCTACCCCACACTCACAGTAATGGGTGTGTGCCGGCCTCTGATGAGAGCCTTAGTCCTCATCAGTTGGTGAGAATACTCAGGAAAGCCTCCTCAGAGGAGAAGGGGATGAGCCGAGTCAGGAGTAACCAGCTGGAGGATATAGGAAAGCAAAGGGAAGGTCGTGCCAAACCGAGGAGACGGGTGTGACACCACTGTGTGGGAGGCAGGGCAGACAGGAGGGGGAGCCCCAAGGGCATCTGTGTAAATGAGCTAAGGTGAAGGTGCCCAGGAAGACAGATTCCAGGCTCACAGAACCCCAAGGGACCATGATGTGATGAAAAATCAGTCGATCCCAGACAGACCTGGGTTTGGATCCTGATACCATGAAGGGGCAGTGCTGCCTAGTGGTTACCGCGGTGCCTACCAGAGCTGCATCGCCTGGGTTTGAATCACAGCCCTGCCCCTTGCCAGCAGTGTAATTCTGAGCTTCAGTGTCCACATCTGTACAGCTCAGGTGAGAACAGCACACTTGCCTCGTAAGGCTGAAGGAAGGGTGGCGTGAGTTCATAGGGACAGGTGCTTGGGGCAGTGCCTGACAGCCTGTAATGGTCCTTTATAAACTGAATACATTTCTTGTTGTCACTGGACTTCAGTTTCTTCTTCTGTGAAATGGGGATGATTGTACTTCCTGGGCAGGGTACTTGTGAGGCTTAAGCACCACCTGCAGGCCATCTGCCTGCAGTCCCTGGCTCCCCACAGGGACTCAGGCAGTGCTAGCCACCACCACCAGCGCCCCCAGCACTACCCTTCTCAAGGTCGTTATGCTTCCCTGGCGGCTCAGACCTCAAGCGTTTGTCTGTCTGGACACTCGGGTTCGATCCCTGGGTCAGGAAGATCCTCTGGAGAAGACAATGGCAACCCACTCCAGTACTCTTGTCTGGAAAATCCCATGAACAGAGGAGCCTGGTAGACTGCAGTCCATGGGGTCGCTGAGGGTCGGACACGACTGAGCGACTTCATACTTCCATGTCGGCTGGTTTGGCAAAGAGTTCTGGCTCACTCCCTCGCTCTGCCTTGCAAACAGCATGCATCACCCAGCCTGGAGACTGGAAGTGAAGTGCTGGCTGACAGGGCCACGGCAGTCCTGGAGGCCTGCCTGCTTCTTGCTGGGCAGCCGTGATGCAGATGCCCTTCTGGCCGTGCTGGCAGCTGCGTTGTCTGCTTTCTCCCAGGTGATGCAAGAGGCCAACACGCGGTACTCCCTGAAGCTGGTGCAGATTAGCGTCACACTGCTGACTCTGGGCCGACCCTGACGGATACAGCTGTGATCAGCACAAGGCGATCCCGATACCATTCCCTGCTCTGTTTTCTCCATTCACTTGGAGTTGAGACTGGAGAGGACAGAGCAGGTTCCTGGGTGTCACCGTTGGGTTCCCTGTGTGCCCCTGTCTGTCTGTTATCTAGTCTTCATCTTAGGAAGGCAGCCTGGGGTATTTAAAACTGGGCCCAGTTTGGAATGAAAAAGCCTAGAAATGATATTGTGCAATATGTCTTCCAAACCACTTGTGGTTTTTACTTTATTTTACAATAAGTTAACATCACTAGAAATTTCCTTAATTTACTTTGAAGGGCACACCATGGGCAGCAATGAGAGGGGCCAAAGATGACCATTTAGCTCCAGATTTCAGATTGTTTGTCTTTTTGACAATGACCTTCAGAGGAATGTCTTGATAACTCAGAGACAAGCCCGTGTGACTGTCGGATAACATCAAGCCTGTGTCCCAGTCTCGTTTGCTAAATGTCAATATTCACGTACATGAACATTTTTTGTGACTCTCCTTTGGCATTTCTCTATTTGGATGTATGTCAAGGTGGGGAGGGTGATTTCTTTTTTTTTTTATTAATTGATTTTTATTGGAGTATAGTTGCTTTACAACGTTGTGTTCGTTTTTTTTCTATACAGCAAAATGAATCAGCTGTCCATATACATATATCCCCTCGTTTTTTTAGTTCCTTCTCATTCATGTCAACGCAATGCTACAGGTAGAGTTAAGTAGAGTTCTCTGTGCTGTACAGTATGTTCCCAATGGTCATCTGTTTTATACACAGTATCAAAACTGTTTATGTGTCAATCTCAGTCTCCCAATTCCTCCCGTTCCCGGCCGGCTTGTGCTTAGTCACTTCAGTGCTCGGTCACTTCGGTCGTGTGTCTGACTGAAGCACAGTGTCTGACTCTTTGCAACCTTATGGACTGTAGCCCTCCAGGCTCCTCTGTCCATGGGATTCTCCAGGCAGGAACAGTGGAATGGGCTGCCATGACCTCCTCCAGGGGATCTTCCTGACCCAGGGATCGAACCCACATTGCAGGCAGATTCTTTATTCCTGAGCCTTAGGGGGAAGCCCCCTGCCCAGGTGGTTTTTAATAACCTACAAATCCTGTCTCCAGAGCTCCAATTCTTGGCTGGGGATCCACAGTGTCACACCTGTGGGAACCAGAGTGTTGCCTTTCACAGGAGATCTGGGCCCCTGTGAGTGGATATGAACTCATCAAAGACAGCGCACACTTTCATGTAGTTGTGGCTGGAACAGAGCTCGGAGGATGAAAGGCCTGGCGGATCTGTTATGTGGAAATGGAGCTGTTCCCTTGGTAGATGCGTGTTTGACCTTTTTTTCAGGAAGTTAAGCATCTCTTAGCTCTGCAACTTGAGTGGCACACTCTTTGAGTTCGAAGGCTCACCCACACTGCCTGTGCTCATCAATATATGGATGAAGCTCAGCCCATGTTGTCTCCATGAATTTTTAAACTTTTTGCTCAGGCAGAAGGAGTTTTAAACAGTTGTTAATTACCCAAACTCTGGTTCCAAGTTGGGGAGGAAAAGGAAAAATTTTTCAGCACTCACTGAGCCAAAGATGGTGAGAGAGAATTTATGAGTCTTGGTATTTCTTCATAGATAAGGAGTTAACTAAAAAAAAAAAAATGAAATTGGTTATGCCCTCCTGTTATTCCAACTGTGGCCCAATTTAGGCTTATATGCATCCACTAGGATGGATGCTTCCTCTTACACGATTACACATTTAGTCTTCGCAAACAAAAGATAAAGAGGGTTTAACTTTGTTCCTGTTATTTTAAGCAGGTTTACTCAAAAAATATGTATCAAGCCCCTATTATGTGCTAGGCACTTTTCTAAGTGCTGGAGATACATCAGTGAACAAATCAGAAAAGAGTCTCTGTTCTTTGGGGGCTTACATTCTATCGGGGAGCAGAGAACCAACAATAAGGAAAGCAAATAAGTAGAGTATGTAGTTTATAGAAGGTGATGCATGCTTGGGAGAAAGGAACAAGTGGAGTAGAGTAAGAGAGATCCAAAGAAACAGATGGTTTAACCTCAGGTGGTCAGGGGAGGCCTCACTGAGAAGGTGACATTTGACCAAAGATCTGAAGGAGATGAGGGAGGAGCCATGCAGGTATCTGTAGGAAGGATGCTGCAGGTGAAGGAACAACCAGTGCAAAGGCAACTGATGATCAGGAGGTTCAGTTACTGGAATTTGTCCTTTTCCCGTAATGTTCTAAGAAATGTACCACGCCTTGAATATTCCTTATCTAATACCCCATTGTCGGAGAGCCAGGTATTAGCCAATGAAACATCATGCCAACAACATTTACAGAGCATGTAAAAGGTTAAAAAGCAATTTCCTGTGGATCGGTGGAACTGTTCTCTACCCTGGTTGTGGTGGTGGCTTCATGAATGTGTTAAAATTCATAGAACTGTACTCCCCAAAAGTCAGTTTTACCCAACGTTAACTTAAAAACATGAACATATTGAAAACCAGTTGAGTGCATTTTATTTCCGTCTGCTTAAAGACATATGGAGTAGGGAGGGCAGAGATTAGCACCTCCATTTTGCAGACCAAGAACTTGTGGCCAAAGTATTAGTAAACTGCCAGAGACAGACTGGGCTTCCCAGGGGGCTGAATGCTTAAAAAATCCTCCTGCAATGCACGAGGTGCAGGAGATGCAAGTTCAGTCCCAGGGTCAGGAAGATTCCTTGGAAGAGGGCATGGCAACCCACTCCAGTATCTTGCCTGGAGAATCCCATGGACAGAGGAGCCTGGCAGGCTATAATCCATAGGGTCGCAAAGAGTCGAACATGACTGAAGCAACTGGGCACAAGAGGCAGACCAGGTCTCAAAGTCTGGTCCATCCAAAGCCTGTTCTCGTGTGGATCCTGCAGACCCTGCCACACTGCATCCCAAACAAAAGTGGACCACACTGCCAGACCTCCTGGCAATTGGAAAAGTGAAAGTGAAAGTCATTCAATTGTGTCCGACTCTTTGTGACCCCATGGACTGTACAGTCCATGGAATTCTCCAGGCCAAAATACTGGAGTGGGTAGCCATTCCCTTCTCCAGGGCATCTTCCCAACCTAGGGATTGAACCCAGATCTAATGCATTGCAGGCAGATTCTTTACCAGCTGAGCCACAAGGGAAGCCCAAGAATACTGGAGTGGGTAGCCTATCCCTTCTCCAGCGGATCTTCCCGACCCAGGAATCAAACTGGGGTCTCCTGCATTGCAGGCGGATTCTTTACCAACTGAGCTATCAAACACAGCCCAGAAAGCAGTCAGTGTGGTAACAACAGCTAACGCAGACTGCTCATCCTATGCCAGGACTGTTCTGGATTCTTTTTATATATTAAGCCACTTCATTTTCACAAGATCCTTTTGAGATACGTACTGTCTCCATTTTAGAGATGAGGAGACTGAGGTACAGTGAAGCTGTGTAGATAGTAGGTAGCAGGGCTGGGATTAGAGACAGGCAGTGGAGTTCCAGAGTCCATGAGTTTAAGCTTAAGGCTCATTGTCTCTGTCCAGCTGTGTCCAGCACCAGAGTGCTAAGGCTAGGGTCATCCCTAGTGGGGGTTTGGTGGGGGTCTTACACTTGAGGAATCCTTTTTTTGTTTTCAGTAAGGCATTTTTTAAGTGTAAGGTTCATAACAACTTGCCAGCAAGGGAGAAAGATTTCCTTATACTCCCTGCCTCATCACATGCACACTTCCCCCACTATCAACATCCCCACCAGAGTGGTACATCTGTTACAATTGATGAATCAAAATTGACACATCTTAATCACCCAAGCTCCATAGTTTAGAGTTCACTCTTGGGCATTCTATGGGCTTGGACAAATGCCTAAGGACATGTATCCATCATTATGGCATCATAGAGAGTATTTTCACTGCTATGAGTATTATACTGTATTTTCACAGATCTTCTGTGCTCTGTCTCTTCATCCTCCCACCAGTGTCAGACCTCACCGCCCCCCCCCACCTTCCCACCGCCTTCCATAATCCCTGCAGACACTGACCATTTTGCTAACTCCATAATTTTGTCTTTTCTAGAATGTCATATAGTTGGAATCGCACACAGTACATGGCCTTTGCAAACTGACTTCTTTTGCTTAGTGCGTGGTGCTCAGTGGTGTCTGATTTTTTGCAACCCCATGGACTGTAGCCCGCCAGGCTCCTCTGCCCATGGAATTTTCCAGACAAGAATACTGGAGTGGGTTGCCATTTCCTGCTGCAGGGGATCTTCCTGACCCAGGGATCCAACTTGCCTCTCCTGTGTCTCCAGCATTGGCAGGTGGATTCTTTACCGCTGCGCCACCTGGGAAGCCCCTTCTTTTGCTTAGTCACACACATTTAAGGTGCCTCTATGTGTTTTCATGGCTTTTATAGCTCATTTTGTTCTGACTTTCTGGAGCTGGTCCTCAACAAGGGTCCTTCTGCTCAGTATTGTTCGAGCAGCCAGAATGAGATCCAGTTTGGATTAGAGACAAAGGAAAGGCTAATCCTTAAATCAAAGGGTGGAGAGGTGCAAGCTTGTGCACTAGAATACACGCCTCTCAAACACGCCCCAGGCAGGGCAGCTTTGTAGGGTTTTTGTCCACACGGAGGGAGGCGGAGTTCTTGCCCAGCGGGTGCCACTGTGCTACTCCCCACTGTTCAGATCAAAACGTGGAGCTCAGTGCTTCTGCACACGGCCCTCTGGCGCCATCCTGAAGTGAGGCGCCGAGAGCAGCGCTTCTGCACACGGCCCTCTGGCGCCATCCTGAAGTGAGGCGCCGAGAGCAGCGCTTCTGCACACGGCCCTCTGGCGCCATCCTGAAGTGAGGCGCCGAGAGCAGCGCTTCTGCACACGGCCCTCTGGCGCCATCCTGAAGTGAGGCGCCGAGAGCAGCGCTTCTGCACACGGCCCTCTGGCGCCATCCTGAAGTGAGGCGCCGAGAGCAGCGCTTCTGCACACGGCCCTCTGGCGCCATCCTGAAGTGAGGCGCCGAGAGCAGCGCTTCTGCACACGGCCCTCTGGCGCCATCCTGAAGTGAGGCGCCGAGAGCAGCGCTTCTGCACACGGCCCTCTGGCGCCATCCTGAAGTGAGGCGCCGAGAGCAGCGCTTCTGCACACGGCCCTCTGGCGCCATCCTGAAATGAGGCGCCGTGTGCATTATCTCTGCGCACCGCCCCCCAAGCTCTGAAGTGTAGGGTGCAGCCACTTTGCACTGGGAACCCTGGTCTGAAGTGCCGGCTAGTGGGCTTCTGCAGGCAGTTTCCTGTGAGCAAGTGAAACCAGACTAAACACAAAGGAGAAAAAAAGGTTAGATTTGACTTTATTAGGCAGATTCTGTTTTGATTTCTCAGACATTGTTAATGGACTTTGCCGGTGAGTTTCTTCTTAGTACTAAACAATATTCACTTACCTGGGTGTACCACAGTCTATTTATTACTTCTGAAGAATATCTTGATTTCTTCTGAAGTTTTTGCAATTATGAATAAGCATCCTGCTGTAAACAGCCTTGTGCAGGTTATTTTTTTGTGTGGACATACATTTTTTCGCTCCTTTGGCTAAATACCAAGGAGCATGATTGCTGGGTAGTGTGGTAGGAGTTTATTAAGTTCTATAAGAAATCACCAGACTTGCTTCCAAAGTCAGTGTTACCACGCCTTGTCACTGGCCACAAGTGAGGGTTTTTGATGCTCCACAGCCTCATCAGCCTCAGGTGTTGCCGGTGTTCCAGATTTGGGCTATTCTCATAGGTGTATAGTGGTATCTCATTGTTATTTTATTTGCATTTCCCTGCTGACAGTTGATTTGGGGCATCCTTTTGTGAGCTGATTTGCCATCTTTGTATCTTTGGTGGGGTCTCTGTTAAGGTCATTGGTCCATTTTTTACCTTAGTCTGTGAAACAGACAGTAATAGGATTGATGGAGGGGAAGAGATGATATTAAAGATGTTTTGGGGGACAGAATTGACAGGACCCGGTGACTGAGTGGCTGAAACTGCTGAGGCATAAGGAGGAGCAAAAGGTGAGATTCAAGTTCTGGCTGAAGTGAGTGGATGGATAGTGGTACTTCTGGGAGGAAGGGGAGGCCGGGTAAAAAAAATCATCTGAGGATGAGCACAGAAATGAGTCCGGGTGTCTGTGTCAGTGAGACACCTGTGCAGAGATGTCCACTCTCCTGTCCAGTTCATGATCAGTTGCTTATCTTCATGATCAGTAGCTGGTGCTGCTATGGGGCTGTTCTTACTCTGTGGGGTTGTTTATGCTTTGATGCAAAACCTGCATCCGTATGATTTATACCTTCTGTTGTGTGGTTCCATTAACAAATGAGAAGTCTCCATCCTTTTAAAATCTTCGCAGAAAAGTCTTCCCACCTGCTACAGTCTCCAAGAAGTAAGTATGCAAAAGTGAAGTGAAGTGGCTCAGTCGTGTCCGACTCTTTGCGACCCCATGGACTATAGTCTACCATGCTCCTCTGTCCATGGGATTTTCCAGGCAGTAGTCCTGGAGTGGATTGCCATTTCCTTCTCCAGGGGATCTTCCTGACCCAGGGATCGAACCCGGGTCTCCCGCATTGTAGACAGACGCTTTACTGTCTGAGCCACCAGGGAAACCTGCAAAGTTGCTTTATATTGTGTTGTTCAGTCACTCAGTAGTGTCTGACTCTTTGTGACTCCATAAGCCGCAGCACGCTAGGCTTCCCTGTCCATCACCAACTCCTGAAGCTTGTTCAAACTCATGTCCATTGAATTGGTAAAGCCATCCAACCACCTCGTCCTCTGTCCTCGCCTTCTCTCACCTTCAATCTGTCCCAGCATCAGGAGCTTTTCTAATGAGTCAGCTCTTCACATCAGGTGCCACAGTATTGGAGTTTCGGCCTTAGCATTAGTCTTTCTAGTGAATATTCAGGGTTGATTTCCTTTAGGATTGACTGGTTTGATCTCCTTGCAATCCAAGGAACTCTGAAGAGTCTTCCAGCACCACAGTTTGAAAGCATCAGTTCTTTGGCGCTCAACCTTCTTTATGGTCCAACTCTCACATCCATACATGACTACTGGAAAAGCCATAGCTTTGATTCTACAGATCTTTGTCAGCAAAGTGATGTCTCTGCTTTTTAATATGCTGTCTAGGTTGGTCATAGCTTTTCTTCCAAGGAGCAAGCTTCTTTTAATTTCATGGCTGCAGTCACTCACTGTCCACACTGATTTTGGAGCCCAGGTAAATAAAATCTGTCACTGTTTCCATTTCCCCTCATCTATTTGCCAAGAAGTGATGGGACCAGATGCCATGATCATCATTTTTTGAATGTTGAGTTTTAAGCCAGCTTTTTCGCTCTCCTCTTTCACCTTCATCAACAGGCTTTTTAGTTCAACAGGCTTTTTAGTTCCTCTTCACTTTCTGCCATAAGGATGGTGTCATCTGCATATCTGAGGTTATTGATATTTCTCCCATCAGTCTTGATTCCAGCTTGAATTTCATCCAGCCCAGTGTTTTCACATGATGTACTCTGCAGATAAGTTTAAAAAGCAGGGAGACAATATAAAGCCTTGATGTACTCCTTTCCCAGTTTTGAATATGTTTCTTTATGATATGTTTTATTTTTCTGTCTGGTGTGCTTCCCTGGTGGCTCAGACAGTACAGAATCTGCCTGCAATGTGGGAGACCTGGGTTTGAACCCTGGGTTGGGAAGATCCCCTGGAGGAGGGCATGGCAACCCACTATATAGTATTCTTGCCGGAAGAATCCCCATGAACAGAAGCCTGGCGGGCTACAGTCCTTGGGGTCACAAAGGGTCGGACAGGGCTGAAAAACTAAGCACATGTGGTCACTCGTGCCCTCTAGTGGCCGGTGGTGGCATAGTGTGGGGCTGAGTCCTCACTTGACTTCTCCTGAATTCTATCTCAGAAAGATTTTATCCCAGGGTCTTCTGATCTTCTGTTCCAATTTCTTTCCTTCCAGAATCTCCCTCACTCCCACCTGGTCCCACCATCAATTTAAGTTTGTCACTGAAGAGATATCCAATGTCTAGTGGCACAGGAAATCAGTGACTCACAAAACAGGAAGACACCTTGCAAATCACATAATCCAACTCCCTTCTTTTATACCTAAGGACCTAAGTGATTTTAACAGCCTCCTAACTTGGCTGCTGCATCCATATACGTGCTCCGCAGTCTGTTTTCCACATAGTGGCCAGGCAGACGAGATTATGTCTGTCTCTTGTTTATAATCATCTAATGGTTTACTTTTCACCCTTGGAATAAAATCAGAATTATTTTCAAGATGGCCCTTCATGATTTGGCTCCTTTCTACTTCTCTAAACATTTTCTTATAAAAGCCTTCTCCTTATTTTCTGATTGAGCTGGCCTTCCTTCTGTTCATCAGATGTGCCTAATACTTTCCTACCTCAGGGCCTTTACATATGTACTTCCCTTTCCCCTCATCCTTGTGTCTCAGCTTAAAGGTCACCTCTCAGAGAGGCCTTCTCTGTTAATCTCTATAACAGCACTCTGTGTATTGCCCCAGTCCATGAGTTTTTGTCCATTATCTGCCTCCCTTTACCAGATGATAAGCTCCCCCAGGGCCTGCAGTGGAAGAAATTACAGAATGAGTCTTTAATGAACATTGGAGTTGGTCAAAAAACATAATGCTTCTAAAGGTGGTGAATTCCCGCCAGTGTAAGGTTGACCAGAGTTCCTAAAGAAAAGATTGTTAAATAATCTCTAAGGTCCCTTCATCTCTATTTGTAAACTTTTCTATCCAGTATTTGAAAGAAATGGAAGATGTTCGGATCCAATAATTGCTCAGTAGCTTGTGTTGGACTAACCCTGTCATGGATGATGATAATAAATTTTGGATCAAGTATTTGAAAGAAGCTAATAGAGATTTTTGGAGAGAAATAAAAAGTAGGTGGGAATCTGGAGGAGATTTAACCCTTGAAAAAAGGCACCTGCCCCCACTAAGTGAGATTCACATTGATGTGGCTCTTCTCTATAAAGCACTCCCCAGTCTATATGGCAGTGAGAAGCTAGAACTAGAGCAGGAAGCTGCAGTTTTAATTGATTTGACAGGAAGCAGGCAGAGTCTGGGGCTTCCCAGGTGGCACTAGTGGTAAAGAACCTGCTTGCCAATGCAGGAGATGTAGGAGACATGGGTCGATCCCTGGGTCAGAAAAATCCCTTGGACGAGGGCCTGGTAACCCCTCCAGTATTCTTGCCTGGGAAATCCCATGGACGGAGGAGCCTGGTGGGCCATAATCCACAGGGTCTCAAAGATTTGGATGGGCCTGAAGCAGCTTAGCAAGCACACATGCAGATTACAGGCTATCAGAGTGGCTAGAAAATGAGGAAATCTAAGGAGATGTCCCCCAATCCATGCTCCCAATAAGATCAGCTGAGGCCTCTGTGAAAACTGTATTCCAGTTCAGCCCCTCCTTCTGCCCATTTGTGCTTTTCATGCTTGCAGTTATTAATCATGGAAACACTCTCCAATATACTTTCTGCTTCCAAGTCCATCCTGGCAGAGTCAGTTTCCAGGGGAACTTGACTTAACCACAGTCTAATTGATGTTTATAGTATAATGTTGTACCGAGTGACTGCAGAATACATGTTCTTTTCAAGTGAAAATGAAGCATTCATCAAGATAGACCATCAGTTCAGTTCAGTTCAGTCGCTCAGTCGTGTCGGACTCTTTGCGACCATGGTGAGCCATAAAATTAATCTGAGTGGATGTCAAAGATGTTGAAGGATTAAACCCCTATAGACTGCATTCATTAATCATAAATGAATCATTAAAGGCAATAACATTACAATATCTGAAAAAGCACTGGAGTTTGAAAATTAGAGATATGTTTAAATAACACATAGGTCAAAAAGAATTAGAAATAAGAACAATTTTAATTGAATGATAATGTAAATATAACATGTCAGATTTCTGGATTGAGCTAAAGTGGTGCATGGAGGGAAATACATTGCTTTAACTGCTTGTATTAAAAAGAAGAAAGGTTTAAAATTAATGGTATATTTCCATCTTAAGAATGTAGAAAAAAGAGGAAATTAAAAATCTTAAACCCAAAGTAAGAAGAGAGGTAGTAATAAAAAGCAGATATAGGGGAAATAGAAAACAAATAATAGAGAAAATATAAAAAGTTGCAAGTTGTTTCTTTAAAAGATCAATGAAATTTATGAATTCTTAACACAGATTAATCAAAAAGAGAAAAAGCAAATGACTAGTATCAGGAATATCAGGGGAAATTACTACAGATCTTGCAGAAAATGAAATGTTAATAAATGCTATGAACAACTTTATGCCAATAAATTATACAATTAAAATGAAATGGACAAATTGTTTGAAATCATATATTGCCAATATTGAAATAATAAGAAACAGAGAATATGAATAGATTTATAAAAGCATTTGAGGTAATTGTTAAAAACTTTCCAACAAAGAAAAAATCAGCCCCAGATGGTTTCACTGTTGAATACTGTCAATAAATTAAGGGGGAAAAGAACCCCAATATTACACAAACTTTCAGAAAATTGAAAAGGTAGGGACACTTCAGAATATATTTTGTAAGGTCAACATTATGCTGGTACCAAAACCTGGCAAAGAACATTCACAAAAAAGAAAATCACAGACCAGATTTCTCATGAATATGGACGTAAAAAATCTTTGACAAAATATTCTTGGCTTGAATCCAACGTTATATAAAAAGGATAATTCACTATGACTAAGTGGGATTTATCCTAGGAATGAAAGATTGGTTTAACATTTGAAAATCAATTAATGTAACTCATCACATGAAGCAAATACATGATTTTTAAAAACCTTGTTGTTCAGTTGCTAAGTCGTGTCTGACTTTTTGTGACCCCATGGACTGCAGCACGCCAGGCTCCCCTCTTCTTCACTATTTCCCAGAGTTTGCTCAAATTCATGTCCATTGAGTCAGTGATGCTATCTAACTGTTACGTCATTCTCTGCCACTTTCTTCTCCATTTGCCTCGGTCTTTTCCAGCATCAAGGTTTTTTCTAATGAGTCAGCTCTTCCCATCAGGTGGCCAAAGTATTGGAGCTTCAGCTCCAGCATCAGTCCTTCCTGTGAATATTCAGGATTGATTTTTCTTTAGGGTTGACTGGTTGATCTCCTTACTGTCCAAGGGACTCTCAAGAGTCTTCTTCAGCACCACAGTTTGAAAGTATCAGTTCTTCAGCACTCAGCCTTCTTTATGGTCCAACACTCAGATCCGTACATGACTACTGGAAAAGCCACAGCTTTGACTATCCAGACCTTTGTTGGCAAAGTGAAGTCTCTGCTTTTTAACATGCTGTCTAGGTTTTTCATAACTTTCCTTCCAAGGAGCAAGTGTCTTTTAATTTTATGGCCGCAGTCACCATCAGCAGTGATTTTGGAGCCAAGAAAAAATCTGTCACTGTTTCCACTTTTTCTCCTTCTATTTGCTGTGATGTGATGGGATCAGATGCCATGGTCTTTGTTTTTTGAATGTTGAGTTTTAAGCCAACTTTTTCACTCTCCTCTTTCACCTTCATCCAGAGGCTCTTTAGTTCCTTTTCACTTTCTGCCATAAGAGTGGTATCATCTGCATATTCGAGGTTGTTGATGTTCCCCCAGCAGTCTTGATTCCAGCTTGTGATTCATTCAGCACAGCATTTAGCATGATGTACTCTACATATAAGTTAAACAGAGTGACAATTTACAGTCTTATATTACTCCTTTCCCATTTTGAACCAATCTATTGTTCCATGTTGTGTTCTAACTATTGCTTCTTAACCTGCATACAGGTTTCTCGGGAGACAGGTAAAGTGGTCTGGTTTAAGAATTTTCCACAGTTTGTTGTGATCCACACAGTCAAAGGCTTTAACATAGTGAAGCAGAAGTAGATTTTTTTTTCTGGAGTTTCCTTGCTTTCTCTGTGATCCAACAAATGTTGGCAATTTGATCTCTGATTCCTCTGCCTTTTCTAAATCCAGCTTGTATATCTGGAAGTTCTGAGTTTACATACTGTTGAAGCCTAGCTTGAAGGACTTTGAGCATAACTTTACTAACATGAGAAATGAGCACAATTATACAGTAGTTTGAACATTTTTTGGCACTGCCCTTCTTTGGTATTGGAATGAAAACTGACCTTTTCCAGTTCTGTGGCCACTGCTGAGTTTTCCAAATTTGCTGGCATATTGAGTGCAGCATTTTAACATCATTTTTTAGGGTTTGAAATAACTCAGCTGGAATTCCATCACTTCCTCTAGCTTTGTTTGTAGTGATGCTTCCTAAGGCCCACTTGAGCTCACATTCCAGGATATGTAGCTCTAGATATGACCACACCATCATGGTTATCCAGGTCATTAAGACTTTTTTGTATAGTTCTTCTGTGTATTCTTGCCAACTCTTCTTAATTTCTTCTGCTTCTGTTAGGTCTTTACTGCTTCTGTCCTTTATCATGCCCATCCTTGCATAAAATCTTCCCTTGGTATCTCCGATTTTCTTGAAGAGATCTCTAGGCTTTCCCATTATATTGTCTTCATCTACTTCTTTGTGTTCATTGAAGAATATCTTCTTATTTCTTCCTGCTATTCGCTGAAACTCTGCATTTACTTGGGTATATCCTTTTCTCCCTTGCCTTTGGCTTCTTTTCTTTCCTCAGCTATTTGTAAGGACTCCTCAGACAACCACTTTGCCTTTTTGCATTTCTTTTTCTTTGGGACGGTTTTGGTCAGTGTCTCCTGTACAGTGTGACGAACCTCCATTCATAGTTCTTCAGGCACCCTGTCTACCAGATCTAATCCTTGAATCTGTTTGTCACCTCCACTGTACAATCATAGGGGATTTGATTTTAGGTCATACCTGAATGGCCTAGTGGTTTTCCCTACTTTCTTCAATTTAAACCTGAATTTGCCATAAGGAACTCATGATCTGAGCCATAGTCAAATCATCTTAATTAATTTAGAAAATCACTTCACAAATTCAACATCCATTTGTGATAAAAACTCTAAGCCAATTAAGATTACAAGGGAACTGTCCCAACCACTATGGAAGGGTTTTGGATGGTTTCTTAAAAAGTGAAACATATGCCTGCCCATGACCTAACAAATTAACTTCTAGATATTTTCCCAAAGAAAAAGTCAGTCTCTCAACCAGCCTCTCTCTTTGTCTCTTCACTCCAGCCTTTCCCCTTTTTTTGTTTCTCTCTCCACCAAATTACTTAAATAAAACATCCTTGCTGCTACTGCTACTTTCAAGTCACTTCAGTCATGTCTGACTCTGTGCGACCCCATAGACAGCAGCCCACTGGGCTCCCCCATCTCTGGGATTCTCCAGGCAAGAATACTGGAGTGGGTTGCCATTTCCTTCTCCAGTGCATGAAAGTGAAAAGTCAAAGTGAAGTTGCTCAGTCATGTCCGACTGTTAGCGACCCCATGGACTGCAGCCTACCAGGCTCCTCCGTCCATGGGAGTTTCCAGGCAAGAGTACTGGAGTGGGGTGCCATTGCCTTCTCCTTAGAGCAATTCTATTCAGAATACCTACCCCAAACTGAAAATGTTTCAAACATCCCTTAAAAGGAGAATGTAGTAACAATATGTAGTTATTCATCTAGCAGAACACTACTCAGTGATAAAAAAGAGTGACTTGTTACATACAACATAGCTGAGTCTTGAAACCATTATGTTGAGGGAAAGAAGCCACGCATAAAGGAATAATACACAATCACATTTATATAAAGTTCAGGAATAGGTAAAATTAACATACGATGATAGACATCAGCAGACCCTTTGCTGATGAGGACACGTAGATTGCTAGAAAGGGACACAGGAAAACTTCCTGAGATGACTGGAGTATAATAGATCTTATGCCAGCATATACATGTATGAAAACTCCAAGAACTGTACACTTACGGGCTGTGCATGTCTAAGTAAATTTTACCTCAGCAAAAACATAAAATAATCTCTAAACACAAAATAAAATATAGGTGGAGTCGAATTGCATGATTGAAACCATCATTTTTCTCAGTGAGAAATTTTGATCTTAAATGAATAATTTGGTTTTTTAAAACTTACTTTGCTCTGTTTGGAAAAGGACTTCATTTGTTTATTAACCTGCTGGGCTGTCCTGACAAAATTTCACAGATTGGCTTAAACAACAGAAATTTGTTTTCTCACAGTTTCAGAGGCTGGCAGTCTGAGGTCAGGGTGCCAGAATGGATGGTTTCTGGAAAGAGCTGTCTCCCTGGCTTGGCGACGGCTGCCTCCCCGTGTGTCCTCACATGGCCGGGGAATAGCAAACTCCCTCTCGTCTTTTTTTATGAGGACGTTAATGCTCTCACGAGAGCACTACCCTCATGGCCTCATCTAACCCCATTACCTCCAAAAGAACCCATCTCCAGATACCAGCATGTTACTGGTGAGGGCTTCAACCTACGGATTTGAAGGACACAATTCAGTTTGCAGCTGTATATATTCTAGAAAATCTGGGAAATACAGATAACTGGAAAAAACAAAAACCCATGTAGTCCAGTGATGCAGATGTAGTCACTGTTAACATCCTGATGTCTTTTTCTTTCCAAAGTTTTGTTATTTCAACTTTTATGTGGTTGTAGTCATTCTGAACCTATAATCTTATATCACGATCTTTTAAATTTTTAAACTAAAACATGAAATTTTTTCTGCGTGACTAAAATCCCTTTTTAAGTACCTCTCTTTAATAGCCACAAAAGGTTCCGCTGGATGTGCTGTAGTTTACATATTCATTATCCTGTGGTCAAACGTTGAAAGACTTTCCAGTATTCTGGTAGTGTAAATAATGCTGTGATAAATACATTTGTCCAAGAGGCTTTTTCTGTAACTTGGATTGCTTTCTTGGGGTAGAATTCCAGAAAATGGAAATTGTAGATTAAAAGGGTGTGTTTTAATTAGATGTTGCCAAATTCCTTGCCAAAAAGATGTCCTCCTTTGCACTGCCCCAGGAGCAGGGCAAGAAGGGGCTTTATCGGTTTGCTCTTAAGGGGCTGAGGTCGTTTCCACTAATGTGTTTCTTGGCCTGTTTCCACAGGTGAAAAAAAAGACGGCTGTGGCTGACTTGTGTGGGAGTCCCTTGGCTCTTCTGGCCCAAGACCCTCCCACTCCCTCTCCCTGGCAGCCTGTGTTCCGGGCCTCATCTAGACAGCCCGAGTAGGAACAAGCCATCTCGTCCATCACAGCCATGAATTTCCTCCGGCGCCGCCTCTCTGACAGCAGCTTTGTGGCCAACCTGCCTAACGGCTACATGACAGACCTGCAGCGCCCAGACAGCTCCACCAGCTCCCCTGCTTCCCCCGCCATGGAGAGGAGGCACCCGCAGCCCCTGGCAGCCTCCTTCTCCTCTCCAGGATCCAGCCTCTTTAGCTCCTTCTCCAGTGCCATGAAGCAGACCTCACAGGCCCCCTCAGGGCTGATGGAGCCTCCGGGTCCCTCCACACCTGTGGTTCAGAGGCCCAGGATCCTGCTGGTGATCGATGATGCCCACACAGACTGGTAAGCAGCAATCTGCAGGTGCCCCTACCTAAGGGCAGGAGAGGAGACGGGGCTTATCTCACTCTTGGGGAAGAGAGAGGGGAAGAGCTGTGAGAGACTCTGTGGTATCAGAGACTGGCAGGAGAGAAGGATTTTAATGCCAGGCACCACAGCAGCTACTTTGTGCCACACTGTGTCCAAAGGGCTTTATATTTAAGGTCTGCAGTCTCTCACCTGCAAATCCAAAACCCAAAAAGCCCACTAGAAAATATTTTATAGCCCATTTTCTAGCAAAGCCTGATCTGAAGGAAAGTTAGACTGTAATAGTCTTTGTTGTACCACTCACTGTGCTTATTCATATGATTTGCTGCTAACTTCTTAATACATTTGATACAGGGTACTGCCCAGGGCCCACAGGAAGTATTATATAATATATGGTATATGTACTATATTCAGTTCAGTTCAGTTGCTCAGTCGTGTCCAACTCTTTGAGACCCCATGAATCGCAGCGTGCCCCGCCTCCCTGTCCATCACCAACTCCCGGAGTTCACTCAGACTTATTGTCCATCGAATCAGTGATACCATCCAGCCATCTCATCCTCGGTTGTCCCCTTCTTCTCCTGCCCCCAATCCCTCCCAGCATCAAATCTTTTCCAGTGAGTCAACTCTTCGCATGAGGTGGCCAAAGTACTGGAGTTTCAGCTTTAGCGTCATTCCTTCCAAAGAAGTCCCAGGGCTGATTTCCTTCAGAATGGACTGGTTGGATCTCCTTGCAGTCCAAGGGACTCTCAAGAGTCTTCTCCAACACCACAGTTCAAAAGCATCAATTCTTCAGCGCTCTGCTTTCTTCACAGTCCAACTCTCACATCCATACATGACCACAGGAAAAACCATAGCCTTGACTAGACGGACCTTAGTCAGCAAAGTAATGTCTCTGCTTTTGAGTATGCTATCTAGGTTGGTCATAACTTTTCTTCCAAGAAGTAAGCGTCTTTGAATTTCATGGCTGCAGTCACCATCTGCAGTGGTTTTGGAACCCAAAAAAATAAAGTCTGACACTGTTTCCACTGTTGCTCCATCTATTTCCCATGACGTGATGGGACTGGATGCCATGATCTTCGTTTTCTGAATGTTGAGCTTTAGGCCAACTTTTTCACTCTCCACTTTGACTTTCATCAAGACGCTTTTTAGTTCCTCTTCACTTTCTGCCATAAGGGTGGTATCATCTGCATATCTGAGGTTATTGATATTTCTCCCGGCAATCTTGATTCCAGCTTGTGTTTCTTCCAGTCCAGCGTTTCTCATGATGTACTCTGCATTACTTTTTTAATAATAGAAAGCTTTAAAAAATCTGAAATAACTGTGTAAGTTGCTTAACCTCTTTGAGCTTCAGCCATGCTCCCTCATTGAGTGAGGTTGCTCTGAGGGTAAAAGAAACCAACAAAAGTCCACAGTCCTTAATCTCAAGGGACCAGAGTGCCTGAGTTTGCATTCCTACTCTTGATTGACTGGCAGTCTGGTTCCAGAACCTGTCTTAACAGGACAGCAAAGGTGGGCAGAAATGATATCCCTTCTAGTCTCTTCCCAGGTGTGCCCCATCCTGATAGACGGAAGCATCCTGGCTGGGGGGCAGAGACTGGACACGAGTCAAGGTCACTGTAGCAGTAGTTCCACAGGTGGTTACTGAGCACTGATTGAGTACAGATAACAGCCTTCAGTTTAGTTCAGGCGCTCAGTCATGTCCGACTCTTTGTGACCCCATGAACCGCAGCACACCAGGCCTCCCTGTCCATCACCAACTCCCAGAGTCCACCCAAACTCATGTCCATTGAGTCGGTGATGCCATCCAGCCATCTCATCCTCTGTCGTCCCCTTCTGCTCCCACCCTCAGTCTTTCCCAGCATCAGGGACTTTTCCAATGAGTCAGCTCTCATAACAGCCTTAGGTACTCAGATAAGTAATGAACAGGCCCTGCACACAGGAAGCTGCATGCAGGTGGAAAAGAGGTCTCTATTTGAAATTTTTGGTAGAGAAGATATGTATTATCAGTCCAGTTGGAGACATAGAATTTGCAGTCCAGGAAGTAAACCTCAATATGGAGACCCGGAGGCACCCCGTTTAGGGCAGTTCTGGCAATGGACCCATGGAGGGCCATGGGGGCTTGAGGGCACGGTTTCCTGTGTGTGCCTCCAAAAGCCACCGCAGAGTAGGCACAGAACCAGCATCCAGTAAGTCTGTATTACACGAACCAGTTAATATATTCAGTTCCCTGAGCATGTCAGTGCTCTCTTATTCTAACATGGATGTGTGTGCTCACATTCATTCCTTGAAAAGTGAACTCAGGTTGGGAACGGTTGAGCCTGTACTTTGGAGTAGGAGGTAATTATAGTTTATAACATATTCAATGCAGTCAACATTAAAGCATGTTCAGACTTTAGCCTTTATTTTCCTGCTATGGAATCAGTTCGTCTTAACCAGGGTTGTCGGGTGCCTTGCCTCTGTTCTGATCCATTCTGAGTTGTTTTCAGTGATGCTTGAAGGGTCTTACATGAAGCGTTGTTCACCTCTGCCTGTGAGGTTATACAGATCATCATATTTAGGCTCTGAGCCAAGGGGTTGATTTCTGCAGAGGTGCTGGTTTCACTCACCCCTGCTGTGCAGTCATGCTTCCTGTCTCCCTGGTAATCAGGATGCCCACATGGCTTTTGCAGTCCTCGGTTTCTCTTTAACCCAACTTGACCTTGATTTTGAGTGTTCTCTGTTGACTGCACCAGCTCTAGTTCAGTCATGTTTTGCCATAATATGGTCTT
Organism: Cephalophus harveyi; assembly: GCA_006410635.1. Taxonomy (NCBI): domain Eukaryota; kingdom Metazoa; phylum Chordata; class Mammalia; order Artiodactyla; family Bovidae; genus Cephalophus; species Cephalophus harveyi. Next base: position 284,018 of record SJYT01064067.1, read on the forward strand.
GGGAAAGGGTATTTGTCAAAAATGTTACTTTTTATATGGATCCTGAGCTAATAAATGGCAGCAAGGTGAAGTAGTTAAGGATTCAGACTTCAGAGCTATCTGGATTCAAATCTCTACCCCGTAATAGCTATATGACATTTGAAAGTTACTGCACCTAAATGGTAAAATAGTACCTACCTGTAGAGTTAATATATGTAAGTACGGTTGAAATCTGAATTAGTATAAAAGTGTTTAGGATGTGTCTAGTAGACAGTAAGTGCTATTTAAGTGCATATTATTATTGCAGACTATTGTGACCTCTTGTGCAATATTAATCATCTTGACCGCAACCCCTTTAGGCATACTTATTTAATTTCTTTATGCCCAATATTAGGCAGAATAGATTAGGATTTATCCCCACTGTGCTATGGTTTTCTAATGGTCAATCTTCCCTACTAGCTCTCAGGTGATAAAATTGAGTCATACTAATTAATCTCTGTCTGCCCCCCAACCCAGTGCCCATGTGGTGTGTAGTTTAGTGTAGGCACACAGCTAATGAGACTGAAATGCCATAAATTACCTTAGCAAATGTTACTTACCCAAGTAACATTTGAATTTTGACTTTGGCCTTCAATCTCCCTAATCCACAGGAGTGACCAGTGTGTGAATTTTAGTCTGTGCACCCTGGTGGGGGACACAGGTTTTGGCTAGAGGAATTTCTCCCGGTCTGTTTCAATCATGCTTCATGTGCCCACAGGTTAGTTAGGGATTGAGCAGAGCAGTCCACTTTTCTTGCCTCTCAGAGGGTTAAAAGTGGAACGGTGAGAAACTGAGCCTCATTATAATGTTACCTGAGAGTTAGCTGTGCATTCATTGGATGTTTGTGATGGAGACTTCCAACCCACACATGACAGCTTCTCATACAGAACGCATCCGAGATTCTTTAAGAACTTGAGAACCTTTGCTGGCTGCCTTAGAACCCCGATTTCTTCCCTGTCAAGTTCCGGAAGGATACCTGTTGTCCTCCCATACCAGGAGCGGCCAGCAGGTGGCGGGCTAGCCCCACTGTCCCTGGCTAGTTTTGGCAGAGTTCGGTTGCCTCTGGGGTCAGCCCCCTGCCCAGTGCCTCCTTCATTGTGCAGACTGTCTCCTGGGAGGAAGAAGCTGTTGAAGAGGGAGAAGCCCGCTCACACAGCCCCTTTCTTTCTCCTTTGAGATGGTAATGAGAGGGGGAGATGATCCACGTCTGGACTGAGCGTGAACCCATCAGGAACAATGTGGCTTCCTCTTCTCCCTTGTCAGCCTTAGTTCCTTCTCTCTGTCACCCCTTTCCTGGTCCAGGACCCTGCTGCAGAATCAGGTTTCCTAGAGGGTGAGAGAGTTACAGGAACCTCCCCCTCTTGCTTCCTGACAGAGGCCAGCTTGCAGACTCTCGGAACCAGCCTGGGCCTCCCAAGGAAGAATGATACCTGGCCAAAGGCCAGGGGTAAGCGAGGGAGAGGAGGACTGTCCCTCTTCTGCGGAGACACAGAGGATCCCAAAGCCGCCTTTACTGGAAAGAGGGACTAATGGCGGAGCATTTTGAGATCCCACGACCTTTTGGGGTTGCCCCAGAGGTCAGCCTGGCTACATCAGAGAGGTTGGAGAGCTTTGGGGCAGACTCACCCCCCAATAAGATCTGGGTCAGGAGTCCCTCTGAACTAAAGCTGGTACTGTCCTCTGGGATTATGGGCAATCAGTCAGGTTTGAGAACCACAAGGGAAAGGAGAAATACAACAGATGGATTTCAGGCTCGTTTTTCTTTAGCCCTCTCCACTCATTCTCTTGCCTATTTTCCAGCGCTTTGACTGGTGTCAGTCCTCTAGTCTTGACCTTGCCTCCTGTATACCTTTCATGTTACCATCAAAGTACCCTCTTTCCAAAATCAAATCTTGTGAGTTTACTCCCATGCCCCACCATGTATCACCTTTTATAACCATTAGGTGACACATCATTGCCCTCACGTCCAAAGTCAGCATTGTAAGCATGTCTGCCCTCCCTCTAGCTCTGCCTCCAGCTCAGCGTTCTGCTTGGCTGCTTATTCCACGGGAATAGCAAAGGTTTGTAGTTTTCAAACACACCTCTGCCTTAGCCCATACTGTTTCCTGCTACCTGGAATGCCTTTCCCTATGTTGTTGTTCGCTGGGCCAATCTCCATTCATCCTCAAAAGCCTGCTCAAGTTTCACTTCTTCTCTGAAGTCTTTCCTGACACACCTACCCTGCCAACAGTGCTCATGACTTCCTCCTTTGATAACTTAAAATACACTTCATCATGCCACCACAGCACACATCATGCTCTGTTGTAATTGGCTTTAGGTGGTTGTCTCTTCTGCAAGAACAAGGCATGTGTCTTACCCTTTTTGTATCCCTGGAGCTCACCGTATAATATATTTTCAGTTAGCATATGTCATTGTCCAAAACCATTGCAACCAGAACAGCTTGTATTGGGCATCATGGGGCCTGAAATTCACCTTACTTCAAGAGTCAGCAATATAGTGCATACAGTTGAGGGCTTACCAGTTTTACTCACCTGTGTATAAAGTCTTGGCTGTTTATGTTTCAGTATGTATGCCCCCTTCACCCCAACATCCTCCTCCCCAAACCCATCCAGGCTCCAGAGACCTTGAAGGTAAAACTGAGATCAAGGAAGTACACCCAGCTTTGTTATGAAGATCTTTCTGGGGGTCATGATCGATGTTCTTATTTTGAAGAAATCAAACCTAGGGTCCTGGTACATTCTGTAGCAATAATTTTAAAAATTCATTTACTAATTTGTTTTAACAATCTCATATAGCTGCCTTACACTGTGAAGTAGTAATCTACAGTGTAAATTATTGACACAGAATGTACTAGAACCCTAGGTTTGATTTTTTTCAAAGTGAGAACATTGATCATGACCCCAGAAAAGATGCTTCATAACAAAATTGGGTGTACTTCCTTGATCTCAGTTTTACCTTCAAGGTCTCTGGAGCCTGGATGGGCTTGGGAGGGGGATGTTGGGGTGAAGGGGGCATAAAGCAGCTAAGGCTTGGCCCCCAACCCCTTCCTCCAGGGGTCTCTGAAACCCTCCCTCCTCTTGCCTCCCGTGGTCCTTGTTCCCAGAATGGCTGCTCTTCTCTTTCAACAATGGTCTATTGCTATTGTGCAGTCGCTCAGTGGTGTCTGACTTTTTGTGACCCCATGGACTGCAGCAAACCAGGCTTCCCTGTCCTCTACCATCTCCTGGAGTTTGCTCAAACTCATGTCCATTGAGTCGGTGACGCCATCCAAGCATCTCATCTTCTGCCACCCCCTTCTTTTGCCGTCAGTCTTTTCTAGCATCAGGGTCTTTTCCAGTGAGTCAGTTCTTTGCATCAGGTGGCCAAGTATTGGAGCTTCAGCTTCAGCATCAGTCCTTCTAGTGGATGTCCAGGGTTGATCCACTGTTACCCTCCCTCTTATTCTCCACTGTTCCCTAGGATTTCCTTTTCCTTTTACTTGTTGAGGAGGAAGTGAAAAGGGGATTCTTAGTTTTAAACACCCCTTAGCTACTATCCTTTCAGCCTGGAGTTTGTGAGGCTGGCTCATCCTACTATATGATGGTTAGTGATGCTAATTAAAGCACCTTGTGCATTCTAGATTCACTGAGAGTTGCTATGTGGTGTGATAATTTGTGTCCCCACCACCACCAGCCACCCATGCCTACTTGCTGTCTTTGTGTCCCAACATCTGTTGATTGGACAAGTGATTTGGAGGTGACATTACAGGTAATGGCAAGGGTGAAGGTGTGACAGTGATGCTGAGAGTGACCTTGATGGCATTCTTTAATCCCCCTTTCCCCTCTAACACTGTTCAATCTAACCAGAAGTCACATTAGCCACCATGAGAGCATTTACACCATGGAAATGGGCAAATGCTGCAAACCAGGATTTTTAGGTCTCCCTAGAGAGCCAGCCAGTATTCTACCACCAGTCACACTTTGTGATTTTCCTAGGACGGATTTTACAGACAAGAAAGCAAGGCACAGACATCCGAAGCACTGCTTGAGAGACCAAAACAGGAGCGGGGTAGGCTGGGGCTTTAACAGGACTAACTCCTTTGCAGGCGTATCTGATGGTGACCTGCCTCCTGCTGACTGTTTCCCAGGGCTTCAGTGTTTGGCATGATGTAGGTGCTAAGAAGTCTTGGTTGAAAATGAGTGAACACACAAATGAAGAAACCATGAGCTCTTTGGGAATGCGGTCAGGTCCTCCTCCTTGTCATATGGCAAGCACCTGTGACTTTTGCATGACCAGACATTGTGCTAAATGGTTTTCATAGATTCTCTGATTTAATCCTCTCAACAACTGTGTGGAGTACTATTACTGTTCTCCTTGTGTGAAGAAGGCAGCTAGGGCTCCGAGCACAGGATGAGAGCAGGCACAGTGGTGTGTGCAGCCGGCTCAGGCCGGCCAGCTGACAAGTCTGGCATCCCTGTTCTCCTGCCATCCTAACCTCTCCCACCTGAGCACAGGCCTCATGTGCTGTGCCCGAGGGCTCTGGATCAGGGCTCTGGAGCCTCGTGTGAGCGCACACACCCACACACGCTCGTGTCTGACTCATGTGGGCACACACGCTCGTGTCCAAGGGCAGGACTCCCTGTTACAGCATGGTGGCCAACACAGTGACCTCCTCCTCAGAGGAAAGGACCCACCTCCACCAGTGCCTTTGGGCAGCCAGAATGTTGAGGTACCAGGGGAAGAGGGGTTTTCTGTAGCCATCCAGACACTCGTGAGCTCAGGGTGTCTTGGCAGCCCCTTGAAGCCTTGCTGTGGCCTAATTGGCCCAAGGGAGACCAGGACTTTCTGCTTCCCACTGTGCCATCTTGTCGGGGGAGGGTTGCAGTGGGTGGGAAGGGGGTATTCAGAACTGACATCACCAGCAGAGGCTTTTGGGTAGAGTGCTGTTGCTTTAGCCAGTAAAAATGACGACATCCAATTAATAATTAGACAATGAATCAGTATAAGCATATCCCATGCAACATATAGATTTGTACCACAAAATTGTTTGTTGTTTATCTGGAGTTCATATTTAAGTAGATGTCTGTTAGTTTATCTTTCCACCCTACTTACGGAGGGTGGCAACAAGAGGCAGTGCCCAGCCCTGCTAACATGGGCCCAGTGAGAAGCTGGCCTTTGTGCGTCCTTGCTTTCTGGTTGGGGAGCCAAACCAGCCCTCCCACCCCTTCCATTGACCTCATTCTCAGGAAGCTGCTTTCTCGGCCTGTGATGAGGACTGAACAGTCGCAGTCACCAGCAGGGCAGGAACAAAATCAAGTGGACAGTCTCGAGGCAGACTGCCTGGACCCCCGTCCTTTCTCTCACTCAGGAGACCTTGGAGGAGTCTGGCCTCTGGACCTCACAGTCCGCCGTTGTAAGGCAGGATCGTGGCATCTCTCACAAAGGGTTAGTAAGAGCGGAGATGATGGTACGAGCTGGGCTGGTGCTGGGCTTAGCTGTCATAACGGGCACTGAAATGGTGATGGTGTTAACAGTTGATTGCAGGGACTTCCCTGTGGTCCAGTGGCTAGGACTCCATACTCCCAATGCAGGGGGCCCGGGTTCAGTCCCTGGTCAGGGAACTAGATCCCACATGCCACAGCTAAAGATCCCATATGCTGCGACGAGAGCGCTGCATGCCACAATGAAGATGGAAGATCCTGTGCGCTGCAGTTAAGACCCTGCACAGCCAAGTAAATAAAATGAAATAAATATTAAAAACCCCTAGCTAACTGTGATACTAACTGCTAGTGAATATAGTGGCCCTGGCAGTCAGTGGGGAGGAAGCCACTTGGCATGTTTCTCAGTTCAGCTGGATGTGCTTGAGGGCTGCGTTCTAGAAGCCCTGGAGGAGGGGTGTCTGGGTGCTGGGGGGCTGGCACACTGTCTACTCTGAAGATGGGAAGACTGGGACCGGGCTCATTCCCCTCCTCCTAGAGTTGGTCGGGGGGCTCAAGGCAGGATACACACCTGTCTGTTGGAGACACTAGGCTCTAGGAAACAAAATCCTTATGTTTCCCCTGACCCACCTCTTCCCCCACCCCTAGGACTCTCCTTGAAATAAGGGCAAGCCCTGCCTGTTCCCTGCGGGGAAATCCAGAGGTGGGGGGCAGGAAGCTAGGAAAGGCCTGGTGAGAGGGGTCTTGCCATCCTTTTACTCCCTTCATTCACGGATTCACACAAGCCACTCCCTGCAACCTGGGGTGGTGCTGGACTTCTGGGCTCGTCCTCCTACTCTGGGCACCCCCTGCCACTCCCCCTCCCTCCGCCCTGGTGCGGGAGGGGCCTTGGGCATTCCCCAGCAGCCTGGCCTGTCGCCTGGACACCAGCGCTGCTTTCCCAGGCCCGGCCCCTTTTATCAGGGGGACAATGTCCGCACACAGTGAGGGCCTTGTGTGGCACCCAGGCCCTGAGCCCTTTGACTTGAGGAATTTTTCAAGTGCTGACCTCTCTCCGTGAGGTCTCCCCGCCATCCAATCCAGAGGCTCTGTGCCCCGGCCGCTTCCTCCCCTTCTCTTGCACGGCGAGAGGGAGGGAGGGGAAAACAGTGAAGAGTTGTCTCCTGCCCTGGTAGAGTCTTCACCGTGTGAAAGTGTGGCTAGGAAATCTGGGGGAAGTGTCTTAGAGCAGAAGGTAGCACGGGGAGGAGTCTGATGAACGCTGTGTCTTCCCCAGTTCCCCCTTCCCTGCTGATGCTGTGAGATCTCAGGGGGGTCACTGTCCTCTCCAGGCTTCAGTGCCTTCATCAATCAAACAATGACAATAAACTGAGATCACGGTCCCCAAAGCACTGTTTCCATCAGAATGACATTCAGATTATCAGGTACCGCTCTTCACCTTCTGTATGGATAGAGTTCTTTGTTTGCAAGAAAAATGACTTTGGCTGACTTAGGCAAAACGGAGGGTTTATGGAAAATATGCCGGAGGCTCACAGAATGAAAAGAAAACAAGAAGACCCAAGTTTTGGAGAGGTCAGGACCCAGGGCTCTGTCTGGACCTAAGAGGCAGGAACTTGTGAACACTCCCTGGAGAAGTCAGCTCCTATTGTCTTCCAAGCTTTGTGCCTCTCTGCTTAAAAATAAAATTCCTGGGCAAGCACAAACCTGGCTGGTTCCATAGGATGTCCCGGGGACACTTGGGGACAGTCCCATCAAGACTGTGTGTGAGATAGAGGCTTGGTTCAGGAATGGGAGTGTGGATGGGGGTGCTGATAATAGGAGTCAGAACAGGTGTGGGACAGCCACTCTGAGTGGCTCTTCCAGAACTCCTGAGACAGAATATCCAGAGAGCTCAGGAGACATTTTTTAAATGATGAAGAGCCGAGTTTAGAAACCATCATGGCTAGAGGACCAGTTTCATGTGGCTCTCAACTGGTAGAACTGAGGCCAGTAAAGCAGACAAAGAGGGAGATGTGTCAGCTCAGTGTATATAACGGGAAGAGGACCACGTGGGCTGCCCAGTGAGGGAGTGAGCCCCCATCACTTGCAGGTTCCAGTACAACTAGGCTGGCAACTTGGGAGGAATAATGCAGAAGAGGCTCAGACCCTGAAGGGGCCAGCTTGCAAGCCCTTAAAAGAGTCTCAGACCTGAAACTTCTCATTTTCCTCTCTCTGCTTTTATGGCTCAGTCATTTGTCCTGCCATTGCCCTGCCTTTTTCTGGATAATTCTGTTCAACTTCTGAGTCTTTCCTCATTCTTCAAAATGTGATTTTCTTGCCTAGGTCCTCCTCTTTCAGAGAAGTCCCTCAGATGCCATGGGCTCTCCTAGCAATAGCTGTTCGTGTTCCTCCAGACTTCACCTGCCTGGCTACAGCCTTGCCCTGGGGAGGCAGGTCACTGGGCAGACATGAGTCTCATGGCAGAATGTCTTTCCTCCTGGTTCCTGTGGAAGCCTGCATGGGATGTGTTTCCTCACCAGGACGGAGGCTGTCTGTGATGGCAAGAGAGAGGGGATGGTGCTTTGTATCCATTTTTCTGACCTCCAAACCTGAGTTTGGAGGAAGGGCAATGGTGTGGGCTTCCTGAAGATTTTCACTGAGCTAATTGCCATCTTCATAATGGAATTAGTTAAATTAGGGGTTGCTTGTGCAGCTGCTCACAGGAAGCAAGGTGGTTGGTGAGTGAAGGGGCAGGTGCCAGGAAAAGGCAAAGGCGCAGAGAAATATTTCCCTTCTGTAAGGAAGACAGCAGCCCAGGCTCTATGACAGATGCCTCTGCCACTTGACACAGGCTGCAGAGAGACAACAGGGAGCCATGGGGACTGCTGGGCGTGAGAACTGATGCCCCAGCTGCAGGCGACAGCTGCCGTCCTCTCGGCCGGTTTTTGCCATGTGGAAATACAGGTCTCATGATGCTCAGTTATCGATTTCCAGGGGGAGCCAGAAGTCCAAATTCTTGATACATGAACTCTCTGTTTTAAAGTCAAAAGTATATAATGTAAGTCCAACAAAATAAGACTGTGGACTCCATGAGGTTTGCCAGTTAGTAATTTCTGATAAAGAGAGGAGTCAGTAAATATTCTTCATCTGGGCCTGTCTCCTGGCTAGACCAGGAGCACCAGGATGGCAGGGGGTTGTTTTGTTCAGTATAATTCCTAGGGACTAGCACAGTGCTAAGCACATAGTAGAGTCTGGATAGAGAGATGGAATACTTCCCTGGTGGCTCAGACAGTAAAGCGTCTGCCTGCAATGCAGGAGACCCAGGTTCGATCCCTCGGTCGGGAAGATCCCCTGAAGAAGGAAATGGCAACCCACTCCTATACTCTTGCCTGACAAATCCCATGGACAGAGGAGTCTGGTAGGTTACAGTCCACGGGATTGCAAAGAGTCAGACGCGACCAGGCGACTTCACATAGAGAGATGGGGAGGGATGGATGGGTAAGCAGATGGGTGGGTAATTGGTTGAATACGTGAAAGGAGGGAGGTGGAGGGAAAGTAACTTCTCTTAGGCTTCTCCTTCTGTGTCTTGCCCTTCTCACCTTGACAGACCTCACACAAACATCAAACACTTAATATTCTCTTGGTTCCCTTCTTCTCATCCTCCTCATATCATCTAAACCCCTTTTACAGATGATCAGATGTAAGTCACTTACACCTTGGTGTGAATTACCTTTCAGTGTGTCATCCTTTTCATGGGCATTTTGCCACGTTGAGCCCTTAGTGTTGCTGTTTAGTCACTAAGTTGCTTCTGACTCTTTGTGATCCTATGGGCTGCGGCACACCAGGCTCCTCCGTCCTTCACTGTTTCCCATGAGTTTGCTCAAATTCATGTCCATTGAGTCAGTGACGCTATCTAACCATCTCATCCTCTGCCAGCCCCTTCTCTTGCCTTCAGTCTTTCCCAGCATCAGGGTCTTTTCCAGTGAGTCAGCTCTTCCCATCAGGAGGCTAAACTATTGGAGCTTCAGCTTTAGCATCAGTCCTTCTAATGAATATTCAGAGTTGATTTCCTTTAGAAGTGACTGGTTTGATCTCCTTCCAGTCCAAGGGACTCTCAAGAGCCTTCTCGAGCACCACAATTCGAAAGCATCTTAATAGATAAGCATCTGTTAATGAGTTCGTGATAGATGCTCTTTAAATGTTTGCTGGGGGAACAGCTTAGACTTCTAAATGTGAACTGTTCTTGTGAAATGAAGGCTGTGGACTTTCAGAATTCTGTGGGAGTGAGGATGACACAGTGTTGTGTCTCTGCAGAGAAGAGGGCTAGGGATTGGGAGGTAACATTCTAGCATAATCCCTGCTGTCAGAGTGCGTGGGTGGCTGACGATTTTATTCGCCTTAAAGGCTGGTGATGGGGAGAAAGAGGAGCTCCCAGAGGGTAGCCAAGGCAGGTTTCCATCATGCTTGATATGAAGCTGGAGATCCTTTTAGAGTAATGAAGGTATTGCCACCTCCCCCTGAATCATTTGTCACTTCCTCAGGTACATCCCCACCTCTTGAATGGCAGGAGGGAAAGAGATAAACATAAACATCTGCCATGTGTCAGGGATAGTATTTTTGGAGCCTAATGGCAGACACAGTGATGTGCTTATTTTTGCAAATGAGTCTGGTGCTTGGAAAAGTTGATGTTTGTCTGAGGCAGCGCTAGGAAGTAAGTAAATAGCAGAGCTGGAGAGGACCAGCTAGTTCTAATGCTAGCAGTGCTCACCCACCTCTTTACCTGGAGGGTGAAATCCACACCAGCAGCTCACCAGAGAGCAACCACTTGCTGGCACATTTTTGGCAGGCTCCCAGAGGCCTTCAAATCTGCATCCTCATTTTATCCTCATGACCATGTGGGTAGATCTTGCCATCCTCACCTTTCAGATAAGGGAGCAGAGGCTTATTCAAAATCATGTAGCAGGTGCCAGAGCTGCCATTTCAAATATAGGTCTTCTGCTCCATGCCTATTGCTCATTTTTCCTGCACATTGAGGGACATGCCCCAGGAAGATGCATTGGCCCCCTGAGTGCCACCAGTACCTGCCTAACTCTTTTGCCCTTGTGTGCCTTTCACACATATACACACTCATCAGACCTTCTCAGAGCCATCTTTGCAGCCCTTGATACTGGCAAAGGATAGGTACCAAACATTGGATGGATGGATGAATGGGTGGATAGATAGATGGATAGATTGATGAACTGGGTCACTAAAGTGAAGGGAAGCAGTCTTGGGCTCTTAAACTGGGCTGGGTCTCTTTCAATGGGCTGACCTGGTCTTAGAGCTAATGTCCTGTGTGGTCATTGTACTTCATGAGTCTCTCCCTCCCATTAGATAGTAATCCTCCTGAGGCCAAGCACTGAGTTATCTTCATTGCTATTTCTTTAGAGCCTGCAGGCTCTGGCACACAGTAGATGGTTAGTACAACTGTGTTGGGTATCTTCCAAAGAATGCTTCCCTGACTTTCCTGGATCAGATCTCCCTGCTCCCCATATCCTACCCTGTACCACCTTGTTCATCGTATTCATCACTTCCTTTTCACCTGGTTAGTTTCTTGACTTTTCCAAGAGAATGTTAGCTCCACAAGAGCAGGCACTGTATCAGCCTTTCAGCCCATGCCTAGTAAGGTGTCCAGTCCTTACAAGGCTCAGTGAATAGTGGATAAATGATGTGAATTGTGGGCATACCTCCACAGAGATCTCCTTGCGTATTTGCTGTCAGAAGGCATTGAGGGAACAGTCATCACATCCTTGAGGTCCTAGTGGGTCTCCTTTCCTTACCTTCACAGATCCTTGTACAGATGCAGGGGCCCTTGTCACTCTCAGAGAGCCCCTCCCCTTTCCAATTCCCTGGAGCCCTTCCACTTGCAAAGAGGTACAGTGAGGCTGCCCCATCACTGGAGGGTCCCCTCTGACAGTGGGAGGGGAGCAGGAGGGTTAGCTGTTCCTGGGAGTAAATAATGGAACTAGAATTGGCCACTTGATGCAAAGAGCCAACTCATTGGACAAGGCCCTGTTGCTGGGAGAGATTGAAGGCAGGAGGGAAGAGGGCGACAGAGGATGAGATGGTTGGATGGCCTCACCAACTCAATGGACATGAGTTTGAGCAAACTCCAGGAGATGGTGAGGAACAGGGAAACCTGGCGTGCTGCTGGCCATGGGGTCACAAAGAATCAGACGTGACTGAGCAGCTGAGCAACAACGGAATTGGATCTCTGAGTTAGAACTCCATGTTCAAAGGCCCTGCTTTTATCACACCTCCATCCATCCAACCTATCATGTTAGCCTCTTTATCTTGCTAACTGGAAAACCCTGAGTGTGTCCACCTTCAGGGTTCTCCTATGTGATCCGTCATCCATCTCCCTCAGTTTCTGTCCAGGCCAGCAACTAACATGTTTCATCAGAAATGTGAAAATCAGTTTCTAGGGCCAGAGCCTGTCTTCGCTCTCCCCAACTCCTCCCCCGATAGGCTCTAGCGTGCCTGGGAACTTTCCTGACCCCTCATCCCTGGGAAGGGCACCGCCAGGGCCGAGCCACACTGACTTTACATCCCAGACGGGTTTATTAGAAGGGTGCTGCTTGTGCACAGGTGAATCCTGTTTGTGCTAATTCTCCTCTTCCTTCTGCTGCTGCTGCAGCCATGAAAGAACTCTGTATCGCTCCCCATAAATCTCTCTCACACACACCACATCCCGCCTCCCCAAACTAGGGATTTCCCACCCCAGGCGGCACTGGTTTTATAATATTCTCCTTCCTGGTGCCTCTGATGTGGCAGTAAAATATGAGACCACCCACAGAGGTGGAAGCTTTGTAGAATCAAGAGCTTCCCCCACCTCCTTCCCAAGGCCAAGGCCTTGACTGATTGGCCTGCGGACTCAGAAATCTCATTATGAGAATAAACATATTAGGGCCTTTGGAAGAGGTCTGCGTTTAGGGACGCAGAGCCCTCAGGCACAGTGGGGTCATCCATTCTACCTGAGGTCAGACAGCCAGGCAATTACACAGGCAGCAACCCCAGCCCCCAAGGCATCTAGAATTCCAGACCAGCCCTACCCCTTCCTCTGCCAGACGGAACTGTTCAGAGGCAGCTCAAGCCTGAATGAGCCCCAGGCAAGGAGGCAGCAGTCTGTGTGGCCTGTCAGGAGACAGACTTCTGACTCCTGGCCAGGCAGGGGGATGGACCGCCTGACCCTCAGCTTCAGCCTGAGTCCATCTGGCAGGCTCTGCGGTGAACATTCCAGAGATGGGCAAAACAAGTGTTTCTCCCGAGAAGGTGAGGCCGGTGGAGGCCAGAGCTGTTTGAGGGGTGGTGGTGTAGTGCTGCGTGCTCTGGGTTCCGAGCTAAGAGTTAGAATCCTGTGCGTGTGGGACGCTGAAAGGGGACTCCACGTGGTGATGGGTGGGATTTGTAAGTGTTGTGTTACCCCGTTGCACCAGTAGATGGCAGCAGAGCACCTGGAGCACGAGCTGCCCCTTGGGCTATCCCAGGAAACATTATTCATTTATCCAGTCAGCAAGCATTCCTTAAACCTGTGCCTGTGCCCTGGCACGTTGTGCCGGATACGAGAGATGCAGTGAGCTTTGAGACACGGTTTCGGGTTTCCAGGAGCTCCTAGACTAGGTGTATGGGGACAGGGGATGTGTAATTCCAACCAGAATGATATTTGTCCTATGGTGGTTAAGTATAGCACCCCGTGGGGACCCAGAGGAGGGACACCTAACCCATTCTCGTTGAGGGGGTGCTTTCAAGGAAACAGTGGTCAGGGATCTTGGAACATGAGAAAGAGGTAACCAAGCAGAGAAGGAGAGAACCGCACAGGCTCAGACTCATAAAAGCACAGGAATTGCAGAAAGTTGAGCGTGTCCAAGAGGTGGGCAGAAAACCAGAGAAGAAATGGGTCATAGGTCAGCAGGGTGTAGATCATGAAGGCGCCTAGAGGGTCTAGACTGAATCCTGAAACTCTTAGAGCACAAGATCTAACTCACTGTTGCTGCTTGCTTAGAGGCTCTGTGTGACTGAACCTGTGGGAGCTGCTCCCAGCCCTCCCGCTTGATTGCTGGGGCCAGTGCAACAGGAGGAGGGTTACGAAGGGCCTGCAGGCCTTCTGTATCAACGTTGTCTGTTTATTATCATCACCAACCTCTCATCTCACTGCAGATCAAAGTGAGGCGGACTGTAATTCTGTTCTATAACCCCCAAGAGGGTAAGATTATGTTTGTGGGTCCCCGCACACAGCACCCATAGCTGCAGTGTAAACACTTGGTAGTTCTTTGTTGTCATTGTTGATTCTGCTTTAGGCCCTGGGCTGTATACTCTGGAGCTTACTCTGTGCCAGGAACCATTCTAAAGTGCTTTGTACGTCGTGTCACATTTAATCCTCACAACACCCCGTGGGAGAGTTACTGTGATTATCCTCATTTCCCAGATGCGGAAACTGAGGCACATGGAAGTTGAGTGGGGGTGACGCTGGGATTGCATCCAGGTGGTCTGGCCCTGAGTCCGCACTCTCTACTTACTGTCCTTTGAGTACAAGGATCAAGTGAATTTCTCACCACACCTTGGCTGGCAGATGTTATCACCCCTTAACAAGTGACCTGGAGGAAACTATGACCTGGAGGGGTTAAGTACCTTGTCTTAGAACATGCAGTGAGTGAGTCGTAGAACTAAGATTTTGCCCAAGCCTCTGTGATTTGAGATCCATGCTTTTTCTAGTACACCAGTAACTTCATTCATTACCATTCAGTTTACCATTTTAGTATACCAATGATTTCATTCATTACCATTCAGTTACCATCCTGAGGTCCCAGGATCATGCAGTACTTCTTGTAAACCCAAGCGGCAGGGACCTCAGCCCTCTGTCCTACTTAGTCCTTTACTAGCTATACTCCTTACAACAAAGGAGGACCCTGAAAATTATACCCTTTGATCATACAGTGGTTATCCAACTTATAGAATTCCCTGCCCATGAGGACCCAGGCCTAATTCCAGGGCCTGTGTAGGTCAGTTCCCTGATCTGTCCTCCCCAGACATGGTGGGGGTACTGTTGATGGGTGTGTGGGCAAGGAGATAAAGTTTGGCCGCATGGGCTGAGTCATCCACAGGCATACATAGGAAGCCCCAGTGATGCAGGACAGAGAGAAAGGTGGGAGGAGAATTAGGAAGGACGATGGGAACCAAGAGTTGTCAACCTCCATGTCACTGTGTTCTGGGTGGATCTCTAAGAGTCCTGAGAAGTTCAAATTCTGACCATTATGATCATTATGAAATTGTATTGTGCAAGGAAGGAAGAGATGGGCATGTTGTATTTAAATGTTTGCCACCTTTGTCAATTTTAAATGTTAGGTATATGATACATAGACTTCATTTGTTCTTTTGCCCCATGCTCTACAAATATTAGAGGTGGGCTTATCCCAGTTTCTGGAGTTTGCCAACATTACCTTTATTCGTGATAAAATTCACAAATAATGTGAAAAGGCTCCCTTTGCATGAGGCTGGTCGAACACACATTTTTTGGAAGACCATCCTGGGAGAACTGACAGCTCCTGTTCCCATAAAGTTCTATCCACTTGACGTCTAAGCCTGTCAACACCGTAAGAAAAAGTGGTGTTAATATTAGAGCTGTCAGTCTGTGATTCAGGCAGTCTTGAAGAGAGATGAATTCCACTGGAATTGGCTAAGTGTAGATAGAGAGAATTCAAGAGCAGACAGACTACAACTTGGTCAGAGCATTTGTAGAAGGATTCTTTCATAAGTGGAAGGTTGAAAAGAGATGGGAACATCGATGTTCCAGGGAAAAGAATAGAAAAGAAACTAAGAAAATTCTTGGATATAACACTACTGATAAGAGCTCAAGCATGTGGTCATACCATGAAGAAGGCTTAGCACCAAAGTTGAGGCTTTCGAGCTGTGGTGTTGGAGAAGACTCTTGAGAATCTCTTGGACTGCAAGGAGAGCCAGTCTGTCAATCCTAAGGGAAATCAACCCTGAATATTCATTGGCAGGACTGATGCTGAGGCTGAAACTCCAATACTTTGGTCGCCTGATGCAAATGCTTACTCATTTAAAAAGGCCCTGGTGCTGGGAAAGATTGAAGGTGAGAGGAGAAGGGGATGGCAGAGGACGAGATGGTGGGATGGCATCACTGACTCAATGAACATGAGTTTGAGCAAGTTTTGGGGGATGGTGAAGGACAGGGAAGCCTGTCTGCTGCAGTCCATGGGGTCACAAAGAGTCAGACACGACTGAGCGACTGAACAACTTGTAGTCATACCTAGCTGAATGGAAAGCTGGGATATATTGATATATTTCTTGGTGCCAGTCTATAAAAGTTGTCTCTGTGGGCAAAGAGGAGAATTGGGATTGGGAGCAAATAGCTGTCTGTGCCCCAGAGAAGGTCTATGGAAATGTTCAACACAGTGCTCAGGTTATAGCTAGTCACTAAGAGCTCTTGGTTTCATTGGACCAACAACCAAAAAGAGCCAATGGAAACTTGTATTACTTCTGCTTTGTGGGAGGTCATCTAAACCCAGAGCACCACAACATTTGCTGCTGTTTTTCAGGGCTGAGAAAAAGCATTGATCTGGCAGTGAAAGTCCAGGATTCAAGCCACTTAGGCAAAGTATTTCATCTCTCTGGGTTTCAGTTTTCTTATTTATGGAATGGAAATAATAATACCCACCTCATGGTGGTAGTTTTAAGTGTTAAATGAGAAGGGCTGTAGGTTAAGAGTATAGCACAGTTTTTGAGCACAGAGTGAGTACTCAAAAAGCTTCTGCACAACAAAGGAAACTATAAGCAAAGTGAAAAGACAGCCTTCGGAATGGGAGAAAATAATAGCAAATGAAGCAACTGACAAACAACTAATCTCAGAAATATACAAGCAACTTATGCAGCTCAATTCCAGAAAAATAAATGACCCAATCAAAAAATGGGCAAAAGAACTAAATAGACATTTCTCCAAGGAAGACATACGGGTGGCTAACAAACACATGAAAAGATGCTCAACATCTCTCATTTTCAGAGAAATGCAAATCAAGACCACAGTGAGATACCATTTCACACCAGTCAGAATGGCTGCGATCCAAAATTCTAAAAGCAATAAATGCTGGAGAGGGTGTGGAGAAAAGGGAACCCTCTTACACTGTTGGTGGGAATGCAAACTAGTACAGCCACTATGGAGAACAGTGTGGAGATTCTTAAAAAACTGGAAATAAAACTGCCTTATGACCCAGCAATCCCACTGCTGGGCATACACACCAAAGAAACCAGAATTGAAAAAGACACATGTACCCCAATGTTCATCGCAGCACTGTTTATAATAGCCAGGACATGGAAACAACCTAGATGTCCATCAGCAGATGAATGGATAAGAAAGCTGTGGTACATATACACAATGGAGTATTACTCAGCCATCAAAAAGAATNTGGAGATTCTTTAAAAACTGGAAATAAAACTGCCTTATGACCCAGCAATCCCACTGCTGGGCATACACACCAAGGAAACCAGAACTGAAAGAGACACATGTACCCCAATATTCATCACAGCACTGTTTATAATAGCCAGGACATGGAAGGAACCTAGATGTCCATCAGCAGATGAATGGATAAGAAAGCTGTGCTACATACCCACAATGGAACATTACTCAGCTACTAAAAAGAATGCATTTGAACCAGTTCTAATGACGTGGATGAAACTGGAGCCTATTATACAGAGAGAAGTAAGTCAGAAAGAAAAACATCAATATAGTATATTAATGCATATATATGGAATTTAGAATAATGGTAACAATGGCCCTGTATGCAAGATAGCAAAAGAGACACAGATGTAAAGAACAGACTTTTGGACTCTGTGGGAGAAGGCGAGGGTGGGATGATTTGAGAGAATAGCATTGAAACAGTATATTATCATATATGAAATAGATCACCAGCCCAGGTTCAGTGCATGAGGCAGGGTGATCAGGGCTGGTGCACTGAGATGACCCAGAGGGATGGGATGGGGAAGGAGGTGGGAGGAGGGTTCAGGATGGGGAACACATGTACACCCATGGCTGATTCATGTTAATGTATGGCAAAACCACTACTGCTGCTGCTGCTGCTGCTAAGTCGCTTCAGTCGTGTCCGACTCTGTGCGACCCCACAGATGGCAGCCCATTGGGCTCCCCCATCCCTGGGATTCTCCAGGCAAGAACATTGGAGTGGGTTGCCATTTCCTTCTCCAATGCATGAAAGTGAAAAGTGAAAGTGAAGTCGCTCAATCGTGTCTGACTCAGCGACTCCATGGACTGCAGCCTACCAGGCTCCACCATCCATGGGAGTTTCCAGGCAAGAGTACTGGAGTGGGATGCCATTGCCTTCTCCGGGCAAAACCACTACAATATTATAAAGTAATTAGCCTCCAATTAAAATAAATTTTTTAAAAAATGTGTTTCCTGACCCTCTAATCCTTTACACCAGTCTGTGAGAACCCTATCTAATTTAAACAGGTGGGGAAAACTGACATGACTTATTTTGTATTTTTTCATGTCTTCTATTTATGTCATAAACTTTGTCTCCTGAACCCTTGAGCCTCTGACTCTTCCACTCAAAATTTTTCACTCTTAACACTATCATTTCTTTGGGGAGCTTCAAAGGGCTATTTTGAGCCTAAAAAGCTGAGCACTGACTCCTTTCTTTGCCCTTTGTATTTCTTATAAGCATAGAATATTCTCTCATGCTGGGTCTCCAGGAGCAGATCGTGAGATGAAGATTTGTGTGAAAGTAATTTATTAGGGCATGTTCTCCTAAAAAGACAGTAGAGGGATATGAAATTGGAATACACAAAGGAAGGAGCCAAGCAAGGGTGTAATATTAAGCTAAGTCCTATAAGAGAGTAACTTTGACTCTACCTCAGAGCCTATCCGCAGAGACAATGGAGGTCACTCCTCAAAGTGTTCCCTTTCCTGGGACATGAGTTAGAATATTTATCCTCTCATCCCATCAGTAACTACTTAAGAGTTGCCTTCTGGGAGAGGAGAAAAGGAGGGAGAGAATGTGGAGACTGGCATAAAATCCCAGTCTGCAAATTCTGTTCTGTCAGTATCTGTTAGGACTATGTTTACCATTATCTGAATGAATGATCAGTTTGAGAAACAAGAAATAATAGGGAAAGAAACACAGGATAATGTTTCAGAATATAATCGTACCCTGCATATTTGGTAGGTTTAACTCCTGTGCCCTCTTGCATCACCATGAATTTTATAGGAGGATATTAAGTTTTGCATACTCTCCTTTTCCTCCAGGGCAATTGCTCTTTATGTAAACCTTAGTCTCCCCAGTCACAAGCTCTCTTTCTCTCTGCTCTCATTATATCCTCTGAGAATAAGTCTGTTAACGTTGGGTTTCCCCTATTAGAGTTTGTAGTCCTTAAGAGCAGAGACCAGTGTGTTCTTTTCAGTATACTCATGTCCAAATGTTCTGTGAATGCTGATGAAAGCATGGGCTTCCCTGATGGCTCACATGATAAAGAATCCACCTACAATGCAGGAGGCCCAGATTCGATCCCTGGGTTGGGAAGACACCCCGGAGAAGGGAATGGGAATCACTACACACTCCAGTATTCTTGTCTGGAGAATCCCATGGACAGAGGAGCCTGGTGGGTACCGTCCATGGGGTTGCAAAGAGTCAGACATGACTGAGCAAATAAGCATACACACATGAAAGAATAGACGAAGATGGACAGTTCATTTGGTTCAGTTCAGTTCAGTCGCTCAGTTGTGTCCGACTCTTTGCGACCCCATGGACTGCAGCACACCAGGCCTCCCTGTCCATCACCGACTCCCGGAGTTTACTCAAACTCATATCCATTAAGTTGGTGATGACATCTAACCATCTCATCCTATGTCGTCCCCTTCTCTTCCCACTTTTAATCTTTCCCAGCATCAGGGTCTTTTCAAATGAGTCAGCTCTTCGCATCAGGGGGCCAAAATATTGGAGTTTCAGCTTCAACATCAGTCCTTCCAATGAATATTCAGGGCTGACTTCCTTTAGGATGGATTGGTTGGATCTCCTTGCAGTCCAAGGGACTCTCAAGAGTCTTCTCCTCACCACAGTCCAAAAGCATCAACTCCTTGGCACTCAGCTTTCTTTAAGGCCAACTCTCACATCCATACATGACTACTGGGAAAACCATAGCCTTGACTAGATGAACCTTTGTTGGCAAAGTAATGTCTCTGCATTTTAATATGCTGTCTAAGTTGGTCATAATTTTTCTTCCAAAGAGTAAGCATCTTTTAATTTCATGGCTGCAGTCACCATCCACAGTGACTTTGAAGCCCCCCCAAAATAAGGTCTCTCACTGTTCCCACTTTTTCCCATCTATTTGCCATGAAGTGATGGGACCAGATGCCATGATCTTAGTTTTCAGAATGTTGAGCTTAAGCCAACTTCTTTACACTCCTCTTTCACTTTCATCAAGAGACTCTTTAGTTCTTCTTTGCTTTCTGCCATAAGGGTGGTGTCATCTGCATACCTGAGTTTATTGATATTTCTCCCAGCAATATTGATTCCCGCTTGTGCTTCTCCCAGCCCAGCGTTTCTCATGATGTATTCTGCATATACGTTAAATAACCAGGATGACAATATACAGCCTTGACATACTCCTTTCCCTATTTGGAACCAGTCTGTTGTTCCACGTCCAGTTCTAACTGTTGCTTGTTCACCTGCATACAGATTTCTGAAGAGGCAGGTTAGGTGGGTCTGGTATTCCCATCTCTTGAAGAATTTCCCACAGTGTGTTGTGATCCACATAGTCAAAGGCTTTGGCATAGTCAATAAAGCAGAAGTAGACGTTTTTCTGGAACTCACTTGCTTTTTCCATAATCCCACTGGAAATGTGAAGATAAACCCTGCCTTGTGCCTCCATTTTTTGCATTTTTATTCATATCAAGTCAGTTCACAATGAACATCAAGGGACATCAATAAGGGGATAACATGTCAAAAATGGTGACATGTGATTTCAAGAATGCATATGAAAGGGAAGAAACTGGCTTAGCCCAGTTTGCTTTGATGATGAAAAGGCTGGTGGATTGAAGGTAGTTTGTTTGTGAGAACAAATGTGATTTCTAGCACAGACCAGGAAGGCCACCTCTTTGATCTATCCTGAAAAATGGGGGTCCTCCCAAAAATGTCAGGTTGTTCTCCTACAGCCTGAGGAAAGTTCTCCATGTACACGTGCAGTTGACAAAGATTAATGATGATACTTCATGGGAAATAGATGGGGAAACAGTGGAAACAGTGTCAGACTTTATTTTGGGGGGCTCCAAAATCACTGCAGATGGTGATTGCAGCCATGAAATTAAAAGACACTTACTCCTTGGACGAAAAGTTCTGACCAACCTTGATAGCATATTGAAAAGCAGAGACATTACTTTGCCAACAAAAGTCCACCTAATCAAGGCTATGGTTTTTCCAGTGGTCATGTATGGATGTGAAAGTTGGACTGTGAAGAAAGCTGGGCGCTGAAGAATTGATGCTTTTGAACTGTGGTTTTGGAGTAGACTCCTGGGAGTCCCTTGGACTCCAAGGAGATCTAACCAGTCCATTCTAAAGGAGATCAGACCTGGGTGTTCTTTGGAAGAAATGATGCTAAAGCTGAAATTCCAGTACTTTGGCCACCTCATGCAAAGAGTTGACTCATTGGAAAAGACCCTGATGCTGGGAGGGATTGGGGGCAGGAGGAAAAGAGGACAACAGAGGATGAGATGGCTGGATGGCATCACTGACTCAATGGACATGAGTTTGAGTGAACTCTGGGAGTTGGTGATGGACAGGGAGGCCTGGTGTGCTGCGATTCATGGGGTCGCAAAGAGTTGGACACGACTGAGCGACTGAACTGAACTGAACTGCATGATGATATGAATAGATAGGCTGATATGATAAGTAGATGGGTGGATGATGTGTAGGTACCTTTGACTATACTACCAAACTTTAATAGAAATAAGGCATTATTAACTAGGAAGAAGGTTACTTTCAGGACAGAAACTTAAAAACATTTCAAAATAATATTTTAGAGCTTAAAATGTATTCATAGATTAGATTATGATAAGGCATTTATAAGAGGAAAAATGAGAATGATGAGCATAAAGTGAGCAATCTGATTTATTTAATAAATAGAGGGTAATTATTGGGACTGAATGATTTTCAAAGCAAAGCAAATTCTATAGTTGTCTATATTAAACCTGACAAGAACATAATAACATGCTATTTTAGTGGGCTGGAAATAAAACTGCCTAGCTGGACACTTCATCTAATTCTTAGGATTGATGACATCTATGCCAGCTTAATGGAGGGACATGTTCAGTGGTGTTCCCCTCACACCAAAATGTAGAACTCATGCATTTTTTATCCACACAGAATTTTGCTGCCTGTTCAACTTTCTTTGAGGGAATTTACTGACCTGTATTATATTCTGAACCACACAAAAAGAGATTTTTGTATAGGAATTTTGTTTGTAGACATGAACGCTGAGGTGCACTCCCCTCTACATGCACTCCTCCAGGTCAGACTATATCTCTACATTTCAGTCCTTCCATTGCACTCTGTGCTTCTAGAACAGTAGGACTGCTAACTCAGTTTACATCTATGCCTGTTTCTTTTGTTAGATTAAGACTCCCCCAAAGTATCTAGAATTGTGCCCAGCATGTAGTCTCTGTCTCTTCTTTTCTGTGTAGGAATCCCTTACTGATCTTTAAAGGCTTAGCTCAGAAACCAACCATCATGCTCCACAAGAACAGTTACTTGCTTCCTATTCTGAGCTCCCACCACACTTCATTTGTAATGCTGTTAAGGTGCTTACCTCAATATACTGTCATTTATATAGATAAATGATTCCCCTATTGAACTATGAACACCCAAAGGGAAAAAATGCTGCATTTTCACCATCATTGCCTTAGTGCCTAACATACTGTTTGCCACACATTAGATACTAAATATGTATCTGTTGAACTAAACTGAGGTGAATAGTTTTTCTAACAATACATAACAAACTAAAAACAAAACTCTCTGAAATAGAATTGCAGTTCAAATTAGTAAATGTGAGTAAATTCCAACTCTCAGGATAATGATTAGGGATGAAGAAGAAATGCTCTTGGACTTGATAAAAGATCAAGTAGGCATTTGCACTAGAAGATTATTATATGTGCTTCCATTTCTGGTCCTTTGCTGGGAGGTGGTCACTAGATTAGCATCATTTTGTATTATAAACACTGTAGGAATAAATTCTTAATCAAGGTCACCAGAAATTTACATCACTCAGTACATATAAAACTCTAAAATCTAAATTAAAAAGGGGGCTTCCTAGGTGATGCTAGTGGTAAAGAACCTGCCTGCCAATGCAAGAGATATAAGAGACACGGGTTTGATCCCTGGGTCAGGAAGATCCCCTGGAGAAGGAAATGGCAACCCACTCCAGTATTCTTGCCTGGAGAATCCCATGGACAGGGGAGCCTGGCAGGCTATAGTACTTAGGGTCACCAGGAGTCGGACATAATTAAAGCAACTTGATCCACACTTGCAGAAAAAATCCGTGTTACTCCTCTTTATTCTCTAAAACTAACATGTCAACAAGAATAGTTCAAGTCACCAAGAACTACTCACACTTTTTTAATTAGACATCTACAGCAGATTTGGAGTTTTATATAACTCAATAAGCCATCGAGACAACTCTTGGTTAGAAACATTTCACATATAAAATTTAAAACTTGGAAGAAGAGAATTTAAAAAGAAAGGAGTTAACGTGAATCTAATCATGATGAGATATTTCACAAATTAAAACACAGGAATAATCTACAAACCAATGGCTACAGTCCGTAGGATCACAAAGAATCTGACACAGCTGAGTGACTGAGTATGCATGCAAGCACTACAAACCAACTGACCTTCCGAAAGGTCAGCATGGCAAGGGCAAATTCAGTCCGAAAAATTGTTCTGAATTAAAGAAGACTAAAAAAAAATTGGCAAATAAATGCAACAAGTGACCTTGGATAAAAATAAAAAGCATTAAAGGACATAGATAAAACAATTCAAGAAATTTGAATGATTATGTTATATAAGATAATGCTATCGTATCAGTGATAAATGTCCCAAATTGAATAATTGTATTATGGTTATTTAAAAGAATGCATTATTCCTGGGAAACACATGTTGAAGTATTTTTAGGTCAAGAGATATCATGTCTATAATTTCTTGCCAAATGATTCTGTGAAAAATAACAATGAATACAGATTAATTCTTACAATTTCCTGCTAGGTTTGAAAAAAAATTTTTTAATATAAATTTATTAATTTTAATTTGAGGTTAATTACAATATTGTATCGGAGAAGGCAATGGCACCCCACTCCAGTACTCTTGCCTGGAAACTCCCATGGATGGAGGAGCCTGGTAGGCTGCAGTCCATGGGGTCACGAAAAGTCGGACATGACTGAGCGACTTCACTTTCACTTTTCACTTTCATGCATTGGAGAAGGCAATGGCAACTCACTCCAGTGTTCTTGCCTGGAGAATCCCAGGGACGGGGGAGCCTGGTGGGCTGCCATCTGGTTTTGCCATACATCAACATGAATCCACCACAGCTATACACATGTTCCCCATCCTGAACCCCCCTCCCTCCTCCCTCCCCGTACCATCCCTCTGGGTCGTCTCAGTGCACCAGCCCCAAGCATCCAGTATTAACATAAAAAATAAAAATGATAAAAATAAACAAAGGGACTAATCTAGAGAAACTCTTGTACATGTGTATCAGGAGACATGTATAAGTTTATAGCAGCACGTGCATGCTCATATCATCAAAAAGTTAAACAACCCCACAGTTATTCACTAATCATGGGTAAATAAATTACAGTATATGTATACAGTGTAATACTACAGAGCAGTAAAATGAATCAGCTAGAGTTACACAGCACAACATGGGTGAATTTCTAAAACATAAAAATCAGAGAATGAAGTTGGAAAAGACATCACGTTGCAAGACTCCATTTATTTAAAGTTCAAAATCAGGCAAAAGTAAAGATAACTATAAGGTAAAAGTCTAAGATAATCAAGGGTAAAAAGTCATTATTATAAAACCATTTATCATCTGAAAAAAATAATAGCTTTATTTGTATGGAATACCTTGCTGCCCTTTACTAGTTGTGCTCTTCTCCCGCTCCCCTTCACCCTCCTGGCTTTATTAACTCTTTATGGGACTGTGCTCAGGAAGCTTCAAAAACTGTGGTCTCATCATCAACTGTGGGAGCTCAGTTGAGGATTTCTGTTTGTTTGTTTCATATTTACAGTCATTCTAATGAGTATCATAATTCATAAAAGAGGCTGATGACAGAGAAACCACAAACTATCCTGTTGACATCCCTGCCATATAGATATAGATACATCTCTATCTATATGTATTTTTTTTAATCTCAGCACTGGAAATAGGATATTATATTAGAAATTTGTTCCTAGGATCCTTAGTCCTTTTTCCATTTATCCTCTCCATTAAGTGCCACTTCCTTTTCTTCTATCATTGTGAAGTTACTATGTAAAATATCTACCATTTCTTCTTAAACTAGCACCTCCCCCAGCAAAGGACAGAAACAGCAGTCTACTCGTAGTCACAGCTAACACAGCCATTAATAATGCTTGGAGACACACTTTGAGCTTGGAGATAGACATAAATAGACTGGAGATTTAGATACCCAAAGCCATACGGCATGGTAAACATTTTAAAGAATTTGATTATTAAGCTCTGGAGAAGAACATGGGGGCAAGGGAAACACTTTTGATAACTGAATTCAGGTGTCTAAAGAAGTGTCACATGCAAGCTGGATGTGATTTGTTCTTCATGACCTCAAGGGACAGAACTTGGATCAATGGGTGAAAGCTTCAGGAAAACTGATCTGAATCAACATAAGGGAGAGCCATGCAGAAATATGAGAGCACCATAGGAAAGTGAATTGCATATTTCAGGAAGCATTGTAAAAGAGGTTAACCAGGTAATGGGATGCGACTGAAGGGTAAAATAATTTTTTAGGGTTCTAAGTTTCTAGGTTCTGTGCAGTTTCCAGGTATGAAGAAAGGATGCTGAACTAGCAGTTAAGAGTCCAGAGTCATTGCACTTCAGTTCAGTTCAGTCGCTCAGTCATGTCTGACTCTTTCTGATCCCATGAACCGCTGCACGCCAGGCCTCCCTGTCCATCAACAACTCCCGGAATTCACCCAAACCCATGTCCATTGAGTTGGTGATGCCATCCAACCATCTCATCCTCTGTTGTCCCCTTCTCCTCCTGCTCTCAATCTTTCCCAGCATCAGGGTCTTTTCCAAAGAGAAAGCTCTTCACATCAGGTGGCCAAAATATTGGACTTTCCACTTCAACATCAGTCCCTCTAATGAACACCCAGGACTGATCTCCTTTAGGATGGACTGGTTGGATCTCCTTGCAGTCCAAGGGACTTCAAGAGCCTTCTCCAACACCACAGTTAAAAGCATCAATTCTTCTGTACTCAGCCTTCTTTATAGTCCAACTCTCACATCCATACATGACTACAAGTAATGTCTCTGCTTTTTAATATGCTGTCTAGGTTGGTCATAACTTTCCTTCCAACGAGTAAAAAGTCTTTTAATTTCATGGCTGCCGTCACCATCTGCAGTGATTTTCGAGCCCAGAAAAATAGTCAGCCACTGTTTCCACTGTTTTCCTATCTATTTGCCATGAAGTGATGGAACCAGATGCCATGATCTTCGTATTCTGACTGTTGAGCTTTAAGCCAACATTTTCACTCTCCTCTTTCACTTTCATCAAGAGGCTTTTTAGTTCCTCTTCACTTTCTGCCATAAGAGTGGTGTCATCTGCATATCTGAGGTTACTGATATTTCTCCTGGAAATCTTGATTCCAGCTTGCGCTTCTTCCAGCCCAGCGTTTCTCATGATGTACTCTGCATATAAGTTAAATAAGCAGTGACAGTATGCAGCCTTGATGCTTTCCTTTCCTGATTTGGAACCAGTCTGTTGTTCCATGTCCAGTTCTAACTGTTGCTTCTTGACCTGCATACAGATTTCTCAGGAGGCAGGTCAGGTGGTCTGGTATTCCCATCTCTTTCAGAATTTTCCACAGTTTGTTGTGATCCACACAGTCAAAAGCTTTGGCATAGTCAATAAAGAAGAAATAGATGTTTTTCTGGAACTCTCTCGCTTTTTCCATGATCCAGCAGATGTTGGCAATTTGATCTCTGGTTCCTCTGCCTTTTCTAAAACCAGCTTGAACATTGGAAGTTCGTGGTTCATGTATTAATGAACCCTGGCTTGGAGAATTTTGAGCATTACTTTACTAGCATGTGAGATGAGTGCAATTGTGCAGTAGTTTGAGCATTCTTTGGCATTGCCTTTCTTTGGGATTGGGATGAAAACTGACTTTTTCCAGTCCTGTGGTCACTGCTGAGTTTTCCAAATTTGCTGGCATATTGAGTGCAGTGCTTTCACAGCATGATCTTTCAGGATTTGAAATAGCTCAACTGGAATTCCATCACCTCCACTAGCTTTGTTCATAGTGATGCTTCCTAAGGCCCACTTGACTTCACATCCAGGATGTCTGGTTCTAGATGAGTGTGAGTGATCACACCGTCATGATTATCTGGTTCAAGAAGATGTTTTTTGTACAGTTCTGTGTATTCTTGCCACCTCTTCTTAATATCTTCTGCTTCTGTTAGGTCCATACCATTTCTGTCCTTTATTGAGCCCAGCTTTGCATGAAATGTTCCCTTGGTATCTCTAATTTTCTTGAAGAGATCTCTAGTCTTTCCCATCCTATTGTTTTCCTCTATTTCTTTGCACTGGTTGCTGAGGAAAGCTTTCTTATCTCTCCTTGCTATTCTTTGGAACGCTGCATTCAAATGGGTATATCTTTCCTTTTTTCCTTTGCTTTTCACTTCTCTTCTTTTCACAGCTATTTGTAAGGCCTTCTCAGACAACCATTTTGCTTTTTTGCATTTCTTTTTCTTGGGGATGGTCTTAATCCCTGCCTCCTATACAATGTCACAAACCTCTGTCCATCGTTCATCAGGCACTCTGTCTATCAGATCTAGTCCCTTAAATCTACTTGTCACCTCCACACTATAATCATAAGGGATTTGATTTAGGTTATACCGGAATGGTCTAGTGGTTTCCCCCACTTTCTTCTATTTAAGTTGGAATTTTGCAATAAGGAGTTCATGATTTGAGCCACAGTCAGCTCCCAGTCTTGTTTTTGCTAACTACATAGAGTTTCTCCATTTTTGGCTGCAAAGAATATAATCAATCTGATTTCGGTGTTGGCCATCTGGTGATGTCCATGTGTAGAGTCTTCCCATGTTCAAGAGGAATCAATTTGAGAGGAATTATCCTACAAGAGTTGTTTTGGCTTTGACTTTTATGAAATATCAGTATATTAACTGGAATTAAGTATCACAGTTTCTTTTCATTATTACTCACAGTATAAGTCTTTATAGTATGTATGAATAGCTTACAGCATCCTTGATACCCGAGGAACCAGAGAGTCAGCTGTGTTTGGGTTTCATTATAAATTTTACAAAGGAGGGATAACTCTTTATCTTGGCACTAAGATTCAGGACTATAGACAGGAAAGAAGCCTCATTTCCTGTCCTACTATTCCTATCTCTATACAAGGAATTCATATCTACCCTTCAACTGCACTATAGTTTTTAGCAATTTCTAATAGAGAAGTATATCAGTCAGGGTTCTGGCAGGAAATAGAATTCTATTGGGTGACTCAATGAGGAGATTTTAATAAAGGACTACATTCAGATATGTGAATGGGGTTTAAGAAAACAACAAGGAAGGTTGAGGCATCCAAGGATGAGTCATAACTGGAAGCCATTACCAACCCTAGGACTGAAGAGATAACAGAAGGAAATAAACCACTGAGAGCTGAAACCGTGGAGGAGACACAGAGCAGAAGCTGTACTCATGGAGAGATTTGACCACAGCCAGAACCAAGGCACAGAGATGAGTGGAATAGGGAAGAGATATCCCAACTTTTCTATCTTCTTGTTCTGTGGTCTCACGCTGGTGCCTCCATTTATAGCTGAGTCAATGAAGCAAACTCAGAAACTCAGTACAAGCTCAGAAGTGCTTGTCTTCTAACTCCCATTTCAGATTTCTTCCAATGGCAGCATACTTTCATGGGGACATAGTCTAGAAATAGTGATGACACATACCTGTAAGTAATTCAGCCCATATGCCACTTGGAGAGAAAAATGATGCACAGGGTCACATTTATTGAAATTTCATCTTCATCTAAAAATTAATTCAGAAACTATATGGTGCTAGAGACAGAAATTATCTCAGACCTCATGGATCTTGTGCAAATATAAAAGTATCTGGAGACATTCTTAGCTAAAAGAAGAGGGAATATAGATGCTATAGGCGAAAATAAATGTTTGGCTATACAGATATATGTATCTGGGGTACACTGTGTAGATGTCTGTGTGTGTGTGCCTTTGGTGAGTATGCACACATCTGTGTATGTATACTGAATATCCTCCATTTCCCTTCTTCATATCCTTCCCCAGATCTACCCTCTACTCTTCTCTACCTACTTTGTATTCTGGGAGCCTGAGCTATGTAAATTACGTCAGTAGGTTTACTCACCCTCTGGCCTCCTGTTCAGACTATGGGAGGAGCAAGAGCTGAAGATCAGAAGGCAGTAAAAAAGGAAGGTCCGAATATTTATTCCTCTGATTCTCTTTATTCCCCTGACTCTTTGTAGGGTCACTATGGCTGGCCACCTCCTGAACTGAAAATCACAGTTTCTATCATGTAACCTATTTTTCTTTACAGGTTCCCTTGTTTCTCCTTCTCTTGTCCCTTCAGGGTTGATGGTAACTTGCTGTTACCATCTTCTGTAACTCTGGTTTCCCTGAACCCTGCTCACTTCTTGTAAATAGTACCTTTATTAAAGTCTTCTCAGAATACTCAATTTGAGTGCGCCATCTGTTTCCAGCAGAAACTCTGACTGATACAATATGTCTTAACAACTTATAAGGATCAATAGTGTTTTTCCAGTCTACTGTAACTTTCCATGTTTTAAAAAATTATATTTGCTTGGTAATAATCTGGGTCTGTTAGACTGTGAAGTCTTCAACAGATCCTTCAGCAAGGATCATATCATATGCATGGTTGTAACATTAGCAGGCCTAAATAGTTCCTGACCATAGCTGGCAGTCAACAATTATTCAGAGGAATTGAATTTAACTGAAATACAACAGCTATTCCTAGATGCTGATCTTGAATGAACAAGATAAATATTATTTTAATTGTTATATAAAAAGTCACATGATCCTAAAGAATTTGGGGATGTTAACTTGCTGAACGTAATACCCATTTTAATGTCTTCTTCATGCAGAAATAAATGGTATTTAAGGGTATTATAGAGCTTGCAGTGTAATTACATTAATCAGAGAGTGCCTCTTCTGTTGGTTCCTTTGCTGTTGCCATGGTAGCAACTACATGTTTGCAAGTAAAGAGCACATGTAGAACCCATTCTTAATTACCCGTGTAGCACTACATTTCAGAGAACACAATAAATACAGAGGTCATGGAGAGCATAGAAAAGAGATATGATGAAAAGAGATTTGCTCTCCAGCTTTCCTATCTCTTGGTTATTCCCAAACCCTTTATTAATATGTTCTGACTCCCTATTACCCTTTTTCTTTCACTGCAGTAAAAAGACCTCAGCAGACACCCACCAAATTATAATCCTCTGTTCCTGAAATGATCCAGAACTGTTCCTGAAAAAAAAATGTCAGTAGGAAATTAAGTCCTGTCATAACAAAAATACAGTGGAAGAAAATTGTCCCGTGCCAATTTTCTAAGAAAACTGACACTACCTTCCATCTTTTCTGATATCATGGCCAAGCATCAAGGCCTTCCTTCTTTGTATTATTAAGAATTCTTATTTGTGTTTAAATACCTTGCTTGGCTGTGCACTGTGGGTAATAGCTTTTGCCATTCACAAGGATATTGCCAAGATTAGCTAATTATTGCATACTAAAAAATAAATAAACCAAAAGGTATAATGGAAAGGCTAAAAAGAATTTTCCAGTCAAAGGTTTCTCATTAAATCAGGGATAAATAATACTTTTTCTTTCTTTCTCCCTACTTTTCAGATATTGCTTAAGGAAGATAACACATTCTTTGGAGAAATAAGAGATGGTCTTTCTTTAATTCTAATTAAGATACTCCTAAGAAGAACCATATGCCAACTCAATCTAGTTGAAAATTTTCTATTTATTTTAAATAGTCTCGCAGTTTAATCACATAATTTAGCATTCCTTTTTTCCAATAAAAATAATCTTACATTGGCAATAAATTATTATGCAGTAACACATTTGTTTTGCCTCTTTTTGGTCTTCAATTCATCAATGTTGATCATTTGTTTATTTATCCTTTCTATTAGCATTTTGCCAACTACTTATTATGTACTTGACATTTTCCCAGACTCAGAGGATACTGAAATGAATAGTTATAACTCTCCAAAAGCTTATATCTACTGGAAGAGATAGACACAACTGTTTATGGTCTATGAAAATCTTAGTGGGAACCACTTATCTCTGCTTCCTGAGCATGTGCATCCTCCAGCAGCCTAGCCCAAGATAGTTCTCATGGAAAGGGGAAGGGAAAAAATGACAAGAAGTGCATAAGGGCTCCTGAGTCCTAAGCTTGAAACTGGACCACTGTCACTCCCACTTTATCCTATTGGTCAAGTAAAGTCACAAGGCCAACCCAGATTTATCGGGTAATTATATGGGCTCTACGATTCCCTGGTGACTCAGATGGTAAAGTGTCTGCCTGCAGTGCAGGAGACCCGGGTTGGATCTCTGGGTCAGGAAGATCCCCTGGAGAAGGAAATGGCAATCCACTCCAGTTCTCTTGCCTGAAAAATTCCATGGACAGAGGAGCCTGATGGGCTACATTCCATGGGGTCGCAAAAAGTCGGACACGACTGAGTGACTTCACTTTCACTACCTCCAGATAGAAGAAGCAGCAAAGTATCAGTGCAAAAGGAGTGGATATAGGGAGGCATGGAGGACTGGGGCCATTTTTGCAATCTCTATAGCACTAAATATGGGCTTCCCTGGTGGCTCAGCGGTAAAGAATCTGTCTGCCAATGAAGGAAACATGGGTTTCATCCCTGGATTGGGACGATCCCCTAGAGGAGGAAATGGCAACCCACTCCAGTATTCTTGCAAGGGAAATCCCACGAAAAGAGCCTGGCAGGCTACAATCCATGGTCACAAAAGAGGACACAACTTAGCAATTAAACAACAACAACAATAGTATCAAAGTATCAAATGTATAGTAATCAACTGAGTGAGAATCAGAAAAGGTTGAATACAGTCTTGAAAGATGAGTAGAATTTCCATAATGATATGTTTTAAAAGATAAATAAATACTTAAATTGACACTATAAAACAGAGTCCAAAACATACAATTGAGTAATACCCTGGAGAAATGTGTCCCGTTGGTATGCTTCTCACTTAGCTATACCTCTGAAAAGTAAAGCAAGACCTTTTCTTCTGAGCTAGCTAAATTTAAACTCTGATTAAAGTTAATTAAGATCTTACATTCCTACAACCACTTCAATTGTGGGATTGTAATGTTTAAGAATACTTAAGACCTCTTATCTGCCAACAACCAGAGAATCACAAAAATTCCAGAAACTAGCCTATAATAAGTGCTCCATAAGTATTTCTTTGCTGAATAAATTAATAAATGAGTAAATGAAAGGATGAATAAAGTAACTTTAAAAGAATAAAATAACTTTAAAAGACTGGGATGATTTGAGAGAATGGCATTGAAACATATACATTACCATATGCAAAATAGATAGCCTGTGCGATGTATGATGCAGGGCACCCAAAACTTGCGCTCTGTGACAACCTGGAAAGATAGGGTGGAGAGGGATGTGGGAGGGAGGTTCAGGATGGAGGGGACACATGTATACCCATGGCCAATTCATATTGATGTGTGGCAAAAAATCATCATAATATTATAAAGTAACTATCCTCCAATTAAAATAAATTTATTAACTTTTTAAAACATTGGCTTTTTTTTTTTAAAACCAGGTAGTACCAAGAGAGGTGCTGCCACACAAAGCAGTCCAATCTGAGAAGCCTATTTATCCCCACAAGCTTGAGACAGATTCTCTTCTCCCACCAAAAGAAACTGGACATCCCAACCTGGAGAAACTCTTTCCACATCCTCAGACAACACCAGCAGAGACCAGTGGGAATTCCAGTGGCCCCAGATAAACTGAGCAGACCAAATTAATATAAGAACTCTGAAAATTGAACTGCCATTGGAACTAGAGCCCACAAAAGTAGACTAAGGCCTTCTTGCTAAACCTAAAATGGGTGACAGCCTACTTAAAGAAAAGATTTAAGTAAGACTCTGAGTCTCCTAACATAATAGCAAAATATTTTGCTACCTTATTTAAAAATCACCCCTAATTCCAAGAAGCGAGAAAAGCACAACTTCACTGAGAAAAAACAATCATCCAATACCAACATCAGGACAAGTCAGATGTTGGGATTATTAGAGAAAGATTTTAAAGCAGCCATCATATAAAAAAGGAAAATGTTTCAGCAACCAATTACAAAATCTCTTTTAACAAATGAAAAAATAGAAAATCTCAGCAAAGAACCAAAAGTTATAAAAGAACCAAATGGAAATATAAAACTTATGAGATAAACTAGACCTGGTTGTATTTACATGGGTTAAATAATTTTTTTCTGCTCATGGAATTTTCAAGTTTGGTCTCTATTTTGTATTTTAACAAAAGTATGATAGATTTTTAAAATATTTTATGGTATCAAGAACTATAATACATTTGCTTTGACATCTGTATATACATGGAAAAAGTATAGAACTATGAATAAGAGTCATGAACATCAAATTTGGAACACCGATTACATGAGTCACTAGGGATGTACCAGGAGAAAGTACATGAGGACTTCTATATTTTACGTAAACTTCTCTTAAACTGAGCAGTGAGTATTTGAGTATTCATAGAATTATTCTTTTTATTTATTTTTTGTTTCATAAGTCTTCTACAAGAGCAGGAAATAAATTTCCAACTTGAAAGAAAAAAAAATACAATAAGAGATTAACGAAATACCTTGCTGGATGGGTTCAATAGTAAAGTTAAGATGATATGAAATACAAGCAGAGAACTTGAGGGTATATTAACAGATTTACCTAATCTGAAAACAGAGAGGAAAATAGACTGAAAAGAGAAACAAAAAGAACCTGAAAAACTTGTGAGAGAATGGCAGAGGACTGAAGTTTCCTATCATCAAAGTTATAAAAAAAAGGAGGAAGTAAAGAATGGGGTTGAAAACTGTAAGAAGAAATAATAGCTGAAAACTCACCAAATTTGGCAAGACACAAACCTACAGACTTCAGAAGCTGATTGATACTCAAGTAGGATAAATTCAAAAATATTCACATGAAGACACATCATATTTAAATGTCTGGAAATCAAAGAAAAAGGAAAAGTCTCTTTAAAACTCAGCAAGAGAAACACCAAATTACCTATAGACGAACAACTATTAAAATGATATCTGAAACCATGAAGGCCAGAAGGAAGTGCAAAACTTTTTCAAGCACTGAAGGAAAAGAACTATGAACTTCAAATTCTGTATCTGGTGAAACTATCTTTCAATATATAATTAAGGGGAAATTTAAAAATATTCAAATTAAGGAAAACTAAAAGGATTTCTCACTAGCAAATATAGCCTTAAAGATTGCTTAAAGAAATTTCTTCAGATGAAAATGAAATAATAAAAGAAGGAATCTCAGATTATCGGGAAGAAAGAAAGAATACTGGAAAGAACAAAAAATATTGGTATATAAAATATATTATCATCTGCATGAATTGTTCACGGAGAAGGCAATGGCACCCCACTCCAGTACTCTTGCCTGGAAAATCCCATGGAGGGAGGAGCGTAGTAGGCTGCAGTCCATGGGGTCGCTGAGTCGGACACGGCTGAGTGACTTCACTTTCACATTTCACTTTCATGCACTGGAGAAGGAAATAGCAACCCACTCCAGTGTTCTTGCCTGGAGAATCCCAGGGACGGGGGAGCCTGGTGGGCTGCCGTCTATGAGGTCACACAGAGTCGGACACGACTGAAGTGACTTAGCAGCAGCAGCATGAATTGTTCAAGCAATACTTGATAATTAAAACAAAAATTATAATACTATTTGATACTAAAGACAATGATATTTAAAGGTGGGGAATGTAAATGAAATGGTAAATGGAATAATAATGGTAGTAGAAAATGGTAAATGGAAGTATGGTTTGATATTTCATGAAGTTCAGTTCAGTACCTCAGTCCTGTGTAATTCTTTGTGACCTCATGGACTGAAGCATGTCAGGCTTCCCTGTCCATCACCAATCCTGGAGCTTGCTCAAACTCATGTCCATCGAGTCGGTGATGCCATCCAACCATCTCACCCTCTGTCGTCCCCTTCTCCTCCTGCCTTCAAACTTTCCCAGCATCAGGGTCTTTTCTAATGAGTCAATTGTTTGCATCAGGTGGCCAAAGTATTGGAGTTTCAGCTTCAGCATCAGTCCTTTCAATGAATATTCAGGACTGATTTCCTTTAGGAAGGACTGGTTGGATCTCCTTGCTGTCCAAGGGACTCTCAAAAGTCTTCTCCAATACCACAGTTCAAAAGCATCAATTCTATGGCACTCAGCTTTCTTTATAGTCCACCTCTCACATCCATACATGACTACTGCAAAAACCATAGCTTTGACTAGATGGACCTTTGTTGGCATAGTAATGTCTCTGCTTTTTAATATGCTGCCTAGATTGGTTGTAGCTTTTCTTCCAAGGAGCGTCTTTTTTTTTCATGGCTGCAGTCACCATCTGCAGTGATTTTGGAGACCCCCAAAATAAAGTCTGTCACCGTTTCCATTGTTTCCCCATCTATTTGTCATGAAGTGAAGGGACAAGATGCCATGATCTTAGTTTTCTGAATGTTGAGTTTTAAGCCAGTTTTTTCACTCTCCTCTTTCACTTTCATCAAGAGGCTTTTTAGTTCCTCTTCACTTTCTGCCATAAGGGTGGTGTCATCTGCATATCCGAGGTTATTGATATTTCTCGTGGCAATCTTGATTCCAGCTTGTGCTTCATCCAGCCTGGCAATTCCAATGATGTACTCTGCATGTAAGTTAAATAAGCAGGATGACAATATACAACCTCGACGTACTTCTTTTCTTATTTGGAACCGGTCTGTTGTTCCATCTCCAGTTCTAACTGTTGCTTCTTGACATGCATACAGATTTATCAGGAGGCAGGTCAGGTGGTCTGGTATTCCCATCCCTTGAGGAATTTTCCACAGTCTGTTGTGATCCACACAGTCAGAGGCTTTGGCATAGTCAATAAAGCAGAAGTAGATGTTTTTCTAGAACTCTCTTGCTTTTTTGATGATCCAATGGGAGCTGTCTGTGGCTCAGATCATGAACTCCTTATTGCAAAGTTCAGAATCAAATTGAAGAAAGTAGGGGAAACCACTAGACCATTCAGTTATGACCTAAATCAAGTCCCTCACAATTTATGAGCATATAGTTGTTCATATTTGTATTTATTTCCTAACAGCTGCCATAACAAAATCTCACAAACTGAGTGACTTAGAACAATAGAAACTTATTGTCTCTTATTGTAGGCTCAAGACGTTGTCAGGGCCATGATCCCTCTGAGACCTATAGGGGAAGGATCTTTCCTTGACTCTTCCAGTTTCTAGCAGCCCAGTTATTCCTCGGTTTGTGTCAGCATAATTCCAATCTTTGCTTCCATCTCCACATGGTTTTCTCCTTGTATCCCTTCACATCATTCTCCCTCTATACATGTCTAACACAGTGTCCAAATTTCTTCTTTTAAAAATGACACCAGTGATATTGGATTAGTATGTTAGTTGTTCAGCATGTCCGACTCTTTGCAACCCCATGGACTATATATAGCCTGTCAGGCTCCTCTGTCCATGGGATTCTCCAGGAAAGAAGTGGACTGGGTTGCCATTTCCTTCTCCAGGGAATCTTCCCAATCCAGGGATCTAACCTGGGTCTCCCATATTGCAATCAGAATTGAGCCACCAGGAAAGTCCAAAATTGGATTAGAATCCACCTTAATCTATATATGATATCTACTGATATTAACATTTTACCACTTCTAATCCAAGTCTATGTCCAGTGAGTAATACTGAAGAAGCTGAAGTTGAACGGTTCTATGAAAACCTACAAGACCTTCGAGAACTAACACCTCAAAAAATGTCCTTTTCATTATAGGGTACTGGAATGCAAAAGTAGGAAGTCAAGAGATATCCGGAAAAACAGGCAAATTTGACTTTGGAGTACAAAATGAAGCAGGGCAAAGGCTAACAGAGTTTTGCCAAAAGAATGCACTTATAGCAAAAACACTCTTCCAACAACACAAAAGAAGAATCTACAAATGGACATCACCAGATGGTAAATAATAAGATTTTGCAGGCAAAGATGGAGACACTCTATACAGTCAGCAAAAACAAGACCGGGAGCTGACTGTGGCACAGATCATGAACTCCTTATTGCAAAATTCAGACTTAAATTGAAGAAAGTAGGGAAAACCACTAGACCATTCAGGTATGACCTAAATCAAATCCCTTATGATTATACAGAGGAAGTGAGAAATTGATTCAAGGGTTTAGATCTGATAGACAGAGTGCCTGAAGAGCTATGGATGGAGGTTCATGATATTGTACAGAAGGCAGTGATCAAGACCATTCCCAAGAAAAAGAAATGCAAAAAGGCAAAATGGTTGTCTGAGGAGGCCTTACAAATAGCTGGGATAAGAAGAGAAATGATAGGCAAAGGAGAAAAGGCAATATATACCCATTTGAATGCAGAGTTCCAAAGACTAGCAAGGAGAGATAAGAAAGCCTTTCTCAGTGATCAGTGCAAGGAAACAGAGGAAAACAACAGAATGGGAAAGACTAGTGATCTCTCCAAGAAAATTAGAGATACCAAGGGAACATTGCATGAAAAGATGGGCACAATAAAGGACAGAAATGGTATGGACCTAACAGAAGCAGAAGATATTAAGAAGAGGTGGCAACAATATGCAGAAGATCTATACAAAAAAGACCTTCATGACCCAGATAACCACGATGGTGTGATCACTGACCTAGACCAGACATCCTGGAATGTGAAGTCAAGTGGGCCTTGTGAGTGAGGGAAGCCACTCAGTCCTGTCTGACTCTTTGCGACCCCATGGGCTGTAGCCCACCAGGCTCCTCCGTCCATGGGATTCTCCAGGCAAGAATACTGGAGTGGGTTGCCATTTCCTTCTCAGGGGATCTTCCCACCCAGGGATTGAACCCAGGTCTCCCGCATTGCAGGCAGATGCTTTAACCTCTGAGCCACCAGGGAAGTGGGCCTTAGGAAGCATCAATATGAACAAAGCTAGTGGTGGTGATGAAATTTCAGCAGAGCTATTTCAAATCCTGAAAGATGATGCTGTGAAAATGCTGCACTCAATATGCCAGCAAAATTGGAAAACCCATTCATGGCCACAGAACTGGAAAAGGTCAGTTTTCATTCCAATCCAAAGAAAGGCAGTACCAAAGAGTGTTCAAACTACTACACAATTGCACTCATCTCACATGCTAGCAAAGTAATGCTCAAAATTCTCCAAGCCAGGCTTCAGCAGTACATGAACCATGAACTTCCAGATGTTCAAGCTGGATTTAGAAAAGGCAGAGGAACCAGAGATCAAATTGCCAACATCTGCTGGATCATCGAAAAAGGAAGAGAGTTCCAGAAAAACATCTACTTCTGCTTTATTGACTATGCCAAAGCCTCTGACTGTGTGGATCACAACAGACTGGAAAATTTCTCAAGGGATGGGAATACCAGACCACCTGACCTGCCTCCTGATAAATCTGTATGCATGTCAAGAAGCAACAGTTAGAACTGGAGATGGAACAACAGACCGGTTCCAAATAAGAAAAGAAGTACGTCGAGGTTGTATATTGTCATCCTGCTTATTTAACTTACATGCAGCGTACATCATTGGAATTGCCAGGCTGGATGAAGCACAAGCTGGAATCAAGATTGCCACGAGAAATATCAATAACCTCGGATATGCAGACGACACCATCCTTATGGCAGAAAGTGAAGAAGAACTAAAGAGCCTCTTGATGAAAGTGAAGGAGGAGAGTGAAAAAGCTGGCTTAAAACTCAACATTCAGAAAACTAAGATCATGGCATCTTGTCCCTTCACTTCATGACAAATAGATGGGGAAACAATGGAAACAGTGAGAGACCTTATTTTGGGGGTCTCCAAAATCACTGCAGATGGTGACTGCAACCATGAAATTAAAAGACGTTTGTTCCTTGGAAGAAAAGCTACAACCAACCTAGACAGCATATTAAAAAGCAGAGACATTACTATGCCAACAAAGTCTATCTAGTCATGGCTATGGTTTTTGCAGTAGTCACGTATGGATGTGAGAGGTGGACTATAAAGAAAGCTGAGTGCCATAGAATTGATGCTTTTGAACTGTGGTATTGGAGAAGACTTTTGAGAGTCCCTTGGACAGCAAGGAGATCCAACCAGTCCTTCCTAAAGGAAATCAGTCCTGAATATTCATTGAAAGGACTGATGCTGAAGCTGAAACTCCAATACTTTGGCCACCTGATGCAAACAATTGACTCATTAGAAAAGACCCTGATGCTGGGAAAGTTTGAAGGCAGGAGGAGAAGGGGACGACAGAGGGTGAGATGGTTGGATGGCATCACCGACTAGATGGACATGAGTTTGAGCAAGCTCCAGGATTGGTGATGGACAGGGAGGCCTGGTGTGCTGCAGTC
This sequence comes from Cephalophus harveyi, assembly GCA_006410635.1. Classification (NCBI taxonomy): domain Eukaryota; kingdom Metazoa; phylum Chordata; class Mammalia; order Artiodactyla; family Bovidae; genus Cephalophus; species Cephalophus harveyi. Next base: position 323,391 of record SJYT01064067.1, read on the forward strand.
CATGGGGTAGAAAAGAGTCGGACACAACTGAGCAACTGAACTGAACTGAACTGATGCTCATAAATATGACAACTTAAAAGAAATGGACCAATTTCTACCAAATTCAACCAAAATGAAATAGATCATCTGAATTGTCCTATTCAGGAAATTGGATCTATAATTTAAAAGCTACTGAAAAAGAAATTGCAGATAGTTGCACACCACTTGGGGAAATTAGGATCTCTGTGCTAGCCTTAGAACTGCATGTGATGTACAATTATCTCAAAAGTTTCTAATTTAAAAACAGGTTACACAGAACTTATTGAGAGCAATCAGGACATAATCTAGGCATTCTTTATCTTCCCTTAAACAGAGACCTATATTTCTGTTGGGATATGTCTTTAGGACTTTAAAAACCTCTCATGTTGCCACCTGTCTTGCGAGCTCCTCCTCTATGAAGTGAATTTACATAAGGCTTTGAAGTACTAGAATTTTCAAGTAATAGTAGCAGAAAGGAAAATACTTTCAAATACCTTGTCAGAGTAGAAAGTAAAGATCTAAACCAATTACATATATATACTCTCTCAGCATAATATCAAACTTTCAAGAAACAGACTAGGTAGCAGTTTTCAGAGAATTTTTTTCTTATTTCTCCTTGTTTCCTAGGATAATTTGATTCTATGATTAAAATTTAGAATAAAAAAAGACAAAGAACGAAAGATGGAAAGAAGCAGTAGACTCAGGATCCTGGACTCTAGCGCCAAATTTGCTACTATGTGTGAGTTTAGGCAAAACTACTCTATTTTTTTGCATCTCAATTTCCCGGTAAAAATAAAATCATTAGACGAAGCCCCAAGATCCCTTCCAGCTTGAAAATATTCTATGGTCCTATGAAATTTAAAATGTGGATGCAAATATGGTCGATGATGTTTTATCCCATTCCTTCATTAGGCTTAATTTAATAAAGTTCTCCACAGTAACTTCAATTGGCAATCCAAGTATTCATTTCAGCTGTGTAAATGATGCCCCTCATTCCAGCATAACTGTTCAGGTTTCATTATCAAATCTCTAAGTGCTAATTAACTTTGAAGCAGCTCTCCAATATCAGCTCCATTACAATTTACACCAAACTGCTTCTATCTGCTTCAGATTTTTCTCCACAAATTTTTTTCAGACACATGATTTACTGCTATTCTAAACCACTTCCTTTGAAGTTCCTCTTTTTCATTCCTTCCTTTGAGTGAAATAATTTTAAAGTATGAAGAGACTGAAAAGGACATCAATCACATAGCAGCTTTAAGATTTCTAGTGCTTTGGGGGGATCTTGCCCAATAGGCATCTGGGGCTCAGATATCACCAATTCTCAAAATAAGAGCTACCCTTGATACAGTGCAAATTTTCATTTTTCACTTGACTATTGCTTTATTAGATCGTCCAGTCCCTCAAGAAAATCTTGGGTAGGAAAACTATCTGTAGTACTCATCTCCTCTTATTAGCTGATCATCACTCCCTATCAAAAACCTTAAATATCTTATTGAATCTTCACATCAGAGCTGCTTTTTCAAGGGCAAACCTGGCTATTGACCACAACTTAATGTATGGTGTCTTCCTTCATGATGTTGTGAGCTGCCTACTATGAAACTTTTTTTGTCTTTTCATACTGTTGATGGGGTTCTTGTGGAAAGGAGTAGGACAAGACTATATATTGTCACCCTGTTTATTTCATTTATATGCAGAGTACATTATGTGAAATGCTGTATAGGATGAATCACAAGCTGGAATGAAGATTTCCAGGAGAAATATCAACAACCTTAGATATGCAAATGATACCACTCTAGTGGCAGAAAGTGAAGAGGAACTAAAGAGCCTCCTGATGAGGATGAAAGAAGAGAGTGATAAAGCTGGCTTAAAACTCAACATTCAGAAATTAAGATCCATGGTCCATTGTTCATTGCAGCACTATTTACAATAGCTAGAATATCTAGCAACCTAGATGTCCATTGACAGATGGACAAAGAATAAAGATGGACAGATAAAAAATTTGTGGTACTTATACACAATGGAATATTACTCACCCATAAAAAGGAATGCATTTAAGTCAGTTCTGATGAGGTGGATGAGCCTAGAACCTATTATACAGAGTGAAGTGAGTCAGAAAGAGAAAGATAAATATTGTATTCTAAAATATATATGGAATCTAGAAGAATGGTCCTGAAGAACTTATTTATAGGGCAGCAATTGAGAAACAGATATAGAGAATAGACTTATGGCCATGGGGAGAGGGGAGGAGAGGATGAGATGTATGGAAAGAGTAACATGGAAATTTACATTACCATATGTAAAACAGATAGTCAACGGGAATTTCTGTATGGCTCAGGAAATTCAAACAGGGGCTCTGTATCAATCTAGAGGGGTAGGATGGGAGGTTCAAGAGGGAGGGGATATATGTATACCTATGGCTGATTCATATTGAGGTTTGACAAAAAACAACAAAATTCTATAAAGCAATTATCCTTCAATAAAAAAAATTAAGACCATGGAATCCAGTCCCATCACTTCATGGCCAATAGAAGTGGAAACAGTGACAGATTTTATTTTCTTGGGCTCCAAAATCACTGTGGATGGTGACTGCAGCCATGAAATTAAAAGATGCTTCCTCCTTGGAAGGAAAGCTATGATAAACCTAGGCAGCTTATTAAAACATAGATATATCACTTTACCAGCAAAGATCCATAGAGTAAAAAATATGGTTTTTCCAGTAGTCATATATGGATCTGAGAGTTAGACCATAAAGAAGGCTGAGCATCAAAAAACTGATGCTTTCAAATTGTGGTGCTGGAGAAGACACTTGAGATTCCCTTGGACAACAAGGAGATTAAACAAGTCAGTCCTAAAGGACTGAATATTCATTGGAAAGATTGTTGCTGAAGGTGAAGCTCTAATAGTTTGGCCACCTGATGTGAATAGCCAACTCATTGGAAAAGACCCTGATGCTGGAAAAGACTGAAGGCAAAAAGAGAAGGGGGAGGCAGAGGATGAGATGGTTAGATAGCATCACCACCCCAATGAACATGAATCTGAGCCAACTCTGGGAGACAGTGAAGGACGGGTAAGTCTGGCATGCTGCAGTTCGTGGGGTCACAAGGAGTTGGACACCACTTACAACTGAACAACAACAATATTATGAAACTAGACTGCTATATTACTCAGGCTTTTTACATGAATGCTGCTTAACAAAGACTTCTCCCTGCCTGGCCCCTCTCCAGTTCTCAGTAGTTTACAACCACAAATATGTATTTCTATATTGCAGTTCTACAGTAAGGTCAGCTGTTGGTCAAATGGGCTTGACTGAGCTTACATGGCCTGGCTCCTGGCTAAGAATGACTTCATGACTATTTTGGACATCTCTTCATTCTAGAACCAGCAGCTTTTCAAAAATACTTTTCATGGCAATGGATAGGTTTGCAAGGCAACTAACAGAAACTTTCCATGTTTCTCTGAGGCCTGTAACTGAAAACTGACATACTCTTAATTCTACCCACATTAAACTGACTAAAGCAAATCATATGACTAAGTCAAATATTAGTGGATTGAGGGAGCATTGGATTGGCCAAAAAGTTTGTCTGGATTTTTCTGTAACATCTAACAGGAAACCTGAACGAACTTTTTGGCCAACCCAATACAATCTATACATGATGAATCCATGGCAAGGGTGGGGAGGGAAAGACTTGTAAACAAATAATACCATCCATCAATTCTGCTTACTACTACAAAGAGAAATAAGAACATGCAGCTAGCGCTACTCCAATAAGTTGAAGGCATTTTACTTTTTCACCTTCCTATTGGAGAGTGAGAATCTGGGTTTTGGAAATGTGCTCTCAACTCCAATGATGTCTACATTATTTCTACTTGACTAGAAATGCCTGTACTGACATCAACAGTGCTTACAAAGAATAAGGTGGGAAATAGGCTCTGATTTGGAGGTCCAATAAAAATCCTTAAGATTTGGGGCAGAGTTTGGGAATCAAGTAGTGTGAGTGTTTTCCTAGTCTTGATTTTCTCAAAAGACTGAGTGGTCTAATAAAGCAAGAGTCAACAAAAACAGCAAAGAAAGTTCTGAACTATTGAACAATATATTAAGGGTAACATTTATCTTAAGAACAGTGAGGTCTGAGCCCCAGAAGTTTATTCGATAAGATTCCCCCCAAATCACCTACAGCTAAGAGCTTGAAACTGCTATACAGTTGGAGAAAGAGTCTCCACTTTAAAATGCAAAATAGCCTTTCTGCACCCCTAGTTTTATTTCCACCCTTTTCCCTATTCTCTTAACTGAGATTTGAAGAGATGTGACTTGCCCAAGGGCATAGAATGCTAGTGTCAGAGGTAAAACAAACCTTTGGCTGAAGTAAGTGACTGATCCCCAATAATCATCAGGTTAAGAACTGCCAATAATGAGCATCTTGGAAGCTTGAGGGGCAATTTTTAATTTTCCCACTGGCATTTGGTGGGCTTGGAATGATAGATATCTTACAATGAGCAGGACACAGACATACAACAAATGACTGGACTACACTCTATACGAGTTGCTAATGTCTTACCAGATAGTCACAGAGATGAAAATCCCATTTATAAGTATCTACACTTAGAACCTAACTAACTCTTGTCACATAAAATGTTTTTTTTGCAAAGCATTAATTTGCTGAATTTTCTAGAAATGCAGCCACTGTATAAATCAAAGGAAGACTATATTTTGTTTCATGAGTTTTCTTTGGAACTTTACCAGGTTTTCTTCATTTATTCGTCAGGAAAATCATATCCCTGAGGCAATGCTGTATATGTATTTGAGTTACCAGTACAACATACCTGGATTTGTCTGCAGCTGTAGCTGTTGTATTCACACTGATTATAACAATACATGGAATAATAGATGCTTAAATGCATACTGAAACATAGACTACATATTTTTGTGTGATGTATTATATGTAATAAAATATAGTTGAAACAGATTACATGTTATAAAACACATATTGAAACACATTTGTTACAAATTACTTTCCTTTTATTTCTCTTTATATTTCAATTGGTATGACTACTGTTTTCCCAAAGCTTATTTGTGTGAGGACAAGATTAAGATAACAGAGTAGGAGAACACAGGGTTCACCTCCCTCTGCTGCTGCTAAGTCACTTCAGTCATGTCTGACTATGTGCGACCCCATAGACGGCAGCCCACCAGGCTTCCCCATCGCTGGGATTCTCTAGGCCAGAATACTGGAGTGGGTTGCCATTTCCTTCTCCAATCACCTCCCTCTATGAACACATTTAAAAAAAAAAAACTTACATAGGGAGCAATTCTCTCCAAAAACAAACTGAAGACTTGCAGGAAGACACTTATAGAACCAAGGCTGTGGGAAAGATCCACACAGAATGAGGTAGGAAGGGAAGAGAAGCAATCAGGTAGGGACCTGTGCCCTCAGGAGGGGATGCAGAAGAAGAGAGGGATTACGCAGGCTTGGAAATCATCCAAGGATATATTGTACAGCAATCAGAATATAGTCGATATTTTAAAATAACTTTAAATGGAGTATAATCTATAAAGATATTAAATCACTATATTGTATACCAGAAACTAATATATTGTAGATCAACTCTACTTCACTAAAAACAAAAATGAAGAGAATCATATTCTTTCTCTGTAATAATTGATTATGACAGTTGTGATACTCAGTTATAGTCTTTTGTCTGAGTTAGTGTTGAAATAACTAATAATAAACTTCTAATTCCTATAAAAAGTCATCTGCTAAAGTGGGTTATATTATATATGAATTTCACCTCATGGTAATAAAGTAC